>CM053783.1:706743900-707166400 GCA_028749045.1 Cupressus sempervirens
GATAATTTGAGCCTTCAAACATTTATTGGTAATAGGTATTTTTACTTTTATGATATCTATACAAGTAGAAGATATGATGGATTAATTTATATCGTTGAATTCACTTATTCCCTTTTATGAAAGCAACCTTTCTCATCAATGTAATTGGTAACTATTTGGATCAGTTGGCCTTCCAACTGAATTATGGAATAAATCTATTGGATTTTTATTTCAGTCTTTCATTTATAAGAATAATGATTATGGTCATATCTTCTAATCTTAGTCATAGTTAGCAATAGGAAGAAAAGAAAAGAAATAGAGATATATGATGCCTCAAATGATACAGTGGTATGTGATGCCCTAAGTGATATAGTGGTATCTAACACCCTAATTGATATAGTGATATCTGATGCCCTAAATGATCCAATGGTAATTGATGCCCTAATTGATATAGTGTTATTTGATGCCCTAAATGATCCAATAGTAATTGATGCCCTAATTGATACAGTGGTATGTGATGCCCTAATTGATATAGTGGTATTTGATAGTAATCATCATTTGATCCTAAGTGTTATTTGTGGACTAACCTCGGTGTTTGTAGAAGCATCCTTAGATTGATTTCAGCTTCAAATTCCATGGTATGTAGATTTTAATTTCTATAGTAAATTCATTGATGGTGTTTTGATTTCTTAGTTATGAAGTTAAGTTAAACTAATTATAACCATTAATCTCATTCACATGAATGTAACTGATATAACTATCTTCCTATGAAAATGAAGTAATAACTATATTTCTTTGATATGTTACTTGTTAATTAAGACCCGAGAAAAAGTGGTTGTTATAGGAGCATACTAGCTTGAACTAGTAGCTCAGTTCATTCTAAGAACTTAGTGAGTACCATAAACTTAGTTCACATTGGGAACTTGGATCACACTGGGAACTCTAATAACTCAGTTTATATTATGAGCTTGATTAACATAGTATATCCTTTAACTACTCGAGCTACACTGAAACATGTTATCTAATACAAAGCTCGATTGTAGTATTATCTAATCTTCCTTTATAACTTAAGTGTTTTATCACTAATTGGCAAAATGTCTTGCCATTGTGTCAATAGTTGAGTTGCAAACCCTTGCCCTTCCCCCTCTCTTCTTTAAGAATTAAGCTCTTCATGTCTCTTTTAATAAGCATCTCTTCCCCTGTAATCACTGCCTACTTGGCAGTTATGGTTCTGCCAATCCTACTCTAACCATCATCTCCTCCAATTGTGCCTCTACTTCCATCAATTCCATCAATAGCTTTAAATCCCCCCACATATGAATTTCCTCCTTTGTTCATAAATCTTAAATATTCCCTTTAATTCCCAAATGAAGTGGATGTAACCACCCTCTATTTTTAGATACTCTATGCTATTATTAATATCCATCCATTTACCAAGGACTACCCAATCAAGAACATATTACATTTGCACCAACTCTATCAGCACAATCACCTTTACAACTCATTTTGCAATTTTTTGTATTCCCCTAGTTCCTATCACCATGTCATAATCATAGAGTAAACATCTACATTGTTGTGATGATGATTCCTTAATTGATCAAAAAGCACACCCAAAATCAATTGCACATGTTTTACCAATCTCGCATCTTTATAAAAAAACACGTCTTCTAACCTTTTTTAATAAAGAGGGCCAAAAGTGGGTTTTGTTTCTTTGTCACCTTCACAATGAATGAAGTTTTCAAGATTTCTTCTATCAAAAAATACCCTAGCTACAACTTCCAAGATCTTTTCTCACAATGAACCTCATTTGCTACAATGAATGATCACCCAACTTAAAGATATTTTAAAAATATTTCATAACATTCCCAAATTAACTGCGATGCCATTTCATTCATTCCACCATCATATCTTTCCCCTTTGGTTTTTGAAGAAACCAATTCTTATTTCATTACCAATGTATTTTTTGACTTAATTAATGCACCTTTCAAAGTGTAAAAGCAAATCATTTCTTGAAATTGATAAAAAAAAGTCTCAATCATAATTTCATGAATCCTTTCAATTGGTAAAGCCCCATTTCATAGTTTATTTACTTCCTTATTTCCTTCTCTTCTTACATGCGTTATGATAAAGTTTTTAAAAAAATTTAAATCCTCATTTATATGGTTTAGTATCTAGAGGTGTCATGCATTTTTCTACCCTTTAATAATAGCCCAAAAAATAATGTGAGTGAATCCCCTTTTGCATACTACTCTGTAGCTTCCATATTCTTTATTATTAGACTTCCCCTTCCACATATTACTTTGTAGCTTCCATATTAATTTTCACTTTTATATCCAATAGACCTTTGAAAATTGCTGCCACATTGTTAATGACATCTTCTAATGTCTCCCCTTCCACCCATTTCCATAGTATTACCATTCTAATTTCAAATTATAAATCATTTTCCATGTGAGAGTAGGTTATATTTTCATGCCTCATGAAAGTTTAGTTTCTACCACCCCTATTTTGGATTTACCCATTCAATCACCTATGTGTCCTTCATTATTAGATTAACCCAACCAAGCTCATTAATGAGCCTAACTTTAATTTGGGACCATTCTAACTAGATCTACGTGCTCTCCATTATGTGTAGGGCTCTATGAGTAAAGAAATTAGATAATGAAACACCGGCATTCTCTTCAATCACATGATTAATCTGTGATTATAGCTTTTTTATAATCACTTCATTTTTTATAAATATTTGACTATTCCTTTCTTTAAGATTTCCCAAATAACAATTGAAGGGCAGATCTTCCAAATGCTAGAGAGAGTAGATTTATTGCGTCCTAGTGGTCATCCCTCAAAAAGTACCTTCCCAATCAACTTTATTTTTAATCATCTCCCAATAATATGATTCCAAATTACAATTTAGCATTAGATGATCTACATCTTCTTCTACTTTCGTGCACATTACACAAATTATTTGTCTACAAAACCGCCAACCTTTCCTTCTTTGTCTAGTAAGCATCCTTCCTTTTACCACCAACCAAGGAGATGATTCTACTTTTGGTAGATATTCCTTAACCCAAAATAAATCTGTTGTCCCACTCTCATCTTTGAGACATCTATTCAAAAATTGGTACTTCAGTTTAACTACTCGTATTTCTGATTTCAAGCTCTACACCAGATCATCTTGCAAGCCTTTTGTTGAGTTGTCATTTTGCACAATTCTTAATGACAGGAATCCTTTCAAACTCCTTTCTTGAAAAGCTAATCTAGGATCAACTCCAAGGTTCTGGTGATCTTACGACCTTACTGAAATCCACTCAATTGAAGATAAATGTGTATGTTCATGAGGAGGCCTTTTATGGTTCAAACCAATTTCAGATAAGATGTTTGATCTATTGTTTTGAAAAGTAACTACAAAAGAAATATATTTTTGGTATTTTCTATTTTATGATGTTTATCAATGTGACTATATGAATTCCTATTTTAACCAAGTGTAAGCAAAGAAAATAAAAAAGAAAAGGTAACAAGAGATTAAAGAAAACAACTTGAAAGGGAAATTCCTAATGGGTCATGCATAAACCATGGTAACAACACATCTACGAGTTAAATCATTGAAAAGATCAAGTAGGAAATCAATGAAAATAGGAGCAGTGCTTCCTCAATTCCACCGATACATTCGTCGATGGGAACACAATAATAATTGAAAGATGTTTCACTTCTCATCAAATTGTAATGCCATAGAAAGAGTGCTCATGCGAGACAAGAAGCTACGTAGGAACAATAGGTGATCTTTTCTCCAACTCAGTATGTCAACAGAATTCATTAACACAAGGCACACACTAGGACTAAAATGTCCCACAATCATAAAAATACAATAAAACCATTGGCTTAATTATTATTCATGAACATGAATTCACAAAAATAACATGCTCAGGCAAGAATAACTACACTCAAAATGAGAGCATCAATAGCATATATTATTGCATCAAAATAATGGCCCGGAGTACATATTACATCCATGTATTTATAAGAAATCCTCTCTTCCTTTTGTGTTGGGAGTGAGAGCTCTTAAAATGAAAACTCATGCTAAAAACTAATAAAAAAAATCTAATTATATACAAACCAGCTCTCTAAATGGTGCTTTGTAGGTCTCCACCCTTGTTTATATCAATTGTTGGGTGCATGAGCCTTTGCATGACTTAAAACAATAAAAGAATGAGAAGATAAGAAGATAGAAGCCATGAGATGATCTAGGAGTCTTTGGTAGCTCTAAAAATGGAAGCTCAACCTTCTTTAGATGTCTCTGGGAGTTGAACTATCATCAAAATTCTTTTTTGATGCATGAAATGCTCTAAAATAGCAATTGGTAGTTAATTGTTGCACACTGCTTCTTCAAAAACTATCGACGCACCTCTGAGAAAAGCACACCTTCAAAAAGTACACATACGCACATGTGCACATTCACACCTGCACACATGTGCACCTTCAAGGAATTTGTGTAATGTGTTTAATTCACCAAAAGATTGAAGTTCTCAATTTTGAAAACCGATTTTGGGTTTTTCTCAAATGGGGTTTTAGATTACTCTTGTGTACTTACTTTGATCTTTTTGATGATTTAGGCCTATATGTGCACCTATGCACTTTTCTCTCCAAAAATTTGTAAAATTGTGCACTTGGGAACCTTTTAGAGATAATTCATTCACCAAATCTTCAAATTGTGCACTTATACACATTGGTGATAAGAACCAAAAATCTAAAAATTCTTCTAGGTGAATTTTTTTCAACTTCACAATTTTCCAGAGTTAGAATTTTTCCTAACTTCACAATAATTTTTCCTAACTTCACAATTTTCTAGAGTTGGAATTTTTTCAACTTTATAATTTTCCAGAGTTAGAATATTTTTCATAACTTCACAATTTTCCAAAGTTAGAATTTTTTCTAACTTCACAATTTTCCAATTTCCATCATCTGGGTCATGTTGACCTTCAACCAAAATGATGTATGGATGTTTCCCTTTGAAATTTTGGATAGTAAAGGAGATTTCTTGAGTAGCTAATAAGTCTAAAGCTTCATAATTTACACTCACTTCCCTATGGAAATCATGAAGTGTGACTTCTTGGGCATTTCTTGGAACTTGAAATTCATGGGTTTGAGTGTGATCTTAGCTACTACAGAAGACAAGGAAGCCATGGTAATATTCAAGACCTTGGGAGGCCTCTATTTGTTTTAGATATGTGCACCTACACACCTTAAGAGATAATTCATTCACCAAATCTTCAAGTTGCACACCTACGTACCTTTAGGGAATTGTGCAAGGTGCTCAATTCACCAAAAAAACAAAATTCTCTATTTTGAAAATGGTTTCTAAGTTTTTCTAGGGTATAATATAGTGGTGCATTTTCGTATTTTGGCAAATTTGACTTTTTGCTATTGTTATTTTTAGCAATTTCTGAACCCTTCCATGGTTTCTTGGTCGCCAAGCTTTTTTGGGTTTACTTGGTTGCCTAGCATTGTAATCGCTAAGGCAAATGTTACGTTTGAGTTTTTCCCTAGCAGTATTCACCTTTCACACAGCCAACCAGGTAACGCTTATTGTGGAATGTTTGCTAGGTTTCAAGATTCTATTTCATGCAGTATGGGAGAATTTTCCATCCCAGTTTCATTTTACCGTGGAGGAGTCAGCTCGTTTCATGTTATGGGAAGTGGAGGAGTTGGCTCATTTCGCCAACACACTTTCATTTTTCCATGAAGGAGTCAGCTCATTTAGCATGGTAAATTGGTAATTGTATTGATTTGTAATATGTATAAATCAAAATTTTCCCAAACAATGAAACATTCACTAAATACCGCTGGCACTCCATCAAATTTTTGGTGGCACAAGACACATCGCAAGCACAACTCAGACTCCGAGGATAGGTTCCACAAGTGGTGGTACATTGGTATGTGTAGCTATGCTATAAAATACTCTCCTTGAGCTAATCTAGTTTAATTTAATTAGAAGCTTATCTATAGTTTCGTTTCTTATCTCATTTTCATTAGAAATTTTTCAAAAAGTGGACGCAATGCTGAAAGTTGTTGGCGACGTTAATGGTTTTTAAAGCTTGCATGCATGGATATTGACCACCTTTATTTCCTTTGCCATGGAATGTCAATTCACCAACTATCAAAAATTAGATTTGAAATTTAACTTTTTTTCTTTAAGTTTCAATTCCTAGTCTAAAAGTAATATTGCTTATTCTTAGGGAAGTAGCATTTAAATGGATTGTTAGTGGATTGAGATGTTAAGGGAGGGTGAGTCTGTAACTAATATTGCTCAGTCTTAGGGAAGTGACAAGGGTAAGACCCCCAAGAGAAGTGAAGGGATTAATCTTACATCAAAATGCTGAAAACTTAGAGATACTACCATAAAGGCTTTCTTTGGAATTGATAATGTTTCTAGTCCACCAACTTCTGCAACTACAAGTGCAGAAGGAAATCACAATACCTTACCACCACTAGAAGACCAGGTTGTTATTCAATTAAATCAAAATGCATCAAATGAGGATAACAATGTTTGAACAACAGAAGATAATATTGATGTTGGTAGGAAGAAAAGAAAAAGGATTGTAAAAATGAGGTGGGAGTGGGAAATGAAAAGGACTTTCCAGGTTGATTGGGTAGCAAAGTATTGGTTTATTGAACTAGTCAAAAACAATGTTGAACCACCAATAGAATGCAAGTGCACGATTTGTACTTGGAAAACTAAAAGAGAGAAAAAGTTGTAGTTAAAGCTCGACACTATAGAAAAACATATTGGTAAGGTTTATGAAAAACAAATCATAGATGGAAACGAAGTAGCGACAGTAAGATGGAAATCAAAAGTAGAATGCCTTCATGTTAAGTATGCCATAGAATATGAAGAGAATTTCAAGAAAATAGTGGTAATTGGTAGTGGCAGTAGTGGCAATCCAATCAAGGATGGGCTTCAACATGTAGCCAATGATGCAAACTTGGCAAAGACCATTCAGATGAGTGTTATTTTTCATATTCTATTAGGGCATCCTATGAGAGAATTTTTAGAATATAGTAATTTACTATCTTTTTTGAGAGTTCCTCACTATCCTATGTCACATTGGTCAATATATGATGGATGGGAAATGGAAAGCTATCTTGGTAAGGTGGAAAAGCAAAATGTACCGAAGAGAGTAAAAGAATCCAAGCTCATTTCATTATCCTTAGATGAATTCAGTGTGGTAGATAACATTGCTTGGGTCTATACACATGTATATACTATAAAAGATCATTTTTATCAAGCTAATCTACTTTGTGTTCGTAAAATGAGGGCCAATTCAACTGCAGAAAATTTATATTTAGAAGTTAAGAAAGCTTTGAATGAAATTTCTGGTATGGATGACTTGACAATTGCAAAGAAGTTAGTGTGTGTTAGAGTTGATGGAACTACAGTAATGCAAGGGCAAAGGACTGGTCTTTGTGCAAGATTACAAACTAGTATTGCACCTTACATGCTTGGCATACACTGCATGGCCCACCAAATGAATTTAGCACATAAGATTGTAAGTACTTTTCCTACAGTGTCAAAAGTTGAAGATCTAATCCATGAGCTTCACTTGCACTTTTGCAAAAGTCCTAAATGCTTTACAGAATTTAAGATTTTTTCTAAGGGAGTAATAGTAGGAAATAAGATTCTCAAGGATGTTGAGACCAGATGGATATCTTTGCATGGACCAATAGAATGAGTTCTAGCAAAATATCAATCTTTGATTGGAGTTCTATATGAGAAATGCGTTACAATGGATAGAGCTCCTGATTTGTTAAATAAGTTAAGTGATATAGAGAACATATTAACTTTAGCTAGTCTTCTCCCCATGCTGGATTTAATGAAAAAACTTGTTAAGAAAGCCCAAGATAGAACTATGTATACTCATGAGTATTTTGATTGATGTAAAATGACATGCATGGCTCTGGATTCTTTGTATTTAGGTCTCTCAGGTCATAGCCCAATTTTTTCAAGGTGGGAGATAATTACAGATTTGAATCATGCTAAGAAATTTTTATGATTCAATGGGAAAAATGAGCTATGTGTGTTTGTGAAAGGATTTGAAATACCAAAGCACCAATCTAAAACAACTAAGAGAGGCAAAGTGCTACCAGTTAGAAAGGATGATTTTGACAAGATTGTTAAATTTGTTAGTGAAAATGTGAATTCTATTTCTTACCAACTTTTAAGTTAGATTCGTGAAAGATTCCCTCAAGAAGAAATTCTTGAACCCGTGAGTTGTGTGTTTCCTCAATTTTGGAAACACTTTGGACATAATCCAATTGATGCAAAGTTGTTTCATAATAAACTTGACAAATTGATAACACAGTTTTCAAAGCATACAGATAGTAACGAAAAAACTAATACAAGGAATCTTAGATTCAAATAATCTTAAAAAATAACGTAAAATTTTTGCATTGTGTATCAAACAACAGATGGAAAACTTTGAGAATCCATTTGATGCTAGTGCAATAACAAGGCTCTAGAAAAGGATAAGTCAGAGTGAAGTATTATGTACTTCAATATCAGAATATTTCAAACTTGTTGATTTATGTCAAACAATGATATTAGGGTTGGTGGAAGATGAGAGACTTTTCAGTGCATTGGGATTTTTGAAATCAAATGTCAGAAACAAACTAGACAAAAATTTGGAAACTTGTTTGAGGTTGTTTGTAACTCAATACAATGTTAGAGATTTTCCTTATGATAGGTCATTGGCCATTTGGAATTCCACACGTGAAAGACAAGGCCTTTACAACACTTTAAAAGATGGTGGTTCTACTTCTACTACTGACTCCAAAATAAATGATGAATTTAGGTCTCAAAGTTAGAATGAAGATGAAGATTTTACGAATTTTGAATAGCCAATTTAGAATGAAGAGGAACCTATTAGTACTAATCAAAATTTAGTTTCAGGATTTGAAGTCCATATGGGATATAGAAGCATCACATTTGAGACCGAGTTAATGAAGTGAATCATGATTTACTAATGTAGCATTCAGTTCTAAGGAATTTATAGGTATACTCTACTTCAGTTCTTCCATATTCAGTCACATTGCAATTACAATTTAAAAAAATTGAGTTCAAGATTTTTTTTACTCTACTGTTGACATAATGTTATTTTAGTAGCTTTCTCTTGATTTGAGTTCAAGATTTTTGTTATTTGTTACTCTATTCATATTGTTGACACAATGTTATTTTTGTATCTTTCTCTTGATTTAGTTGTTTGATAATAAAAAAAGAGATAATAGAGACATGTGCAAAGACCATAATATCAACACAGAATATGACACTTTTCATTAACATTAACATCACAAAGAACTACTGACTACAAAACATAATGGAAAATTAAAACACATTGAGTTGGAACAATATCTACTCTTAAAGAAAATTATACTTAATCTGAAAAATAACAATAGCTCGGACCATTTCTAAGCCTTGGGAACTCATATTTATATCACTTGAGTTGCAACAAGCTTCAGGCTTAGAAAGGTTACATCATGATTCATTACAAAAGACAAAAGATAACAAAAATTAAGATAATCATTACAATTTGTTGAAACCTTTTATAACATCTTTTAACAAAAAAAGGGGAAACAATTACAAAATGTGACAAGTGGCAAGTGATCATTAAGCCTATCTTCTAGTTATAACTGCAGCATTACCCACAGTGGATGTATCACAAAGGTAAGGTAATTTGTTATGATGAACAACTTCTCTTTGACATTCTTCTACAACACTTGTCCTCCAATTGATTCCTGGGGCCACCATCTACTATAACCTCCTAGATGGTAATATCTATATCCACAATAGGCCATGCTGTATTTCTAACTGCCTCTAATCCATTGATATTTTTAGTCCATTTTTCATCTATGATGGCTTTACCCTCTCCAGTAATTTTGTTCATATCTGCTTCAATTTTGTATGCCATATCAATCATATCATATACAACTTGAGCACTTGATTCACCTCTTGAAAACGCTATAAATCTTGGATGGTCTAATATTAGATCAAAAGATTCAGACCACTATTGCCAAGATTTGACATACTCTTCATTGTTTAAAATTGTTGGAATGAAATCTGGGGTACCCAATGCTATGCTTTTCAATTTTCCCCTAACTGCTTCGATCTTTCCACTGAAGAATACATTCAATTCTTTAACTTGATGTATCATTTTTCCTTATAGGAACAATGATCTCCTTAGGTAGTTCCTTTTTCTATGTGAGTAAAGGAACTAACCTATCAAAGAATTGAATGTATGGCCCCCACTAGGCCAACAATGGAGATAATAGTGATAAAGCCTCAAAGCATTGGTATTCATTACTCTATAGAGTATTGTACATACTATGTACATTTATAGAGGCTCACTTTAAAGTAGTGATTCTATGAATCAAAAAATGTTTCATTGTCCTTATCTCTACATCCTTGCTAATCTCAAACTCATCCACATCCATATGTGTTACTAGATGTGGTTCTTCTACTATCTAGTCAGTTTGAATATTCTGGTATTGTACCTCCCTTACTATTAGTGACCTTTCTTCTCTTTTCAAATTTTCATTCTCCTTTTTTGATTCCTCCAAAGCATGTTGCAGAACATATGTTCTTCTCATTTCCTCTTCATACTTCTTCTTGGCATCAAGGTACTTTTCATATGTCTGCACCAGTTCTTCTTGAAGAATATCGATCTTGTTCTTGCCTAGCATAGCAACAGTGTTTTGGAGGTTCTAAATTTGATCTGAAGAAGTTGAATGTGCACTCCAGAAAATTTCATTACCTACCAGTGTCTCTTTAATTTCCATCAGGGTAGGCTTCTTTGATTCTAGAGCTATACTCCAAATAGCCATTGTCTTAGTATCTATATTAAATCATGCCCCCTGCAACTCACCAAATGGATTAATCTCCTCATAAGAGATTGATTTTTCTTGTCTCCTCATTTGATCAAGGAGGAATGATGAACTAATATCCCATCCTAGGAAAACTATCATACCACTCCTTTGTACCAATTCCCTAGCCTCCTCTACAGTGAGACTTTCACTGTTAGGATCATAGGCTTGGAGCTTCTACACCATTTCAGTCACTTTTTCATATGTGTCTCCAAGTTTTACATGCAAAGAAAGTTCATTCTATTTGAGTTTATATAAAAAAATTTTGAATTCTTCACTCTTGATAAAATCATCATCCTTCATGAATTCCTAAGCCTGTATAATTCTATCATCCAACATCATGGACAATAGTTATAATTGGGTCTCCTCTCCTCTTGAGTAGCTTTATCAATTAAGAACTTTTGTCTGGCATCATCAAAATACCTAGTTCCTTTTGGAAGCACTTGTAAGGCTTTCTCCCTAGCCTTTTCTATAACCTCAATCAATTTTTGTTTCTTCTTACCCCTTTTATCCCAGTCTGAAGGGCTAGGCTGATCTTCTTCGTCACTGATTTCCAATACAACATCTACCTCTAGAGAAGAAGGGTTTACCCTATCTCTAGCATTTTGAGAAACTTGAGCCATAATGTTATCAAACTCCTCAATACACTTATCAATTTGTTTAAAATAGAGTAAATCAGAATAGAAGCCCTGGAAATTAGGATCTACTTTCTTCATTTCTTCCTCTACTGAGAGGATTTGTCTCCACTTCTGCATCCTATTAGGATAGACATCTTCATCCAATTGATCCCTAATGGCATCCTCTTCCCAAATTTTCCTTCCAATGATAACATTATAACCCCTCATTTGTTTAAGAGCACTTCTAACAATGTTATATGGGTCATAAACCCTAGTAGGGGGAAATGGGGAAATTTAACTCTGTTAGGAAGGCATCAACTTCCTCAATAGAATCTTTACCAATTTCAAAATCCCCTACTTTGAAATTTCTACACAGAAAAATACCCCTTTTTAATGGTTGGCCCTAGATATTCTCTATTCATGGATAACAACTACCAGAAAATTTTCACTACACCCACCCTCTCCGGTACATATCTTGGCAAGAAATGAGGGGGTTGGGAACAACCAAAACTTCTAATTACTATACAATTTGCTAACAAAAAGACACTGCCCCAATCATGATCAATTGGTCCCGCATCATCAAAACACATAGTTGGTCTAGCAATCTTCCTAATTAACCTAGGTAATCTTTCCAATTTTGAACGTAACATCCTATGAATAGTTGCAACAAAATCATTAAAAAAAGAGAGGGAATTAGAAAAAGAGTAGAACCTCTACCATAATCTTGTCCATCTTTGAATAGACAATGCCTCTCAAAAATTGTCCAAAGCTTGAATGAAACTGGAATCCACATGGCCCACATTGTAGAAGAGGATGAGATGCATAAGCAATGAGTAATGTAGAAATTTGAAATTGCTAAGATCACCTTGCTGAGCTATCACCATCTGCTGAAAAATACTATCAGTAATTAATGTTCCAAAATCATACCCCACATTAGTATGTGGGTCCTGAATGTCTAGAGCTATCACATACAATGCTAGGGAGGCATCCATGGATCCATATACTCCCAATAGTTTGTTCAATCTGAAAAATATTTTTTGAAAGTATGCACAAAAATATGACAAGGGTATAAAATCAATAACCTTTTTCAGGAATTCTCCTTTCATCTTGTTTTCCCTCAGGAGATGTCACAACATTGCATGTTTTGTATAGAAACCTCTCTGTTTCTAAAATGCTACTTCCAATTTTCCCAGGTTAATAAGAATTGACATGGGACCTTGCAAATCAAATGCTTTAGCAAAAGCATCCTTACTTAACGTACATAGAATGCTCATATCCTTTTTATGAAAGGACCGAGTGGTTGGATTATATGCATTTACCAATGCCTTGATAAGGTCAACATCCACGTATACCTCTGGCATTATCAACTTCCCCAGGTTCTTCGTCCATGGATATTAGATGGGAACCTTCTACACCCTATTCTTGTAAAAGTACCAAAATAATTCAGTTCCATTGGTGTCCAATACTTGAGCATCTCTACAAAAGCTATAAGCATCTCTAAATGCATGGACATTAGCACTTTGAGGATTGGAAGATTTAGGGAGAATCTTCAACCATTCTTCTGCAAATTTGGCAGACAATGAAACCTTGTTGCCCTCTCTAGTGCCCTTCTTTACTGATGATAATGCTTCTACAATTATGATCTTACTACAAATTCTTGAATCTTTTTTCTCTATTAGCTCTAGATATCTAAGAATTCTAGTTTTTTGCAACTTGGTGATAGGCCACGATGTTAAATTATAAAATTTTAATGGCTTTTAAAGCTTGCATGTGCACGGATATCTATTATTGACCATTACTAGTACTAAGTACTGCCTTTATTTCATTTGCCTTAGAAAGTCAACTCATCAAATATTAGGAATCAGATAATAGATTTGAAAACCTATTCTTTTGTACTTTCAAAGTTTCAAGCTTTAAAAATAAATTATCATTGTACAATCTTATGAGTTGTGAAACCCTTCTTTTTACGCTCTGTTGCAATCAATTTAACTTAACCTTGAAATATTTTTGCAAAACTATGAAACCCTTCTTTTTATTTTCTCGGGCTATCGCAACCATTAAATCAAATATTTGCTTTATCCTTGCAACTCTATGATAAGCCTTATATCCTCTTCCAATGAGCTTCCCCTTTTGTCACAGCTTTAGAACTTAAACGTTTCACATCGTATTGTCATAGTTTTCAAAACCTATTTTCTTTTAACTAGTGTGGAGTGGCAAAGATGGCTTCATCTTAACTTTTTGCAACTTTTTAGGATGACATATCTTTTCCCTTTAACTGTTGTAAACATGTAAAAATTGCCTAACTTAACATTTTGCAGTCTCCCAACCAACAAACTAATTTCCTAGAAAAAATCTTCGATGATGTGATCTCCATTTTTGCAACTGCCAGAAGTCTTTTCCCTTTAACTGCTATGAACATGCAAAAACTGCCTGACTTAACATTTCGTGGTCTCACAACAAAAAGATTAACTGCTTGCATAAAACCTCTAATGATGCAATCTCCCTTTTTGCGACTACCAGAAGTCCTTTCCCTTTAACCGCTGCAAACATGCAAAAATTACCTGAATTAACATTTCACGGTCTCGCAACCAACAGACTAACTGCTTGGATAAAACCTCTGATGATGCAATCTCCCTTTTCACGACTTCATAACATAAAAGTTCACTGAATCACCATCATTTGACTACTACTGGCAATGCTGCGAAATCTCCTTTTCGCAAAGTCGCAAAGTTAACTCCTTATTTATCTTTCCAACTAACAATGATGCGATCTCTTCCCTCCTCGTAGTTTTGTAGTAGAAAAACAATTAACTTTCACTTTGATAGTGACATTGCGATAGACCTATTAAAGCCTTTCTCATGGTTTCACAACCGCCAACTTCAAGCTAATGAAACCCTTTGCGAACCTCCAATAACATCAACTTCGCATATTTTTTTAAACCTTGAATACAATGAAATGATTTGCCAAAAAAATTAAAATTTTACTAATTATTATTATTTTTTAGCTAATGTATACATTTTTTGTGGTTTTAAAATAACACAATTCACCCAGATTTTACACATTGTTTGAGAGACTAAATGTTTCACCAATGGAGATTATTATTTTTTCTTTGTAAACTATTTTTTTTGCCACAAATAATAATTTTTTTAAGGTGTTTTACACCTTTCACCAATTTTTTACACCTTTTCTAAAGGAGGAGTTTCTTAAAGTATACCCTCTATTTTTATTAGACAAGGTCTGGGAGAACTCTTGTGTACTTATTTTTCCATTTTTGATGACTTATACCCTCTTTATAGCATAACATTGTCATAGACTTGAACTCCTTTTGCTTCCTCTATCTGAACTCCCAAAGTACATGTGTTGAATCTTGTTATTAATAGTTGCATAAGATGAGGAACCTATTATGGTTCATGTGTCCAACCTCTGTATCTTTGATCTTTGGTATAAATTCATGAATCAAAACTTACGTATGACTCCTTTATGGTGAAGGTTACCAGCTTAGGTGAGATCTATATTGTTGTTGATAATGAAGATATTATGATAATCTACACACTTGCGCATTATGTACATCTTCATGCACTTTGGAGTCTATTCCTTTATTTTCTTCTCTCTAACTGCCCCATCATTCCTGGTCAAAGACCAAGTAATCCAAATTATCTAGAATGATCAAATGTTTGAAATTTTTTCATATATTTTTTTTAAAAGCTTTTCTAGGCCCTTTTAATTGACTTTATTGGAGGTCTTCTACTCAAAATTTCAAGTTGAAACTTTCATCGATCCCTAAAATTGGGAAGCTAAAAGCTCTCTATTTTAGGGATTGAAATTAAATTTTTAATTCTTCTTTCCAACACTGTAAACAGTTTTGAATTCTAAGCTCTAGGTCAAAAGTCATGACCCTGACAAGTTGGGGTAAATAAACACCTAGTTTTGAATATTTTTGGTTAAATATTTTTGTTTTTATTCTAGCACATGTACTTTTCAAATTCATGGCTATGGTAGATTTTGATATTCCATCATTGTATATATTCTTACATTTTTTAATAATATATTGGCTTTTAGTTTGCATGTTGTTGGAATTACAATACGAAAGGTAAACTCTGGTGGGGTGGGGCTGAATCTGTTGGAAATAATCAAGACTAACAAGGTTACTGAGAGGGGAGGGGTGAATCAGTAACCCTAAAACTTTAATCCAATTCTACATAATAATACATTTACCATTCATCCATCTAATCTACTGTATGCATGAAAAGATAAACATTTTTAACACATGAACGCATAGATTTGGTGACCCAAAAACCTTCCAAATAGAAAGTAAAACTGGGGTGGGGATGATACCCACAAAACTTCAATACTGTAGTATAAAGTTGGCCTGTTAAGGCTTACAATGATCACTTCTGATGATCTGCCCTATTAGGAGCAAGTAGGATTGCTAGATCCACCTTGTTAAAGGATTTACAAACATACAATAAAGTATGCATTCTGTTAGGAGATTTACAAACGACTGTCAAGTCTACCTTGTTAAAGGATTTAGCAAACTGATTCACTTGTTAGGATGAAGCAGTGGATCTGATTACAACTAATAGCTAATAAGATCATTTGTGCTCTGATCACCTGATGTGATGGATATATCTTTTCTGTATCAATGTTGACCTTGTTGTATTCCTCTGTTTTGCTAGTGATTCACTTTCCCTCTTCTCAAATTATTGCAACACAACACAACCAATGATATTCAACATCTCATCATTTCAAATCATATATACCATTCCAATATTTACATTGGCAAGGTTAGCCAATCACAAGTGAACAAGCATTACTGAGTCAGCCAGGTGGTAGAAAACTCAAGTTCCACAAATTGACTCGGTGACCTTCTGATACTTGGCATCCACTACAATACACTACATTTTCATGCACTCAAAGAGTAGAGGCATGGTCCATACCAATCATTCTAAGTAGCTTGGAACTTGGTAACCATTGGTGACTTGGTGAATATTGTGTCACTTGGTAAAAACTGAATCCATTGATAACCTTCTTCACTTGGTAAACATTGATTCCTTTATTTACCTTGTTTACTCGGTAATAATTGATTCCTTTGTTTACCTTGGTCTCTTGATAAACACTAAGTTCTTTGTTTACCTTGATCACTCAGTAAACACTAAGTTCTTTTGATGACTCGGTGAGCACTGACTGCTTGGGGAACACTGTTCTGCTCGGTAACCACTAACTGCTTGGAGAACACTGTTCTGCTTGGTAACCACTGTGAACTTGGTAAATACTACTGAACTTCCCATATTCTTGGTTTCCAAAGGAATGCTTGGTATCAATTGTTTACCTGCAGAATTTATAAGGTAACCATTGAATGCTTGGTGTGAACTATAGACTAGGTGATGAGCTCGGTAAGCATTCAGAATCGAATAAGTGTTGTGACTAATGACAAATATATCATAATTCCAACAATCTCCCCCTTTGGCATTAGTGAAAAAAACACTTATGAGCCAAAACTTATATACAATATCTGACATACTGACAACTAATTCTACTAAATATACATGGCTTCCTTACATATGACTCCCCCATACAATATACACAAGGTATTTACATGAGTTATATGACTTTTATTTATAGTATCTCTTTGTCTGTTTTGTACATTTATCTCACCAATAACTCTTTCTGAGTATCTCTTTCTCCTCCTTTTTGACAATAATGCCAAAGAATAAAAAAATAATGTATTTACATAGAAACACCAAAATGTGAGATAAACTCTAAATGTACCTGAAGAATGAGTTGTAGAGTCTTGTCCCAATTCTCTTTTAGAATTTTGCATGTGGATAGAGCTATTTGAACTTCTGCAGAGAGTTCAATCACATGGTCTGCAACGGAGAAATTGTTGTCATGGATCAATGTTTTTGAATGGGTAATGTGCTTCTGCATTGTGTCCATGATGGGAAGGATCATATTTTGAATATCTAACAATGTAGATCGGATCCTTGACTCTTCTCTCAACAATTTTGCTTATTTTTCTGACAAAAATTTGATCCTAAGGTGATGAGATGAGGTTGAACTAGGGTCAAGCTTCAGGTTTTGTGTGCTTGCCTTCAGATCCTCATCTATCTTATTCAATTGCTCTCTTATCTCCTTAGTATACTTGGTAACATCATAGAGCTTAGCAAAAAGAGATGTTACATTATCAAAAAAAATTTCAATATTGGCCAAAACTGTGGTTAATTCAACCTGTTTTATTGCTATGTGCTGAGCAATTTGCTCAAGCACCTTATTATCAAATTTCTTTTTTGCCTTCTATATCAACTTTTCTTGATCGGAGGTATCCTCATTGAATTTATTGATTGCCTCTTCTAATTGTAGCAAAATGTGTTGAGAAGTATCAACATCAACACCTATAGCCTCTGTAATTATATTCTGAGCATTCTCAATTATTTTAAACTCTCTATCTCTCTCATTCCTTAGTTGTTTCTGCTTTGCCTTCAGTTCTATGCGCTGACTGAGCAGTCTTAGTTCATCAACTAAAGCAGTATTCGTATCTATCTTTGGAATAACAATTTTAGTATCCAAGTCTACATCTTCATCAATTGTCTTGCCTATAAGAAAAAGCTTTAATAGAGTCTTTGGTTTTTCTGTTGTACTAACATCTTTGTCTTTGAAAATAGAGACAATGGTTAATAAACTGGAATAGGACCAACTAAAGGAAGACTGAGAGAGGGGCTAAATGTATCCAAAATTGATATACTTCCCAAAATTAATGTGCATACCAAAATATTTACAATTGAAGAGCTTACTGGTGCAAAAATTGGTGCTAATGTAGCTAAAGTTGACAAAATTGGAGAGCAAACAGGAAAACTTACTGTACATACTGCAGGAGGAATCGATACTTCTGATGTGGTGACTGCTGCAGTGGATGACTCGATAATTGAAGAAGTTTCCTATAGCTTTGTAGATGAAGTGGAGGTATGCAGCTCGATAGATGAAGTGGAGGTATGCAGCTCAGTAGATGAAGTGGTAGACACTTCAATTGATGATACTTGGAGCTGAGATGTGGCAGGTGCAGATGATATATCTGATGTAGATGTGACCAAACCTATTGAAGCTGACTCCAACCTTGATGATATCGCAGTTTTAGGTGGAGAGTGAGGAAGGGATGCAATAACTGCTGCTGTAATTTTCACTGGATCATCTTCCTCCTTATCTGCCTCTTTAGCTTCTTCCTCCTTGTCTTCTTCCTCTTTATCTTCCATCAGTGCATGCAGCTCTCCTGGTGAGACTGTGACGGATGGAGTGCTATCAAGCTCATCATCACTGTTGTTGTCATAATCTTTGATTTCTACTAGGTCTACACTAGGCTTATGTAGATGATAGATGTTTTTGCACATGTTTGTAGCATCATTTACAACATGTTCAATGTCTTTAATCAAAATCAAACAAGTGTGGAATCTGATCATCATTTTACCTTCATGGTTTTTCATTTTAGCTTTTACTTTTGCTCCAGTGAGACTTGGTCAGAGATTCTTCAGGGATTGCTAATAAATATCTTTTATCATTTGGGTGGCTAACTCCCATCTCAATTGCAATCTCTCCAGTAGTTCTTTTGAGATTTGAGGGGCAATCTGGTCTGGGGACTATTTCCATTTACCCATCTTGCTGAGTACCAGTTCCTCAATCTGCATTTTCTCAGCATCAGTTCTAGTTTCAAATTTCAATGCTTTGAAATTTGTGATGCCAGCTCCTTCCTCTAATTGTTTGAGCCTTTACTCAAATGAGGGTGCAGGCCTGACTAGTATAGGTTCCTGCATGCCTTTCCTGGTTCTTCTAGAAAACACTATAGTATGCTTCTTCTTAGGTTTGGTGATGATTACCTTGCCTTTCTTCTTTGGTCGTTCCTCTAAAAATTCTTCTTCTCCTTCTTCTTCTTCTCCTCCTTCTTCTTCTTCACCTTCTTCATCTTCACCTTTTCCCTCGGTGAGCATAAGAGGACTGGTAGAAGTTTTCAATTTGGCTATTTTCCTCTTGCCCTTGCTTATGGCCTGTGGTAGCTTGATTTCAAGCTCAATTCTGGCCTTATATTCTTCATAGGTTTCAAAAAAATTTTGCCTAGGGTCTACTAGCTCATTTACCAGTGCTTCTATAATGTCTCTGGCTTCATCAATATTTACCTCATAAGGAAGAGGTTTCACCCATGCAACTCGGGGTCTGACTGCCTGAATGTATACCTTGTCATAGTCAACCATGGAGAACACATCATCTTTGTAGTCCTCAACAAGCTTAGGAGGGATTCTGAATCTATTATTCATTCTTTCCTTGAAGTCTTCAAAATAATTATCCATAATACTATCAAAATTTTCACCCATCTCTGCTACAAACTCATTTATTTGATACAAAACTGGAATATCTTTTCTCCATACAACTATACCTTTTGAAGGGAAAAGCTTTTGTACATAAAAAAACAAACTAACTAACAAAGAACCAAATTTACAAGAGTTGGTTTTTGAGGTCCTTATACTATCCATGTTTTAATTAAGTTGTTTTAGCAGCACATCTGCTAGGTCAAACTCCATGTTCTTCTTCACAACCTTATAGGCTAAATCTATGGCCTCACAGGGCACGCTATTCAATTTGCTGGAACTATACATCTTATATGCAATTAAATAAATTCAAAATCTTAACTCTGCATTAGATACATTGTTATGTTTCAATCCTCTATCATCCCATTCGGCTAGGGTTAACTTCTGAAGTTAATCCTGACTTAGGGTTTTAGTTGTTTTTTATTTGCTTAACATTGGTAAACTCATGATCTTATGAATCATCTTCTTTGTTATCAGGACAGGTTGCTCTAACCACAACTGACCATTATGCACATGGCTTAAAATGTATCTTATCCATTTCATTTGAAAGTTCCTTGGTAGGTGCAGGATATGGGTCAAACCTTTGGTTTCTAGATGTTTGAACTCGAGTTTGAGGGTTCCATCACACAAAACTTGGCTAGGGCATTATCCATATCTATTGTCCCTATTTTTTGAACAGTGCATTTGAAATGAGTACGAATGTCATTTATAAGTAGTAACTTTGGTGAAATCTTTGATTGGGCTCCACGTGGATCGAGCGATTTTGCTATGGCAAGAACGAGCTTAAAGCTGGGTGCTTTCCATTCTGCTCCCTTCACAAGCATTTCAGAACCTCTCTTTGCCTTGCTGCTACTGGTGCTTGCGGATGCCATTGCTACTTGGTGAGTGAATGATTTTGTTAAACAAATTCTTCGCTGGAAAATCACTTCAAATCACTTAAACTCACTTTCGCACTCTTAGAAACTTCTTTGCTTTGTATATTCTAAATTTGCGGTGAAAAATGAGATCAAATTTTGCCTTTTTGATAAAAGATCTACCATTAATGCTTAGGTACAAAGGTAGCTAAGATGACCTAAGGTTTGTTAGATAGTCACTGACTTACTTGGTAAACCTTGCAACTCGGTAAACAAACAAAACTTTTCACATTACCGACCTACCTCGGTTAAGTCTGAAACCAACCTTGCTTAGTAGATGCACCATAGTGAACTATGTCTTGTATCTAAAATACTGATTTGTCATTTGCACTTCTAAATTTTGGAACTACTTTACGATATTGCTTGAAGATGCAGTCCCTGGTCCTTCTTGATGAGTCTAATTAGAAATGGTGGAGTCACCCATTTCTTGAGTGACATAGCCATTATTTGAATTTTTTGGCTCAGTAGATTTTGGAATCCACTGTTGTCTCATCTATTTTCGAATGTTGTCAGCTTTGGCTTTCTTTTCATCTTCAATTCTTCCTATATTCATGCAATTCTTGGATATATGACCAAGTTTGGTACATGTATAACATCTTATAGTAGTATCTTTCTTCCTTAGGTGATGCCTTGCACAATTTATTCCAATGTGTCCATATTCTCCACAATAGTGACATCTGCACCAAGTATTGTAATCCCAACCAAATAATGCATTGACAATTTATTCTGCTGGATTGAATGATTTAGATCTACATTCAGATGCCTTGTGACCTTGTTTCTTGCATTTTTGACATTTTCCCTCAAACTTTGGTTTCTCTTTGCATTCATTTGCTTTGTGACCATGTTGATTGCAATTATAGCATTTACCATTGAATTTTCTTTTACCATTGCTCCAACATCTATTAGATGTATGACCTAACTTACCACAGTGATTGCAAGTAGGTTTTTGATTCTTTTGGGTATCCTATTTGGAAGATTCACCTTCTTCATTGTATCCAAGGCCTGCTTTACCTTTTTGTCTATGAAGATTCTGCTCATTTTGCAGATTCAATTGATCCATATCTGCTTGAGATTTTATCATCCTTTCATTGACTTGTTTTTCAACATTTAAGTCATTTTCCAAACTTTCATTGATTTTTCTTTCAGATCTCAGATCACTTTGTAAGCTTGCATTGATTTGTCTTTCAATGATTAAATCATTTCTATAACTTTCATTCTCAGATCTTAGATTCATAATTTCTTCATTTGCATTAGATAGTTGTCCTATAAGATCTTCATGCTAAAGGGATAGATTATTTCTTACCTCTAAGTCTTCATTTGCCTTGTTTCTCTGTTCCAAAACTTCACATAATCTGATGGATTGGACTTCTTGTTCTCTTTTGAGCTTTCTTACTTCTTCCTGTAGAGAACCATTCTTTGCTAGGAGTTCCTTGATTGCTTCATTAGCTTCATTTGAACTGCTTGATGGTAAAAGGTCTTCAATCCTTCCTTCAATATACTGATGATCATTCATTTGTCTTGCAAGTTCCTTCCTTCTTTTTAGAGATTGAGAAAGATGCTCCTTTGCTTCATTGAGTTGAGTCATGGCCATTTCTAGATCTAGCTTTTCATTCTCAATAGATTTGTCAAGTTTGAATATCTCCATTGTCCTTGATCTTTGCTCAAGCTGTCAAACTTTATCCTGAGAACCATAATGCTCTGATACCAATTGTTGGAAATAATCAAGACTAACAAGGTTATTGAGAGGGGAGGGGTGAATCAGTAACCCTAAAACTTTAATCCAATTCTGCATAATAACACATTTACCATTCATCCATCTAATCTACTGTATGCATGAAAAGATAAACATTTATAACACATGAACACATAGATTTGGTGACCCAGAAACCTTCCAAATAGAAAGTAAAACTGGGGTGGGGATGATACCCATAAAACTTCAATACTGTAGTATAAAGTTGGCCGGTTAAGGCTTACAATGATCACTTCTGATGATCTGCCCTGTTAGGAGCAAGTAGGATTGCTAGATCCACCTTGTTAAAGGATTTACAAACATACAATAAAGTATGCACTCTGTTAGGAGATTTACAAAAGACTATGAAGTATACCTTGTTAAAGGATTTAGCAAACTGATTCACCTATTAGGATGAAGCAGTGGAGCTGATTACAACTAATAGCTGATAAGATCCTTTGTGCTCTGATCACCTGATGTGATGGATATATCTTTTCTGTATCAATGTTGACCTTGTTGTATTCCTCTATTTTTCTAGTGATTCACTTTCCCTCTTCTCAAATTATTGCAACACAACACAACCAATGATATTCAACATCTCATCATTTCAAATGATATATACCATTCCAATATTTACACTGGCAAGGTCGGCCAATCACAAGTGAACAAGCATTACTGAGTCAGCCAGGTGGTTGAAAACTCGAGTTCCACAAACTGACTCGGTGACCTTCTGATACTCGGCATCCACTACAATACACTGCATTGTCATGCACTTGGTAAGAGTAGAGGCACGGTCCATACTAATCATTCTAAGTAGCTTGGAACTCAGTAACCGTTGGTGACTCGGTGAATATTGTGTCACTCGGTAAAAACAGAATCCATTGATAACCTTCTTCACTTGGTAAACACTGATTCTTTCATTTACCTTGTTTACTCGGTAATCATTGATTCCTTTGTTTATCTTGGTCACTCGGTAAACACTAAGTTCTTTGTTTACCTTGATCACTCGGTAAACACTAAGTTCTTTTGATGACTCGATGAGCACTGACTACTTGGGGAACACTAATCTGCTCAGTAACCACTAACTGCTTGGAGAACACTGTTCTTCTCGATAACCACTATTATGCATGGTAACCACTATGAAATTGGTAAATACTATTGAACTGCCCATATGCTTGGTTTCCAAAGGAATGCTTGGTATCAACTGTTTACCTGCAGAATTTATAAGGTAACCATTGAATGCTCAGTGTGAATTGTAGACTAGGTGATGAGCTTGGTAAGCATTCAGAATCAAATAAGTGTTGTGACTAATGACAAATATATCATAATTCCAACAGAATCAATGCTTTAAACTTTAACCTATAAAAACATTCACCATACATCCATCTCACAATTTAATAAGTAAACTAAAATATCATGCAAAGCATATACATCTAAAGTATGCAAACAAGTAAGCATTCACACATATATGACACAAGATATGATTACCCAGAAACCCTCCACTAAGAAGGTAAAACTAGGTTGGGGATGACACCTATAAATTTTCACTACTATAGTAATAAAGTGTATCCAATGAAGGTTGCAATGTTTGATCATGAAACATAATGTATCTTGTGAAAGGTCTGCCTTCTTAAAAGATTATAAAGGTTGTTAGGTCTTACCTTGTTAAAGGATTTCAATACCCTATTAGAAGTGTGCCTAGTTAAAGGACTTCAACTCACAATTAAGTAAGCACCTTGTTAGAAGATTTCAATACAACCTATTAGGACTACTCTATCAAGAGATTTATCTGATTCACCTCTTAGAATGTCTCAACAATGATCTTGTGATTAGTACTATGTTGCTTGATGTTAGGTCACCTCTATACTAATGTGTACATGATCCTTCTTGATCAGATGTCTCTCTGATGTTCACCATTTCTTTCCTCTATTCTCCTTTAACTAATTCTACAATGCAATTTAGATGATAATGCCTTAGTCACCATGAATGTCCTATTTGTGCATGCAAAATCTCCTTTTATCTCCTTGATCATTCATTCATTCCCTCATGAAAAGTTTAGGGTTTTTCCTCCTTAAGAAGACCTAGGTGACTTAGGGTTAGGTATGAATCAATGGCTATGATTCATCCATATTGCCACTTAAACATTCCCTTTACCTGATTGGATGCATGTAATACATAGGGATTCTCACTTAAGATTAATCTTTATCAATAAAATATCATAATTCAATCCTTAAGTTAGCCCAAAAATGGTTTACATATTAGTTTTTGCCAATATAAACAACTATGAGATAACTATGTTATTCGGCAACTAAAGTCCTTTGTGCCTAGCACTAACTATGACTTCAATACTATCACTCAACAACTGAATGACTTAGTGTACACTGCTTTCTCGACTCCTGAATCACTCAACACATACTGTCTGCTTGACACTTGAGTGACTCGGCACATGAGTGACTCAGTACTCACTATTTTGTCGGCATGCTCTAACTTACATGTTGTGCTCAACATATGTTAAATTGTTTGGCATGAAATAAGTAAATGACTTAAGTGTATAGACACTCACTTTTCAAAACCAATCTAAGATTAACAATCTCACCCTTTGACATGAGTGTCAAAAACACTTGGTTATACATTAATACTCTTATTCTTATGAACATAACATAGATGTCTATTAGGCTTCAATACAAAATTTCAAAAAATGTCAAAATTTTGCAACACATGACTTATGCATCAAAATTTCATAACTCCCACTAAGTTTTTTGAACTATTATGTACTGTACTCTATATCAAAATCTTTCTCCTTCTGAGTAGATTTGCATCAACTGATACTCTTTCTCTATTCTTACTCCCTCTTGGATAGATATATATTTGCATCAATTGATACTCTTTCTCTATTCTTACTCCCTCTTGGATAGATATCTATTTGTTTTTCTTGCTTTCTCTCCCTCTTGCTCTTACTCCCCCATTCTCTTACTCCCCATTTTTGACACTAATTTTAATGGGTTATACACTAATAGTGTATTTGTCCAAAAAAAAAAATTGGACCTCAAGTATAATTTTAAGAGTTGCATCCCAATTATCACAAGCTACCTCCAAAGACTCAATTTGGATGGCCAACTCAATAGCAAGGTGGACTAAGCCATCTAATGTAGAAATATTGGGGTCTTTCTTCATAAGTGTTTTTGCATAGCCTAGTTCCTTTTGTGAAATCTCCATATGAGGAGTCAATGTTGACTAGATGTTGATCAATTTAACCCTTATATTGGCTTCATCTGCTTGTAATGATGCTAACTAACTCTAGGATTGCAAAAGGGTCCCAAAATGTTTCTCACTTTGAGTTGTAGACTTGGTCAATGTTGCAATAGATGACTAGATTTGGCTCTCCAAACTTAGGATCTGATTCCTTATCTCCTATGTGAAGAGTGTAGGATTACACAATTTTGTGTGTAGAGATAAAATGTTCTCTAGTACCTTCTTCACACCATCTATCTTAGTTGCCAATGCACCCTGTGTTAGTGTAATATCTTTGGATATCTTCTCATTACTTTGTTTTGAAACTTCTTTTCAAACCATTCTAATAGTTTGACATTAGTATCTAGGTCTATGTCTCTAATTCTTTCCACTATATTGGTCAATTGTTCAATGATTGGATTTGTTTCATCTAGAGTAGGAAGACTGAATGCATCTAAGAAAATCTCTTTGATATCAATCAAAGCTTGCTTCTACCTATGCTCCCTTTTGATTAGTTCTTGACGTTTCTTCCTTGCTAGGGTCTCTTGTAGTATACCCATCTTCTCAATTATTATTGTTGCATAATCAAATTTGGGCAATATGATCTCTTCATTTAGGCTAATATCTCCATAAGTAATTACCTCTTCTACCTTAGATGAGCTAGGACTATGTACTAAGAATTGTAAAGGTGTAGCATATTTTCTTGGCTTCTGAAGAGTTTGATTGGAAGGAGTACCAGTGCTTGGATTGCTACTAGCTCCTTCATCTTGGGTGTCAAACTTGTCTCTTCAATCTTCCTTTTCAACCTCTGTGGTTTTAGTTACACCTTGATATTATGCTAGAGGTGCAGGTGTGTCTACCTGACCTGTTTGGCTCTGTGTCCCATCATTTACTAGTGTTTCCACCTTGTCTTCTCCAAGTATCTCAACCTTTTCCTTTTTAGGTTCTTGTACATGTTCTGAGATTGGAGTGCCTTCCATAAGTGTACTGATAGTGCAACCTATGGTCTCCTTCCTTTGATATATAATTATGGGTTGTGAAGGTTGTACACTTGTGACTTGAGGAGTGATTACAGGTGTCTCTTGTGTTTTCACTTCCTCCCTTGTAGTTATAGCCTCTGACTTCTGAATTTCATTTACACTCACCAGTATAGGGTTGTCACATAATTTGGCCTATAGAGTAGATTGGATAAGTATCCTTTTCAAATATTCCTCTATAAGGGGATTGATTTTCTGATCAATAGTATCAGAAACATCCTTTACTATGATAGTTTTAGTGTTTGCACTTATCACCTATAGAGGGTTGACACTTGACATTTGTGTATCTTGTACACTCTATTTTGTTTCTACTCTTTCTTAGCTGGTGACTGATTATCAACATTCATATGTATGCCTCCCTCAAGTGTGCCTTGTTCATTGTTATCTTCTTCATCTTCTTCTACCTCAATGGGTGTCTGATCATCTTCTTTTGATGTTGTCAATCTATATGTTAATTTCCACATTTGTTTAGACTTCTTTACAACATCCTCTACATTATTCTATAATATGCTAAATGCCCTATACTTAGGTACAAATCTCACAAAATATTTCTTAATGGCTTTTGAAATTTTAGTCTTACTAAGTTCTAGCATAACTTGAGCAAGGGATGTCACCCTGATTTGTCTTTCAGTGTTCAAACAATAATGCCATTTTTGCTCAACTCTTTCATATAAACTCTTAGGTATGGAGTTGGCAATTTCTAGAGGAGCCTTCTTAAATGTAGCCATCATGGCATATACTACCTCTTCTACTTGGTTCTTCTTAATATTTCCATGATTATCAAACTCAATGGGAGAGAAACAATGTAAATTAGCATTGTTTTTAATAGTCTCACATAATTGTCTAGATCTAAGGAGAGATTGTGAGTCACCACTTGGAATTGGCTATTCTCATCTGATTTAGTCATCTCCTCATTAGTTTTAGCTTGAGCAACATACTTTGTCCTCGATCTCTTCTATGTTTTTCCTTCCTTCTCTTTAGACTCAGCTACCTCTTTAGCCATCTATGCACTGACTCTTGTACTATCCCTTGTGGTAAGTGCTATTAGTTTGGGTTGACTAGGTTTTGCAACCTTCTTCTTTTTTCTCACTGCTTGACCCTTTGCCTTTATTTTCTTCTTGTTAGTAGTAATAGATTCTTCATCAGCTTCTGCTTCCTTGGCACCTTTAGTAATATCTACTTCCTCCTCTTGTTGATCTCCTCCCTAACCTTGTGTCAGTGCCAATGGTGCTTGAGCCTATGTGTCCTTCTCTTCTTCATCATCATCATATTCTTCCTCCTCAGCTCCTTCACCTAATTTTTATTTCAATTTCTTCATCAATTTGTTCTTCTTTCCCATACTAAAGCAATCTTCAAATCAATAGTGATATTTGATTTTGCCAAGTCATAATTGCCAAATGCTTTGGCTTCCTTATCCAATTCTTCTACAAGCAATGTTGTGATTGTTGTAGAGGCCTCATCAACTTTGATCTCATAACCTTAGCCATCTCACCCTAGGAATTATTTCTTGAACATATGTGTGATTAGTATCAACTAGGAAGAAACATCATCATAATGTTTCTTTACTAGTGAGACTGGTATCCCCAATCTTTTCATCATGGTTTGCTTAAAATCTTCAAAACAACTAGTCATCACTAACTCAAAGTTCTCATCTAATTGCTCAATAAATTCTCCTATTTGAACTTCAATTGATATATTCATCTTCCATGCAACCTTACCAAATGCAGGCAATGTATTATGCACATAGAAGAAAATACATACTAGAATAGATCCAAATTTACACTGAGCACTCTTGGTTTTCCTTATAGCTCCCAAGTTTTCAATCAATTATTGCAACTGTAACTCAGCAAGATCATAAGTATGATCTTTCTTCACAATTCTGTAGCCCATATCCACTGTAATGCAAGGTATGTTCTTCAATCTAATTGACTAATAAAACTTGTGTGCTATTACCCTCACTACAAAAGCTATCAAGGGATCCATAATAGTGTCAATGGTCATTCCACTTTTGTTTCATACATCCCCTGTGTCCTTTTCAATAACTTCCTTTGACTCACTTCTCATATTTCTTTGGCCGATCTAGGGTTGGATGCCTTATTACCCTATGAACAATCTTCTTTGTGATTTTAATTGGCCCATTTTCTAACCATACAAAGTTATCATGGATTCTACTTAAGATAATCTTAATCCACTCTTTTTTGAAGACACTGGGGAAATCTTGTTAGAGTAATTCATTTATTACTCTAGTTTCTTTAGCTCTCTTAGGTGCATATAATTAATATTTTATATTAATTATAATGCACAAACCTAGTTTTATTTCCTTTAGGGTTTCATTCACCTTAAAAGGTTGAACTTTTGTATTTTGTTTTCATAACTTAGAATACATTTTTTGCTCTCATATTTTGAGAACTTCTAAGCTCTGCTTTTTCCATTTTTTGGCTTCTCTTCATTGTAGGATATTTGCATGCAGGTGTTCTTGAGGATTTGTGAAGTTGGATTTCTCAACTTCTACATGGTATCAGAGTGGACCTGTTGCTACCTCATTTGAAGATTCTTGAAGCCATGATTCACAATCAAAAACTCTAGTTTTTTGGAATATTTTTCTTCAAAAGGATGAAGGGAAAATTTTTGGGGCACTTTGGGCTCAAACAAATGCCACCATTGGATTTTAAAGGCCGTTTGCATTCAAAATACATAAAAAACTTGTCATTTTTGGCTTTTGGGCATCTGAGAAAAAATTTTAGCCTCCTCGAGAGGCCGTCCAGATGATATTTTGCATTTATTGCAAAAAAATTTTTTTAAAGAAGGTGCCACTGCGGGGCCACTCGTGCTCCACCAGCGCTCTGCTCCCAAGGGCCGCACCACCCGCTCAACACCCTGCCGCCACCGCGATTGGTGCACCACCAATCCTCCACCTCAGCCAGAGAGCACCACCAGGTTCTCCTCCTGGGTACCACCTTCACCAACAGCGCTGCCATAGGAGAGCCTTCGGCTGACATCAGCATTATGTCTGCTAATGTCATAAACTGGATGGTGACGTCACTTCATGTTGACATTTTTGGGCAACTACTAACGTCACTTCCTGGCATGCTGACATCACTATTCGGTCACTAACATCATATCCCAAAAATTAAACTTTTTTATGGCAACTACTTGTGACGGCCATACGGGTGTCAAATTTAAGCTCGTCTTTGTAATTTTCTAGAGAGCTCTTTTTCTGGACTTGCAGTCATTTTTTGCTCATAACTTGAGCATATAGACATATTTTTACAATCTAAAAGAAGTGCCAGAAAGCTAACTTAGAGACAGAGATAATGGTGCTACTTTCATTCAATTTCAAGTTCATTTGAGCTTCCAAATTTGGCATTAAAGTAGAGACTTCTATTTTCCTCTTCTCTGCATCTAAATTCTAGGTTCTTTTCTCATTTTTTATGTTTTTTCAGATTTGTTTCTTTGGTTTTCTGAGGTATTTTTATTCATTGTGGGGGAGAGCATTTTCTATTTTGTAATTTGCTTTAGAATTAGACCCTTCTACTTTTATATTTTCTTTCTCTAAATTTTAGATCCTTCTGTGATCTGGCTAACGCCGCACAACTATCACACTTGGAAGACACAGATGACTAGGCTTCTCATGTCAAGAGGCTTATGGTCATGCCTAGATGCGAACCAACCTACTTTGCAATGCCCTTATGAGGTTCTTTAGCATAGAAACAAAATGGATGAAGCCATGGGACTGATTGCACAAAACATCTCTGATAGTCTACTATTTCACTTGGATGGTTTGACTACTCTATGAGCTTACTGGCTCAAATTTTAGACTTTTTTGGCCAAGTGAATGAGTTTTGGGCACTTCAACTTGATGTAGAGTTGACTTCTTTGACACCTGATAGCTTTCCCACCATTGAGGACTTCTTCATGAAGTTCAAATCTCTGTGCACAGTTTTGCAGGGATGTGGTAGAAATAAAACAGATGATGAGTGTATTTTTTTGATACTCTCAAAGTTGCGAGGACAGTATCAGATCTTTTTCCCCACTTTCTACTCCACTATGGATGCCTTGGGTAACAGACATCAGATGCCCTCTTTTGAGATTTTCTATGACAATTTAACTCATGAGCAATCCAAGCTCACTCAGATGGATTCACTTACAGGTTCACCATCACAAGCATTACTTGCCAAGGATACACAGGAGCAGAAGCTGAAGCAGATATCTGATTCCTCTTCTTATCACTCTACTGGTCCATCCTCTTCTTCCAAGAAGAAGGAGAAAAAGAAGACTGAAACTCCTTCCTATTCCTATTGTCAAAAAGGAGCTCATGATGAGGCACATTATTTTTAGAAGAGATTTGATGGCTATGAGAAACAGATTGCAGATTTGCAAGCTCTTCTTCAAAAGAGCTATATTTCATCCCCATCCTCTTCTACCTCTCATGGGTCTACCTTTCAGTCTCCATCCACCTCTTTGACATCTTCACTGGATTTTGGATAGGGTCATGCATTACGGGCTTCCCTTGCATCCCCTTCCCAGGTCCCTTGGATATTGGCTTCAGGTGCTTCTCACTATATGGCATCTTCTCAACAGATCTTCTCCTCTATTGAGGATTCTCTGATTCCTCATATTATCATGTGGAATAACACTGCTCTAACAATCTACATGAAAGGTTCAATTCGCATTTAGGATGGCACATTCAATGATGTATCGTATGTTCCATCTCTCTCTACAAACCTTCTCTCGATGTATCAGATTACACACTGTGGATTAGGGAAGTCAGTTGAGTTCACTGAAGATTCAGTCTACATTTGGGATAGTGCAACAAAAGGCCTTATTGCTATAGGCACAGTTGATCATACCACTCATCTCTACACCTTCTCAAACTATGGTCCACCATCTCCATTATCAGAGCATACTTCTTCACTTTCGCGAGAGCATCATGTGGTGCAGTTAGGACACATGAACCTTTGCATTGTTCCTAAGTTCACCACACCTCATTTCGTTGAAGTCTTTTCTTCTTCAGCTCTGCCAAACCATCCAGCTCCACTCATCAAGCCTTCAAGAGCACTTGTTGCAAATTCTATAGAGGACAGTCATCTCCTCTTTCATGATAATGTCAGCACACCTACATTGGGGATTCCTTTTTAGGATTCTCATGTATACTCTTTTGAGCATCAGTTAGGCCTTCCTGTCATTTAGTGGTATCCTTGTTTTGTGCCCTTGTTTCTTCCACATTGGAGTTCCATTGGTTCGTTCATTTCTACAAGGGCTTCATCATTCTTAGGGGGCTTTGATGTCTCATCTCTCTCTCATGGGGGGTTTGTTTATGGTTTTGAGAGAGTCTCTTGAGCCATTTTATTTTTGTTGTTTTTTCATCTCTTTTTGGAGAGGGGTTTTTCCCATTAGGTTTTCTCCTTTATCTCCAATTTACAGAAATTTTCTTGTATTGGATACCTGATCAGGCCTTGTTGCTGGGACCCATTTTTCTGCTTTCATAGCTTTACTAGGTTAGCTTCCTCCTAAGCTTCGCTTAAGGGGGGGTGTTAGAGTAAGTCATTTATTACTCTAGTTGCTTTAGCTCTCTTAGGTGCATATAATTAATATTTTAAATTAATTATAATGCGCAAACCTAGTTTTCTTTCCTTTAGGGTTTTGTTCACCTTAAAAGGTTGAACTTTTGTATTTTGTTTTCATAACTTAGAATACATTTTTTTCTCTCACATTTTTGAGAACTTCTAAGCTCTGCTTTTTCTATTTTTGGCTTCTCTTCATTGTAGGATATTTGCATGCAGGTGTTCTTGAGGATCTGTGAAGTTGTATTTCTCAACTTCTACAAATCTAGGGCATGATTTAACCCTTTCTTCTCAACAATCTTCTATTCTTCCTTCAATGGTCCATTTTCACATAGTTTCTCATATTCTTCTCTTATTTCCATGTCTCCTATGCTTCCAATCTTGCAAGTGTAACAATTCTTGATATCTTGAATTATCAAGACTCGCAGTGGTATCATAGACAATGCACCAGAGGGATCCTTCTTATAAGCTATGTCTAGAATAGCCTTGAAAATTGGTTGTTTGATTTTATTTCTAATTAACTAAACATTAAAAACCTCTTTTCACTCTACATCTTTCACTTTATAAGAACTAGACACCATTACGTATAGCTAGGGTTTGCAAAATTTGAAACTACATAGCTTGGTACACAATAAATACCTTATAAATCCTGCTAAAATGGTGTCAAATAGTCATTCAAATCTCCTACAAACACTAAGATGAAATTCTCCAAATCACTTTTAGCTATTCATGTTCTTCTTTGAGTTCAAATGATGTTAAATGAGCAGAAAATGATCAAATAGCCCTTAAAACATTACATTTCATGCCAAGTGCTTACATAGCTATAAGCTTGGCATCAATTGACTTCTGGCTCACTCAACATCCACATCTCTTTCCATACACTTGGTAACCACTAGGAGCTTGACACCAACTAAAAAAAAATTTCAGCTTGGCATCCACTAAAATTTCACTCGACAACCACAAGAAACTTTTCATGCTCAGCAGTAACATGAAAACTTGACAAAACTTAAAGATATATCCTTAATTTTCAATATGCATATGTAATCTTTTCAAAACTAAATCTTTGGAACTAATGTATGATATATCTTTTAAATATCAATCCCACATACCTCTTGATTGCTTAGTTTGATGAGGTGTGATCACCTAACCCATTGGGTGAAGTGATCTCATCTACACTTGATGTACTACAATCTTCCTTTATCTTCCATGTCTTGTTCATCTCATCTCTAACATTTCCAATATCTGCCCTTCCTTTACCTTTTTTGAACTCACAACTTGGTGCCTTTGACCTTGTTAGACAATATCTATTGATTTGACCAGTCTTCAAACAACTAAAACATGTGGTTTGACTCAACCACCTTTTGTAATCACTTTTGAAGTGTGTTCTAATATAGTTCTCAAGAACATGTCCATACCTTGATAGTAGTGAAAACTATACCTTGTATTTTAATCCATATTATAAGAGTTTCCATTGTTCTTTACCTTTGTTTTCTTGTTTGATGACCACTTGGGTTTAGATCTGCACTTAAAAGCTCTATGTCCATATTTTTCATAGTTATAACAATATCCTTCAAATCTTTGAGTGTGCATGGTCTTGGTTCTACATTCATGTGCCTGATGACCTTGTTTGTTACACTTATGGTAGTGACCCATACTCTTTTGCTTAACATTCCAATTTACAATTTCGCTCATGTACACATTAGTAGTATGTCTTATCTTACTGCAATTATGATAAGTACGTTTTGAGTTCTTACCTTTGTTACTTCTTTCTTCAACATGTTTGGATGATCCTCCTTCTTCAATACTAGTTTATCCCATCTAGATGTATCATTGTTAGATCTAGGAGATCTCATTAATTGTTCAAAGTACTTGATGGCTTCATTTGGCTTATTGAAACTTTTAGCAAATTCCTTTTCCCTTTTTAGATCATTTCTCAACTATTCATTATGCAACTTCAGTGTGGTTATCTCAATTTATTTACTATTTATTTCATGATTAGCAATCATGACTTGATTCATTGTTTTCGATTACATGTGAGCAATCCTATTTACTTTTGATGATTTCTCTTCTAGTCTACTGGTCAAAACTCTTTTGTCATCTTCAATCATGAATTTTTCTTCTATAGCTTTCTTTTTCTAATCAATCACCTCACATAGTAATATGCCTTGTGATTCTTGCTCTCTCTTAAGATTTATGATCTCTTCAGCTAGGGTTCTATTCTTTTTCATTAGATATGCAATTGTGGCATCAAATTCATTGGAGTTTCCATTTGCAAATAGCTTAGTAGTGTTCTTCTCTTGGTATTGTGTGTCATTCTCCTCAATAGCAATTTCCTTCCTTCTTCTCAATGATTTCTTTATATCTTCTCTTGCTTCATTCAATTGATGTAGAATGAATTGTATTTCAATTTCTTGATTCTTAATAACTTTTTCCAACTTATAGACTTCCATTTCCAAAATCTTTCATCAAAGTTGTTAGGCTTCACTTTCAAAGAACTAGACTTTGATACCAATTGTTGGAATTACAATAGGAAAGGGAGGGGGGGTGAATCATTTCTTTAAACTTTAACCCATAAAAACATTTATGATACATCCATCTCATAATTTAACAAGTAAACTAAAATACCATGTAAAGCATATACATCTAAAGTATGTAAAAAAGTAAGAATTCACACATATATGACACAAGATATGATTACCTAGAAACCCTCTGATGAGAAGGTAAAAATCGGGTGGGGATGATACCCACAAATCTTCACTATTGCAATAATAAACTATATCAAATGAAGGTTAGAATGTTTGATCATGAAACATGATCTACCCTTTGAAAGGTCTACCCTGTTAAAATTTTACAAAGAATTTTAGCTCTTCCCATGTTAAAGGATCTTAACACCCTATTAGAAGTGTTCCTGGTTAAAGGAGTTCAACTCACAATTAAGTAAGTACCTTGTTAGAGGATTTTAATACAACCTATTAGGACTACTCTATTAAGAGATCTATTGATTCACCTATTGGAATGTCTCAACAATGATCCTATGATTAGCACTCTATTTCTTAATGTCAAATCACCTCTATACTGATGTGTACTTGATCCTTCTTGATTAGATGTCTCTTTGATGTTCACTATTTCCTTCCTCTATTCTCCTTTAATTGATTCTACAATGCAATTTAGTTCATAATGTCTTGGTCACCATGAATGTCCAGTTTGTGCATGCAAACTCTCCTTCTATCTCTTTGATTATTCATTCATTCCCTCATGTAAATTTTAGGGTTTGTCCTCCTTAAGAAGACCTAGGTGACTTAGGGTTAGGTATGAATCAATGACTATTATTTATCCATATTGTTGCTTAAACCTTCCCTTTACTTGATTGGATGTATGTAATACATAGGGATTCCCACTTAAGATTTGTCCTTATCAACAAAATATCATAATTCAATACTTAAGTCGGCCCAAAAAAGGTTTACATAGTAGTTTGTGCCAATACAAACAACTATGACAAAACTATTTTTCTTGACATCTAAAGTCCCTGGTGCTCGGCACTAACTATGACTTCAATACTGTCACTTGACAACTGAATGACTCAGCATGCACTGCTTGCTTGACTCTTGAATCACTCAGCACATAATATTTGCTTGGCACTTGAGTGACCTAGTACATGAGTGACTCAACACTCATTGTTTGGCATGAACTAATTAAATGACTTAAGTGTATAGATACTCACTTGTCAAAACCAATCTGAGATTAATAGCATAAAACTCTTTCAAGTTTTTACAAGTTTTTCTAGAAATTGAACATTGATATCGCAGGTACTTGATTCTCACTAGATATTGTGTTTCAGCCCATTTCTTAAATCAAATTACCAAGTTTTGACCTAGTTCCCAAGGAGGATCCAAAATGACTAAGGCTTCAGACTAGATGCCTCATAGGGAATTTTAAAACTAGGGGGTCCCCATTTTGTGACTCAAAAATGGGACTTGCATTGTCAGGCCACAACAAATAGCCATAACAAAAGGGAAGAAATGACAAAGACATTTCTTCATCAACAAGCATGCTTCTAACATGTGTCAAGTGATAACTAGATTTCAAATATCTCAAGAAATTTTCAAGTCCTTTGGAAGTCAAAACTTTAGAATCTCAAAGTTTCTTACTCAATGTGAGTTTAGTATATCAGTTTCCTTTGATGTCTCGAGGTGTAGTCTATCATGATTATCTAGCAACTTGGAGAAAATATATAGCTCAACCAGTCCATTCATAAGGAATCCTCGTAAACCTTTTTATCCATCACTATCTAACTAGATGAAAGAATCCATTATGAGGGATTTTAGCTAGTTATCAACTCTTTAGTTTTAAGTCGATGGTAATTATCTTTAACTTGCTTCATAGAGCTCATGTGTTTCCACTTGATTCATCTTTGGATCATTTTCATCGAAGAGGATAGCCATTTCGGAGTGCATATCCCTATATATTTGATTATATTTTACAATCATCTAGACTCTTTAGATTTAACAGCTTTGTGATTTTTTTTTTTCTACCCTAACCACATGTAGACTGTGTTGCCAAGGTATTGATGTTATTTTCTAGATCTATACTTTAGTTGATAACTCTTGCATTCCTCTTTTAATGAACTTTTATGAAACTCTCATGCCAAATAGTAATCTTAGCAGTTCTTTGAAGAGATTCTTTGTCTAAACCAGTAGGTTTTGAATTATCCCTCACTACTATCAACCTAGATTCAAGAAAACCACCTAGAAAATCAAATTTTAATTTGTAAAGTGTTGAGAGCTATCACTCTACAATTTTTATTTTAAGACTAGAAGTCCTCTACAACTACAAGCAACACTTGTTTTTAGTTGACACAAGAAACAAAATCATCTAAATGCTTTGACAAATAAATACCTCTTCCAAAAATTGAGACTAGTTGGGATGGACCACATGTTGGGAAGAACCCTAACAAAATATAGTGAATCCCTAACTCAAAGACTAAAAAACAAAAAGAAACAAAATTACGCAAAAATTAAACAAAATAGACTAGAGACAAAGAAAACTAACAACTAACTAAAAAGACTAAAAAGACTATATAAAAACAAACAAAAAATATATATACAAAAAACCCTGAATAATAATAATGCGGGGTGATTGTTAGTAGATTTCTCATTATGTACAATAGTAATGATCCAACCCATATCTAGTTCTAAAAAATGCTAACTTGTCTTTGTACTCAAAAAAATAAATTTTGGACAATCTTGGTTCAAATTCTATGAACAAATCACACAAAATTAGAAGTTGTGATAACTCTCCATGGCCATGATTAATCCACAAACAATTTCTCTTATCTTTAGCATCATATTCAAATTTAAAATCATCAAACTGAAAGGGATAATGAAAAGGTATCACCTGATCTAGTGAGTCCATTGTACACTCACACATTGTAATTTCTCCTTCTGGTTGTCTTATCTCGTGGTACACAACTCTATGCACACATGGAAATAGTAGCATCAACAATGTAATATAGTTATTAGAACAAGACCCAAAATATAGAACATTGTTTTTATGGTCCCTATTACCACCATCATTAGCCTTAAACAATGAATTTTCAGCTCCAGGATCCTTGGTACTAGAAAACTCAATCATAAGCCTTCCTTTCAAATTATAGGATTCATTAATATCATTGATCAAGATATTTTCTGCTTCATATCCCAAAGAAGTATGTTGAAAATCATACTTACCCTCCATTGTGATCTCCCAAGTTAACAAGAAATTAGGACAACTTACTTCTGGATGGAACCCAAATGGATGGATTCTACACAATTCAATTATTGCATGGTTTGATATATGTGTAGAATACCCACAAATAAACATTTCCTCAATCAAGCTTGAGACCAAATTAAGCCCATCTCTTCTAATGAAATATCTTATTTTGAGGGATGTATCTTATCATTATCCAATGAGTGATCAATATCATAGTAGGAAGCATTGGTATCTTCTTTTTGATGATTTTTTATTTAAAAATCTCACCAACCTCAAGATCTTCTAGATTTCCATTATTTTTGCAACTTTGAGAATTTTTGCAACTCCATGGAATTTTGAAACTTCAAAATTTTCTATGTCCTCAAAATTTCTTGGGATATCCACACTTACTACAACATCAAAGCTTGGAAAAAATTTATTACTTCTGATAATTTCAACAAGCCTGTCTGTTTGCACTAACACATTAGATAATGCATCTTGACAACTAGCACATTTCAACTTTGAATGAATCCTTTGATGGAGGCAAAAATAGTTAGGAAGCAAAAGGATGCTTGGATTTTGACCTTTTCCAAGATACTTCAAATTTCTTGTTATGTTATCTGTAAAACCTTTGAAATCCTCATCCTTTACATGTATTTCCTTCTGAACTGTCAGGGTAATGTTGGTTGGATCCTCATAATGAATTGAAGTATTACAAACCTGCATGTCTAGAGGAGTGGGATGTAACCATAGAGAGAAATCATCCATTAGAGACTGTTCCCTACTTTTCAAACTTTGTGTGTTCATATTATTACTAAAATAAACATTTATCCCAAAGGGTGCATGCTCTTTCTCTTCATTGAATAGGAACACAACCTCCTCTTGATCATCTTCACCATTTTGTCCTCCTGCAAATTTATCACATGATTCAAACACCATTGCACTAAAATGCAAAGGTTGTTCCTACATGATTTGGAGAGGTTGATCTAAAACATCATTGTACCCATATCCATTTTCATTTGGACTCATACTTGTAATAACATTATTCTCATTGTTGATGTTATCATAGGAGCCATAATTTCTGTTTAGATTTTGAGAATAATTTTTTTGGGTAGCAAGTTGTCTTTTATAATTGCCTTGGTTTCTTGAGGAATTCAAATTTATTTGGATGATTTCATTAGATAAAAGAGACAACGTCTCCTTCATGACCTTAACCTCACTAGCCATATTTTTCTTGAGTTTAGCAGGTGAAGAAGTATTTTTCTCAAATAATACAGTCTTTTGGAGCTCATACCCTAAATATGTAATTCTTGGCATTGGAGCAGCAATAACTTGTTGTAGTAAAGGTATTGGATTCAACAGGGGCATTTTATTGGGTATAGCAGATGCTCCCACAAGAAATGGTGGTATGGTTATTGTATTATTCAAAATGAAGGAAGACACAAAGTTTCCTCCACCATGGGTATCTACAAAATGGAATTGCTGAAAGGAGGAACATGTATGTAATGGACTATGCTAGGACACTCATGATGGAGAAAAATGTTGCTTTGAAATACTAGAGAGAACCTATAAGTACAATTGTCTATAACTTGAACCATGTACAAGTCAAGAAATGTACTCATTCAACACCTTTTGAACCATGGTATGGATACTCACCAATTGTAAAATATTTTAAGGTATTTGGAAGCAAATACTTTATTCACAAATATTTCAAGAATGGAAAACCATATGCAAAAAATGAAGAAGGTTTATTCCTAGGTTATTCTACAAGAAGTAAAGCTTATAAATGTTTAAATACTAACACTAAAAAAGTTATGGAAAGTGAAAATGTGAAATTTGATGAACATACAAAAGTATGTGAGGCTGAATCTGTGAAGGAACTAGAAGAATATAAATAATGTGTATACTTTTATGAAGGTATGCCTACTAAAGTAGAAGCTACAAATCAAGTTACAAACCAATAGCAAGTTTCAGTGACTGCTGAGTCACATACTATGAATGTCGAGTTGCATTTAGGAACCAAGATACATTTAGGTTTTGATTTGTAGAATGAAGTTGAGGCTCATTTTGATTCTGAAATTAGTGTATATGAGAGAGATGTTGAACTACCAGGTAGAAATGTACATAGTGACTTTGAAGTTGAAAGACCAAATGAAGAAACTAGAGATGAACCAAGATTGTCTAAATATGTCAAGACACATCATCCTGTTGCACAAATCATTGGAGATAAAGATGCTTGACCAATGAAAAGGAACAAGTTGAGAAATGATACATGTTTGCTAAGCATGAAAGAATCCAAAATAGGGAAAGATGCCTTAGAAGATGTGGGGTAGAGCAAAGCCATGGAAGAAGAGATTGAACAAATTGAGAAAAACAAAACATGGACTCTAGTTCCTAGACCACAAGACAAAAATGTGATTGGCACCAAGTGGATATACAAAAAAAGGCTAGACGAAAATGGTGAAGTCACAAGGAACAAGACAAGATTAGTCTACAAAGGATATGCACAAGAAGAAGGAATTGACTATGGAGAAACATTTTCTCCTGTTGCTAGATTAGAAGGAGTAAAAACTCTGCTTCCTTATTTTGCATATGAAGGTTCCAAAGTTGATCAAATGGCTGTTAAATTTGTATTTTTGAATGGTATATTAGAGGGAGAAGTTTATATAGAATATCTATAAGGATTTGTTGATGTTATCAATAAGAACATGGTATGTAGATTACACAAAGCTTTATATGGTTTGAAATAAGAACCAAAGACATGGTATGAGAGACTTCATAATTATCTTGTGAAGATTGGATTTGAAAGGACTGATGAAGAGGATTTAATCAAATGATGTAACAATAGGAGTAAAGTTAGTTAGTGCAAACTGAGTAGACAAACAGTTGGAGCTAAGTAAAATTCTATCTTAGTATATGTCGAGAAAAATAGTTGATGTCAAGTAAAGTTTAGTTGATGTTAAGCACCAATAAACTTTAGTTTGTGATGAGTGATTTTGCAAAGGATATCAAGCAATATAGTTTGTGTCAAGCATTAGAAGCAAGTTAATCTCGAGTGTTAGAATTATTAGAAAGATCATGAATTCGATGGGTCTGAGCTAACAAGTTTATTTTCTTAGATTGTGTGAAGTAGGTGGAAGATAAGGTTGATGAGCTGGTGGCACAAAATTCATGGTAAACCATTTTGAGGAAAATTCAAAGAGAATTGAAGGATAAGTTTCTAGAAATGAAATGGAATGAGGGTTAGATTGATTGAATCCTACCTAATCTATCCTAACCCTAAATTAGATGATGGATTATGAACAACAAAAGATCTTAATTCTCTATTTATAGGGATGGTTGGTCAGAAGCAAGGGTTTTCATGTGCAAGAACCTAAGGAAGACAAGGAGTCTAGGGTATTGGTTCATTCAATGACCTAAGTGAAGAGTCTGTATTGGAAAGTTACACAAGAAGGCTTAAGGGTATGGATGCTTGAAGGGTGAACAAGCTATCAAAGCCGAAGTGTGTGAAAGCCAAGCAGAATGGAAGACTAAAATAGAAATCTGTAATCTACAAATGGAATTGTAAGTTATGATCAGATCAAGCCTTATTGTTACTCTCTAATAATTGTATCAGTCTAGGGTAAATCCTTTGGATTAAGGTTGAACTAATAGTCATTTGTAAATCCTTTAATCAAGTGACATTCTAAGTGAATGGTCTAAAGTCCTCCAACTAGACTCGTTCTTAATAGCATGATTGAAATCCTTTAATCGAGTCACATTTAACAATGTGCATTGTAACCTTTAACAGGGTTGGCCTTTCACAAGGCATCACTTCAAAAGAGTGAGAAAGAGTAGCATGCTATTGGTAGTTTTTCCCAAATTGGGTTTCCATGTAAATCATTGTGTCAAATATGTTATTGAATTTGTTATGTTTCATGTTTACATTTCTGCAAATTGATTTGATAATAACCTACAAGTTTTGACTAATTGCATAATCTTATGGATGCATGCATGATGATAAATGTTTTATGGGTTCACTAAGATGTGAAAAGTTTTACTTATACATTTGGACCTTGGATAACTAATTCACCCCCCCAATTATTCTAAAGAATTCCAATAGTTCCATCATTGTATAAATTCTTACATTTTCAAATAATATGATGGATTTTGGTTTGCATACAACTCTTTCTAGTTTTTGCAAGTTTTTCCAAAAATTGAACATTGATAACACAGGTACTTGATTCTCACCAAATATTGTGTTTCAACCCATTTCTTAAATCAGATCACTAGGTTTTGACCTAGACCCCGAGGAGGGTCCAAAATGATCGATGCTTCATACTAGATGCCTCATAGGGGATTTTAAAACCAGGCGGTCCCCATTTTGTGACTAAAAAATGGGGCATACATTGTGAGGCCACAACACCTTTCTAGATAGTAACACCCTTTGTGCATTAAAAATTTCCCTCAATTCAAATGGTACTCTGGGAGATTAATAGTTTCTACATATTCCCAAGTCCATTCATCTCCAAACAACCCCCTCTTTAACTCCATTTAGTCATACACACATTCCCCCAATTCATCAAATACCATTGTTTGATATCATTATAATCTCCCCTTCAATTAGTGTAGGGTATCTCTCCTAAGAATCATCCCAAATTTTTGCCTAATGACCATCTCTTACTTGCTATGTGATGTGATCTATAACTACCTATCTGCATGATACTATAAAGTTCTAAATGGTTGAGCCTAGTGGGGGTTCTTGATTGTTAATATTCTTGTATTTATATCAATGAAATCCAAGTATTTTGATTTCATAATTATAACCCATAATTGATAAGGTTGTGTATAAATATTCCAAATAAGTTTTTCTCCCAAAGCTTCATTCATAATGTTCCAATCTATTAGACCCCCTCCCCCACATTTACTTGACATATAAATTTTCTCCCATGCCAGTTGTGGAATATTATCTTGATCATTAGAACCATTCTAAAATCATTTTCTCATCTTGTGCCCTACCATTCTAATTATATTTTGGGGGATTTGGAGACACATCATTGAAAGAACTAAGATTGCATAAATAAATCTTTTTAGCATTGGAGTCCTTCTTAGTGAGGATGACAATATACTCTTCCAAGCATCCATGTTACTAAAATATTGGTGCATCATCTCTTTTCATACTATTGATTTGTTGGCTCCTTGAAGGAGAATACCCCAAGTATTTTTCTGGAAGAGAGCTTATTTTTATTCCCAAAATTTAGTAGATTTCCCTTTGTTTCTAACTTGGAGTACTGAAAAATAAAATCTCTAAATTTCTCCAATTAATGCACTACCTCAAAGCCCTACTATATTTAGCTAAAGTTTCCTTCATAATTATTGCTTCTTGAATGGAGGCCACACCAAATAGTGAAGTGTCATCAGTAAACTCTAAATATGAGATTACCTCAACTCCAACCACCACCTTAACACCTTCCAGCTTCCTTATGTTCTTTTTCTAGAAATCAATTTGCCTAAGGCTTCTACCAAAATAAATAAAAATAAAAGGGGATATGAGTTCCCCTTATCTAATACCTTTTTAATTAGACTCAAAAAACCTTGTGTGTTCCTACAAACCAAGACCCAAAAATAGGGAAATTTAATGCAATCACTATTTCAGTTTACCAAGCTTCACAAAAACCAAACTTTTTAAGAATTAGTAACAAAAGTATTTTAATTTCTCATCATAGGCCTTTTGAATGTCCAATTTAACCAAAAAATTATGTGCAAGCTCTATTAATAGAAAAAATTGCTTCATGTGCTACATTCAACCCTTCCTAAAAAAATCTACTTGGAGAGAAACCACTTTGCTTAGAAGAAATGATTTTATCTAAGATGTGTTTTAATATATTTTCCACTACCTTAGAGATTATCTTATAGATTGTATTGCATAAGGAAATAGGTCAATAGCCACTAAAAGTGCTAAGATCAACCCTTTCTGAAATTAGAGCTATGAAGGTTTTATTAATATCTTTTAAAACAAATCTACAAGCCCATGATTCTTCAACCACCTTCTAGAGATCAAAAGAAAAGATGTCTGAATTCATTTGGAAAAAATGGTTGAGAATCCATCAAGACTTGGCACTTTATCTCCTCCTAATCTATAGTAATCTCATTTAACTTCCTCCATTATGACTAACTTCATCAAAAACTCATTTTTCACCTAATTAATACATGTAGGAATGTCCATCAAGATGTCATCACCATTTTGATTTATAGTTTAGTTCAATTAGAAAGTGTCTGAAAATGTCTCACAACATCTTTACAAATATATTCTTTTTATGTTAAAGCCACCCCAGATTGATTATTACTAGAGAAGAATTTGTTAAGAATTTTTCTTTCTTTCACTAAGGTATGGAAGGATTTTGCATTATGGTCCATCTCTATAAGAAATTTCTCTCTCGAGACTTTTGTCTCCAAAATGTTTCTTCCCTAGCCATTTTTTTTAATACTCTTTGTTGAGCTATTTCTCTATAGCAATATTTTCCTCAAGTCCATAACCCTATCTATAATTCATGATCAATTGTCTATTTATCAATGAAAATGTTTTTGAAGACTCCTTATTCCATCTTTCATTTGTTTTTTATTGTCTTTAAAAGAAGGATCATCTAGCTCAATCTTTCCCTTTCACCAAAGGTCTATTGGCTTCCCTAAAAATCCATGTATTTAATTGTGTGGCCTAGGGCCCTTCACATTCCTTAGAGACCTTCCAATTAAAATTTGATACCTCTCCAATTTAATCCAACTTCTCCATTCACAAATTTTGAAAGCCCCTTTTTTTTTCTTTGGAGGGCTTGATTCATTTGGAGGTTGGACACTAACTACACATCCCCCACCTTTTAGGGCATTCCCATGCTCTATACATTCCTTCAACATTTTTAACTATTATATGTTTGGGTCACACCAACCATCAAAGAAACTAGCTACAACCTCACATGTGTTTATAATAGTTCCACTTATCTGCCCTCTATCATTTGGAATCTCAAATCCTTTTAGACTATTATCCTCGATCCAATGTGATCACTGTAATTGCAAGTTACTCTATTGTCATAAAACTAATAATTTTAGTTATTCAATTAAAAATTATATAAAATTGTATTATAATAGTTTGATGTCATAACTTCCAACTTTTTTAGATCAAGCAACTTAATTTTGACATTATATGACACATGTATGGATTTATACCCAACCTATTTTGTCTTCATTCCTTCTATTGGGAAAGATCATCCCTGAACAAATAAATTAGTAATATTGATGAGGGCATGATCCATGACCAAAATGAACACAATAGAAAAATGGGAATATTATTATTAGAAGTGATATGCTTTTACATTCAATACAATGAAAATAGACCCAATGATATGCCCTAGAGCTTACAATGTTGTCTAGTTCTAGTGAAAACCCTTTTCAAAGTACCTTCTCCCAAACTCCACCAAAAACTGTCTTTACAATGCCAAAGTGACCTTAAGTAACCCAAACTAGGTTTAGGGTTAGGAATATATTTTAGAATATGCCATTTGGCATCCACCGCCAAAATAGAAGGTTCTAGAAAACATGTCAGAAGTCAGTGTAAAATTAGAAGAATCTAGAAATGGTAGTCCAACTTCCAAGAAGCATAACTTTTGAGCCGGGACTCCGATTGCTTAACCATTTATATTTATGAAAATCTCTCCAAGTGCTCAATAGCCCTACAAATTGGCTCCACTCATCCCCCATTTTCAAGCTCGTACAAGGTTGTTTAGTGCCTCAAATCTTACTTTAAGTGCTCTTAGGGTGTCCCCAGGCAACTTAAAACTACAATAACTTTCAAACCGTAAAGCCTTTTGACCTGATTCTTTTTCTGTAGTGCTTTAAATTAAAAGTATAATAATATCTCCAATTTAAACCCTTTAACTCATCATAATTATGGCTAAATTTCAAAATAGTCTATTTTTTGCATTGGCATGTATCCCAAGGTGCTCACAAACTCTAGCCCAAAAAATCAATAGTGGAAGTATAAGAGTTGGAACCTCTAACTGACCCATATGCGTATCCAAAAATGAAAACACATTAAACTAAAACTAACACTAAGAATATTTTTGGGTGACACAGGATTGCCCTTACACCACTAGATGCTCTTGCATCAGATGTTCTAAATAAAAACCATAGAGTCTTGATCTTCCATCTTTATGGAAAGCTGTTGACTCCTCAACTAAAATTGGGCCACCCTTATATGTCAAGGGTTATCAATGTATTGAAATATGTTCATATAAGTCAGTCAAAAGGTGTTGGATCCATTGGTTTGGTTTAGAAATGCTTGGAAGGGTGAGTTCAACAAAGCCCTAGGTTAGAGCCCCTAAAAGCAAGGGTTTGGTGAATGGGAGAGTAGAAGAACATGGAACCTCAAAGAAACTTGAATTTTTTTATTTGACATCATAATTCAAGATTGTTTCATGGTGAGTGGTTATAAGATTTTCTTCACAAATGGAAGCTCATTAGGCCTAATTTAGGCACTACAAGGTAGTGATTCTACATACTATTCCAAAGGAACCTACACTAAATTTGAACTATGTTTTATATCATGGAAAATGGTATCTAAAACCCTATCTTTATAGTAAAGTTGTTTCGATAAATTTGAAGAAATTTATTGATTACCAAATTTAAAGGGCTACTAGGAACATGCCTAGAAGGGGAAATTTGGACTTGAGTGTTAAAAATATGTCAATTATGGCCACAAAACTTGATATTAGGGTTTTTGAAGTATGTTGATACACCTAGAAGCATCAAGGAAAACATTTGGAGTTGGGATTAAAAATTGGTTTAGTCAAGCGAGTCAAGAATTATGGGATGGAAAACCTTCAACAACTTTCTAAGTGATAAGGTTTTCAATGGTTCAAAGGTGAAATCTTATACTAGACATTCCTTGGGATTAAAGGCACTCAAAGGACTAAGTATGGTTTTAACTCTTATAAAGGGATCCAAAACTATAGATAACTTTAAGATTATGGAATAGATTTTTTTTTATTGGTTCCAAGTCCCCAAACCCCTTACTTGAACACAATCCCACCTATCTTCCATGACTTGGCCCTTAACTAGTTTTAGGTATCCAACAACTATAAATTTGAATTTTCACTATTTTTTTCCAAAGGACTCTCTAAATAAATTATGGATTCTTGTACCTTTTGGGAGCCTTGCAACATACCAAAATTCTAATGGCACTTGTTTTGGACCAAGACACTCAAAAATTGTTGAGTGCACCTAAAAGATGCCTAATTAGCCCAAATAAGCAAAGCAAGTATTCTTATTTCTTATAAAATCAAAAAGATGTGTATAATATACTTAGAAGATTCACTTAACCAAATAACTTAACACATGCATTCATAAATTACTAATAATAATAGTAACTACGTGCCTTTCAAGGAACCTCTTTTTATCACTTCTTTGGTAATCAAAAGCTAGGAAATATATAACTTGCATGCATCATTTATCCAAAAACCTATACCACATTGAATCTCTTCAATGTTTGAACAACTTCTTTTGGGGAAGCTATTGTTTTTGTATGTGCATCAATATTTTGCATTTCCTATTGTCAGACTATAATATCATGTCACACAACTGAACAACCGATTATACTAAAAAAAATGTTACACCTTGAAATAAAAAAGATTTAGATACAACATAATTTTCCTTTTCTTGAATCCATTTTAGTAGTTTTGGCCTAAAAATTATGATTTCATTGTTCTTATAAAAGGGGTACACAATCTAAAATCTTTCAAAAAAGGAGCATATGCAAGATCAACTAGAATAGATTTTATGGAAAATCTCACATTTGTTAGAAGTATTAAACACAAAAGGATAAGAGATCAAGTCCTTCAAAAGACTATGCATAATTAGATGCCTTACCAAATTGAATTCACCTAAGAAGAAAGGTCCATCATCAACCTTCCCCAAAGAATTTTCCAAATGATTAAGAGTAGGTGTTGCCATAGAAATTGGGAAATTAAATGATTAATTATGAATCAAATTCGTCACTAAGATTGAACATTCTACCAAAATAATTTATCTATCTGCAAGAAATATTCTCCTCACCAAGTTCTTCTAGAACCTCAACTTATGGCTTGTTCAATGTTGAGGACCCTGTTGTTGTAAAAGTGTTTGCATATTTTAGTTGCACTTCTATAGCTTCCTTTTTCATTTATCCTAAATAATTAAAATGGATTCATATCTTTTAACAGAATTACTATTACAAGTTATAGGAAGAAATGTTTTTCTTAGGTAGTAATGTCAGAGGAATACTCCTAGTACCTACCATGTCTCCCCATTATCCTAGGTTTTATTGCTAAGTCAACTTAGTCGAAAGAAATATCCATACATGTAAAGCTATTTGGTTACACCATACTTATAAAATGGAAAGAAAATTATGAGTGCTAAATAGTAGAAGCAAGTGAGATTATCTAGATAACTGAAATACCTTCATGTGTTTTAGTAATGTGACCATGAATGTCATTATCAAGATCGTGACATGGAATAATAGTAAAATCAATGAAAAGATCAGAGGCATCATATATAGTGGGAAGTAGTTTAGGCCCTCCAAAATTGGTCTCCACATATTCCAGCAAGGCCAAACTCTCCCTTGTTACTTTTCCATGATCATGCTCAAGAGAAGAGACCTGTAAATAACAAACAAAATGAATTGTTTGAGGTTTCATTCTTATACACGAGTTGCAGCCACAAATCAGTCACAACAATCAATTTTTTAATTGATATACATTCAATAATTAATAACATCTAAAATTTTCTCGACTGATTATTGCACACCCACTTTGTGGAAAACACACTAAATTATATTTGGTAAGTTTAGTTTCTAGGTGCTTATTTTTTTGGACACATTGCAAGATATGTGACTTGTGCTAAAAGCAATCAAGCATACCTAGTTCCAAGATCGTATGAAGACTTTAGTATGAGGGTAGATGTGAATGTTATAGAATGTGGTGTGAGAATGTTGAAAAAAATGAAAAATTTTTAACATGCCCACCAAAATACTTATAATATAGTAAAATATGGGCTCTATTGAGCAACATTTGAATTAGTCAAACATTAATATTGGACAACTATAGGTAAAAGAAAAATTTGATCAAGAAGATAACCATTATGAATTATGTTGTAATTTATTGGTGTTGGGAGCTCAAATCATAGGAGAATAAATAATCAAGCTCATTTCTTTTAGTGTTCAATCTGAGAGATATTGATTTCATCAAAGTTGGTTGGGGTATGATCCCTTTACATGGGCAAGTGAAATTGAAATGGTATTAAACTACATAGTTGTTTATTCTATGCACCTTATTATATGTCCACTATGTGGAAAAGACATTGAGTTAGATTTGGAAAGTGTAGTTTTTAGATGCTTAATGTTTTGACACATCACAATATATGGGGCTTTCACTATAAAAAAAAATCAAGAAAACCTAGTCCCAAGATTGTATGAACACTGCAATATGAGGGTAGATGTTCAAATGCTAAATAATGTAGTGTAAGAATGTTGACAGAAATGAAAAAAATTAACATGCCCACCAAAATACTTATAATGTAATAAAATTTTGGCTTTTTTGAACAACAAATTATCTAGTTAAACATCAATATTCTACAACTACAAGCAAAACATTTTTTTGGTCTAGAAGATAACCATCATGAATTATCTAGTGATATGTTGGTGTTGGGAGCTTGTATCCTTGGAACATGAATAAGAAAACTCATTTGGTTTAGTCTTAAGACTAAGAGGTATCCATTTCACCAAAATTGGTTGGGGTATGATCTCATCATTGTCTTTCTAGTTTTAGAACCTTTGTTATTGCCAATATAATAATATTTAATTCTTGCTTGGTTTTTGGTGAACTAGTCAATTCCAATAGCTCATAAGCCACATTACTTTAGAACAATTTATTTTAGAACAATTTTAGTTTTACATATGTAATTATTTTATTAACATCTCTAATCTTCTCTTTCATTTTAGACACAAGAAAACCTTTCTACTATTTCGAATCAACAACCTTCAAGCTTTAGCACTTGTATTTTGTGACAATTTTAACAAGCAATAAATTCTATGATATAATGTATTCTCATGTTTTAGTTCTCCAAGGATGGGAGGTCCTACCTTGTTCATATCTAATTCATCTTTGACAAATATAACAATGTATTTGATGAACTAGTCTAGGTTCCACTTTGCTTCAATCGTAACATTATAGATTTAGATGTGCCTAGTAGTCAAATCATGGAGAAGAAGCCATGATTGAATTTAAACATATTGTTGTACATTTATTTTATTTACTTCCTTGTGTTACCAACTCTTGTTACATTGAGGTACAATGATTTTTCTCAAGATTATCCATTAGGACCTTGTCAAATATAAAAAAATCCAGTACAATGTAGCTCACTCTATCAAGGAAACATATGTGTGGGGACTCAAAGTGAAGAAGTTAAAATACATGAAGAGAAGAAAGAAAAAAAATCAAGTTTCATATTTAGATGAGGACATTTGAACCAGCAAGACAATGAACCAAGGGTTTAATGATAGCTCTTCTCAAGAGACTTCTCACAATATGGATCCATCATTAGATGGTTTTCTTGCAAAGGGTTTCAGTCTTTCAATTCAAGAAGTTGAAAGAGTAGGGATCGTGTGTACCGCTATAAAAAAGGATCCAAATATAAGTCATCAACCTACTTTCTAAAGAAGATTTATAACTATGAAAAACTCCATAGGAAATGTGTATGGTTCAAAAAATGAGTGTATGGTTGTTCAATTTTTACACAAAGGATAAGCTACACCACATTCATATGTTAATAATTCTAACATTTAAGTTTAAAAATTCTTAATGATCTTAAATAACAAGAAAAGGTTTATTCATAAAATGCCCAAGGCAAGTTTATAAAGTTATAAGTGCTCCAAAGGAGGTTTTCAGACATGTGTAAAGTTTGATGTTTGAATATTATTTTTACATATGAAAAATAATGGGTTATTATCAAAATAATAGTGCATAGATTTTGCACCCAAAGTGTCATGGTTGCATAAAGACAAGAATTAACTAGCCAATTTGGAAGCTATTATAGAGCTTTAAGAGCATGTAAAGATGACATATGAAACCAACAAAGTGTGAAATTTCCATGAAAGTGTCTAATAATGATGTACATGAGTGATAAAGAAAAAATATCTACAAGTTCTATATGCATATTTAAAGCTAATACAAAACTACAAAGGACACATAATGTATAGAAAACCCAAGTTGGTTTGAGGAAAATAGAATAGCACATGATGTTCAAAGTCCCACAACCTCATGGGGAAAAATAATAAGAAGAAAGGTTCATGTCTTAATAGAAACAAAAAGAATCCATCACAATGAAAGTATAATCCTTGAAAAGAGTGGTAGGCATTTATGATGAAGAACCTCAGTCTGAAGCCTACAACCATAAAAGGAAAATTTTAAAATGTTCAAATTCTTAAAGAAAGAAAAAAATTCTAGAAGATGTTGATTGCTATGTGTTGTTTGGGTTTTATACAATTTTAAAAAAATGAAAACCCCATATGGGAATTTGAAGTAATAAAATCTACATGCCAAATTTCCCTTATGTGTCTTGCCTTATGATGATCAACTATGGATGTGTTTCCTCTTCTGAGATGTGTTCTTATTACTCTTGTGGTGCTTACTTTTTCAAGTTCGAGTGAGCCTTTGTGGTTAACTAGTGCTATCATTTCATTAAAATGATTTGGATTTGCATTTTTTTCTTCTGTTTCTGACACTGTCAAAATACTGAGTCTCCCACTAGTACAAAAATAGCAATATATGACTTAAAAACTACTAAAACTATATAAGTGACTAAACTTAGTCAATGACTAATAGTAGTTAATATACAATCATTTATAACAATACTAAATTTACTACTAGATGATTTTAGTCACTGATTTTGATCATTGATTTAGTCACATATTTAGTTGTATAATAGCATATTTAATCACACATTTAGTTGTATATGTGATAGTTGATTTAGTCACATATTTAGTGGTATATTTAATAGCATATTTAGTTGTGTATTTGGTTATATATATTTTTTATTTTGTCCCGTATTTAGTAGCATATTTAGCAACATATTTAGTCACATATTTAATAGCATATTAGATCATATTAGGGTGCAATGGAATCAAACCATCATTCTCCTGCTTATAAAGCAAGTGCTCTTCCATTGAGCTAGAACCCTTTAAAAATAATCATGCAATGTGTAATTTTCTACATTTTCTACAAGAATGGTATATACAAATATAACAAGATTAAGAAAAATTATATCCTAATATTTTATGTATGTTTTCAAGATTCACTAATTGTATGCAACCAATAAATTACAAGAAGTTTTGTAAATTCCTATACATAAGATCGTGAGTACCTTTGATAGAGAGATTACCTCTATGATGGAGTGAATTTTGCCAAAGAGAGTGGATTTCATTTTCCAACATGAATATTTACTTACAATTCATTTAGTCCCATTGGAGTGTTTAAGCACCAAATAAACCCAATTGCACTAAAAGAAATGTGGCACTAAAGATTATGATGCCTCCCACAAACCACAAATGACCCAAAAAACAAGTGGTGATAGATAACACACATCATTTACAATAATTCTATAGCCTATGAGAAACAATTTATTGCCCAATAATAAATCACATTTATGAATCTATGAAAAATAGAGACAAAAATATGATTTTCCAAAATAATTGCAAACAATCGCTAGACCAAAGTCTTTGAGGGAAAAATAATGGAACTCAAATCGAATGAAAAATCATTTAGTGGAAGGGATTGTAGTAAAACCTAATGAAAAATCATTGAAACCAAAGAAAATAAACATTGCATAGTGTAGAAGCTAAAGCTACATTTTTTTTTGAAATTAGGATGGATAGCAGTTTTTATCTTATTAAAGATACGCAATATTAAACTTTCTCCTAGAAAATATTGTTGCATTATAAAATAAGAAATGGAAAAAATTGCCAGAGGATTGTTGGCTACTTAAAATTCAAAAATGAAAGGAAAATTTGAGGATCAATCCACTAATAACTGAATTAGAGGGTGTCAAAGATGTTAGGAAAAACATTTTTCAAGTTAAATAATATGTGTGTTCCAACAATTTTTAGATTGCACTTTACAGGCTAAGGTTAAATACAATTTAACCAGCAAAATTATATTAGCATATTGTGTGCCCAACAATTGATTGCAGTTGACAATTCTTAAAAAGAATGTGAGAGATCTATCATAAAGCATCATTCATCATCAATATATAAGCTATTTTTTCTGAATTTAAGATTGAAGAAAACTTTAAATGGGATGCGCTATTCCAACATAAGTTAGGGTGAAAGTCTAGTGTTGCTAAATAAAAAATAAAATGAGAATGAAGAAATGAAGTTTCAAGGTTATATAGGTTTGTGATCTAAAAAATACTCAAATCTAGAGAGGAAACGCATATTCGGTAGTAAGACCAACAAAATGGAAAGGGGTTTTTGTTTAGATAGAGTTGTTGCAAGTTGCCAGGTAGACAAGTATGCAAAATGCAAAAGATTATAAAGGTATGTGAAGTATTTAATAAAATTCCTCAAGGAAATGTGGTCTCCTGGGCTACAATTATTGAAGTGTGGGCTACAAAGATTGAAGTGTGTGCAAAAAATGGAATTTTTGAAAACGGTTTAGAAACTTTCAAACAAATGAAATTGACAAGTGTAAAGCTAAATTTCACAACTATTACTAGCATCCTTCCTATCTATATTAGAATGGGAGCTTTAGGGTCCATTTGGTTCATGGAATTTAAAAAATCAGGATTTCTACAAACCTTGGTTTAGCCAAATCAAGGTTTTGCAAATCTTCTTTCCAATTTTTGGGATTTTAGTTGAATCGTTTGTTTCACTTTGAAGATGCATGTGAAGACACATTTTTATGCATAAGCTTGGAGTTGAAGGAAAATTTCAAAAAGTAGTCTAATCTATTGTTTTTACACTCCTTAAAAAACATAACCAGGTTTTGATTTTCAATTCCTACTCGATAGTAGGAAGTTGGAATACCTGGTTTTGAGGAAAAATTAGAAGTCGGGTATGCTGATTTCATTTTGCCAATTTTGAAACAAATGTATAAATTTTCAAAACTGAATTTTGAAAAAGCCAATTATAGTCATCTTCCAGGAACCAAACGGATCCTTAGAGAAAAGTATGATCATCCATTAAATATAGTAGATTCAAAAGATGATTCTTGTGCTGAAAAGTTGCATTACATACACACCATTCTTTGGAAGTAGAAAGGCATTATTCTCACTTCTTTCTCTAAACAATTTTCGCTATAATAATTCATGTATAAACAATGTTATGTCTTTTATTGAAAAGAGTGGGGAAGGCTTTGATGTTAAATATTAACTATTACCTCTTTGAAGGAATTACTTGAGTTCTTAAAGACCCAATTCATGAACATCTTGGTTATTATAATTTTTTATTAGGCATGTGCATAAAAAAATGTCATGCATACAATTGTAATGCTTGAGAAAAAGAAGAAAGAGTATGTTGTCATTTTGACATTTGATGCCAAAATTACTCCTTAAGCTCATGAGCTTGCAGATGAAGTTGGTGCCATAATATTTGTAGCTAGCATTTGGTATCATCTATTTGACAAGTTTAAAGCATATATGGATAATGTTAAAATGGAAAGGAAAAATGAAGTTGCAAAAGATGATCTTTTCCCATGTCTTTAGCATTTTTTCCAAATTATATTTTTAATGAGAAGGATTCTATAATTGTTGGTGTTGAAATTTTTAGAGGAATTGCAAGGATTGGCATGCCAATATGTGTTACGACAAAAGATTTAATAGATACTAGAAAAATATCTCCAATCGAGATCAATCATAAAGTTTTTGACATGGAAAAGAAGGGGCAAAAGTGGCTATGAAGATTCTTGGCAGCAATGTTCATGAAGCACAAAAAATATTTGGAGAAATACAGATACCTAGTCAAAGAGAATAGTTATAGATCATTTCATCCACATTACATCAATGTGTGATAGTGTTTCTAGCTCAAAAAATGTACACCAATTAATTCGGTAAGTCAATTTTTATTCTAGATATTGAAGCCTTTAATTTGGTAAGTCAATTTTTTAAATAGACTGAGAAATTCTAATGTGCTCAAAATCATAATTTTAATATTAGAAGAAGATTATAGTTGGAACACCAACCCAGGTTGCTATTACCATAGTTAGAGGATTATAAGCAAGATTTGAGAACATGGGAAAAATGTTGTTCTTTGCACAATCTTAGAGGAGCAATTCATGACATATGAAGAACTTGTTCATAGCCCAACTCAAAAGGTAGTAGAATGATATAACTAGATATTAAACAAATATGAGGGGTTAGACTTTCATATTAACCTTAGTTTAGATACTTCCAGTTCTAAATGTTGTGTTAAAGGACTCAAGTTGATAACATGCCAAGAATTTTCCTATCATATGTAAAAATGAAACTCTTCTATTCATATGGATTTTCCAACTGATATATGAAAATAGGAGGTTGGCATACCTTATTTTTGTAAAATCTAGTCATGCACATAAACCCCTTGTAGTTATTCATAGGCATGATGTCATGAACAATGGGGCACTTGATGCCAATTTCTAGATAATCATTTATGAAATTTAGAAAGAAGTATTTGTCATAAAATAACTATATAAGTATTAAATATGCACCTTCATTAACCTGCAATATCCTATGATACACAATAAATTCATAATAACCCTATCAAAAAAATATTTGACAAACAAAATAACTCCACTATGGAGGAATCCTAGCTAAGAAATGAACAAGAGCACACGAAAAAAAAGATATTGGAAGAAGTCAACACCACAATGGGGTAATACCATTATACCACTCATCTAAGCTTATGGTTCCATTTGCACAATTCCCTCCAATGTTAACAAGAAATTAGGAAGATTTAGATTCAAGGATACTAGGAACACATACAACTTGAGTCAAACTACTAGGATGCCTTATGTTCTTTAAAATTGAGGATAAAAGTCACGATCCAATGGGGAGTTTGTACTCCTTATTTCAGCATCATATAAGTTAAATGTAAGAGCAATCACCTCATACACCAATTGAGGTCTTGATTATTTGTGACTTGTAAAGCCACCTTTACCATTATTAATATACTAGGAGTACAAGTGTTAATTTCATGTGATAAACATAGATTTCTTTACCAAAAGAAGTTGGATCTATGGAAAATTGTATTGGTCTATGTCTCAGTGCTTTCGTCAAGGTGTTAACTTTACACTAGTTTATTGCAACTTTGATTTCAATTCTTAAAGTTCAATGCCATGGATGACCATAAATGTAATGATTAGGTATTATAGCCTCATTTAAATTTTGAAATTTTCAGCCCTCTAATGTCATTGTGTTGATTCAAATTCGAGTAATGTCTTCTTTCAAAATCTTTTCTTATAAATTCATATAAGTATTGTACTTTATTTACTTCTTACCTTTAAACATACCCAATACATGGAGGTTTTTAAAGTTTCAAAATCACAAAACATGTGTCCCACCCTTACTACACATTCCCTAGGAGTATATACAAACTAGTCTCTCCTGCCCTATAGGTACTCTATAAGAGATTGGGTTATGAAGAACCACATATAGAATAATTCTAGCTAAAAATCTAAAACAATCATAACATACTTGGGGAAGAGACATTTACATTAAATTGTATAATACAGGAAAATTTTCATGAAAATGTACATGGTTCACTTAGTATACATGCAAGTTCTTGCAATAAATGTAATGTTTATGACTTTGGTGCAAAAATAACATTTGAGATAACTGACACATAAATATTTCCTAGACCTTATGATGAATTTAATAGCCTAGGAAATGAATGATAATGTAATGACTCAACACAAAAAAATCCAACATATCATTACATCGAGAGGAAAATGGATTTCCTCTTAATAAAAACCATTACAATGCTTCCAAATATAATTGACTAAGCTAAATATTATTACACAAATGTTGACTTATAATAAAATCAATAGCCTCTAAAAGAAAACATATTTTCATCCATGAACAAACACTAACCAGAGCAACAATAAAAATTCCCATAGAGAAATATGGAAAAGGAAAATACTATAAATGAATGGTAGACTATTAGTCTTAGATTGGTTTTGACAAAGCAGTGACAAAACACTTAGGTTGTCTACTTAATAGAAATCTATATGTACCAAGCACCATTATGTTTCAAGAAAATGGTATGTGCCGAGTCACTCAAGTGTCAAGGAAGAAATATATGCTGAGTGATTCATATGTTGAGTAAAATAGTGGATGGCAAGTCAATTAGGTGATGAGTTACCAAATTGAAGCTGTAATGGATGTCGAGCATCAAAGCATTCAAGTGTTGAGTAAACAATTTTGGACATAGTTGTTTGTAATGACACAAACTCCTATATAAACCATTTTTGGGCCAACTTAAGGATTTTTTTAAGATTGTAGAAGATATATATGAAGGTATATTTAGAATCCCTATGCAATGCATGCAACCAATCAGATTGAGGGATGTTCTAAGTGGAAAAATGGGTGAATCACAATTGTTGATTCCTACCTAACCCTAGCTCACCTAAGTCTTCTTAAGGAGGAAAAACCATAAACAATTTATGTGTGCAGATGAGAAGAGAAGGTCAAATGCTAAGTGCAAAGAGAGCATTCATGGTGGCTATGGAGGTTATGATTGTGCTATAATTGTAGAATCAGCTAAAGAGAATAGAATATAGAAGATAAAGGATAGAAGAGATACATCTAATTAGGAGGATCAAGTACACATCAAGAAAGAGAAGATCTGATATCTAGCAGAGACGTGCTAACTAAAGGATCAATGTTGAAACATTCTAACAGGTGAATCAGTGAAAATATCATAATAGAGTAGCCTTGACATGTTTCAAGTCCAAACATACTTTTGTATAAATCTCTTAATGAAGTGCTTATTTAATTGTAAGTTTAAATCCTCTAACAAGGCACACTTCTAGCATGTGTTTAAATCCTTTAACAGTGTGAGACCTAACAGTCTTTGTAAGCCTTTAACAGGGTAGACCTTTCACAAGGTAGATCATAGTTTATGGTCAAACTTATTGTAACCTTCATTGGCTACACTTTATAGTTGCAACAATAAAGATTTGTGGGTGTCATCCCCACTCTAGTTTTACCTTCTCATCAGAGGGTTTCCAGTTAACAAACTTATTGTGTGATGTATTATTTATTTCATGCTATGGATGAGCATGTGTATCTATTTATTTCAATTTACATGATAAATTGTGAGATTGATGTGTGGTGAATTCTTTTGTGGTTAAATTTTTGAAGTGTTGCCCCTCTTAGAGTTTACTTTCCCATTGTTAATTCCAAAAATTAGTATTAGAGACTTGTTCTCTGGAAAGGAAAGATTTGCAACTTTGAGGAAAGATCTTGAAGATGGAAGTCTATAAGTTGGGAAAAGTTATTGAGAACTAGAAGATTGAAATCTAGCTTTCCCTACACCAACTCAATGAAGCAAGAGATGAGTTGAAGCACTCATTAAAGAGAAGGAAAGAGATGGATATTGAGGAAAATGACACACATTATCAAGAGGAAGACACTACTAAATTATTTGCAGATGGAAACTCAAATGAGTTTGATGTAGTAGTTGCAGATCTAATGAAAAAGAATGGTGCCCTAACTGAAGAGGTCAAAAATCTTAAGACAGAACAAGAAGTTTAATCAGTCTTGCTATGTGAGGTGACTGAGTATGAAAATAAAGTTGAGGAAGACAAAGTTGTGAATGAAGATGACAAAAGAACATTGACCAACAGACTAGAACAAAAGACATCAGAGGTAGAAAGGATTGCTAACATGCAACTGGAAATAAAGAATCAAATGATGATTTCCAATCATGAATTGAATGGAAAGGACATTGAGATTACAACCCTGAAGTTACAAAATGAACAATTGAGGAATGAACTAAGAAAAGAAAAGGAATTTGTTGAAAGTTTCAACAAATCCAATGAAGCCACCAAATACTTTGAGAAACTGATGAGATCTCCTAGATCTATCAATGATACTACTAGTTTGGGGTACACCAATACTGAGGAAGGAGAATCATATAAAAGTGGTGAGCAAAGAAACAACAAAGATAAGAACTATAAACTCACTTGTCATAATTGTGGAAAGTTAGGTCATATAGCAAATGTTTGCAGAAGAAATAATGCAAATTGAAACCTTAAGAAGAAATTCATGGGTTACTTTCATAAGTGCAACAAGAAAGGGCATCAAGCACATGAATGAAAGACCAAGACCTTAAGGACACAAATATTTGAAGGATACTGCCACAATTTTCAGAAGTATGGACATAAATCATACGAATCTAGATGTAATGCCAAGTAAATAAGAAGACAAAGGTACAACACAATAGAAAATCCTATAATTGGGATTACAATACAAGGTACATTTGTCACTATTTTCAAGAGTATGGACATGTTGCTAAGAATTGCATTAGAACACATTTCAGAAGTGATTATAGTAGATGGTTAAGTCAAACTACATGCTTTAGTTGTTTGAAGACTAGTCATATCAGCAAAAACTGTCTAACAAGGTCAAAAGCACCAAGCAGTGAATTCAACAAAGGAAAAGAGAATGTTGATTCTGAGAAATTCAAAGTGCAAATGAATAAGACATGGAAGAAAAGGAAGATTGTAGCACATCAAGTTCATATGAGGTCACTTCATCCAAAGGATCGAGTGATCACATCACCCCCAACTAGGCAATCAAAAGGCATGTGGGACTAATATCACAATGATATATTTTACATCAATTCCAAGAATCCAAGTACTAAAACTATGATATATGCATGAACCAAGATGCAATGGAATAGTTAGAACTAGGAAGAAATCTTTAGTTTTCATGTTGTTGTTGAGCATGAAAGATTTCATAGTTACTATTTAGTGTGAATGGAATTTTAGTTGATGTTGAGTTGTGAAGGTACGATAGTATTGATTGATCATGCTATGTGAACCAAGTGAAGTGGAAGTCATGAGTAATTCAAGTGAGTTGGAAACCCTATATTGACCGAGCTTCAACTATGTAAGCATTAAGCATTTATTGAAAAAATTTAAGGGTTAGATAGTTGTTTCTTAAATCATTTTCATTCATTCAAGGTCAAAGAGAGCATGAAGAGCATAGAGGAAAATTGCAACAAGAGATTCTTGCATTTGCAAACCAAATTCAACTGCAACTCGACATATTCATCAGATTGTGAAGGTATTTTACTGGTGTCGATATTTGTTATTTGAGTTTTTGTGAACCCTAGATATCAATTATGGTAGCAAGCTCTTCTAAAATGTTAGAAAAGAGGAAAGGAAGTGTTGAATGTGCAACTAATTAGTAATGAGATTAGACAACCACCTTTCCGAGAAATACCTGAAATTGCATACAAAGGAGACTTATCTGGTGTGTTATCCATAATACCACCAAAAGTCTTAATGATTTAGGATGTCAAGTTTTGCTACACATACAAAGTTGGAAGTATAGGTGACATGTAAATAAGGGAATTGTATAGTCAACTTTGTGATAATGGAGTTTCGAGAGAAGATAATAAAATCATAGAAAGGAAAGGGTGACCCGTGCCCTAGATTTTCCTAATGTATTCAAGATTAAATGGATCAAGATAGTGCTTAGTAGAATGCATGACAACTTCATTTGGCTAGAAGATGGACACATTAAGACCACTAAAAGGATCATTAGCTAAGTTTCGGGGTGTCCTACCCTAGACTAACCCAAGAGCATGTGAAGTGATTCAAAAGAGATGATTGAGAAGGACAAAGGTGCAGTATAGAATAACAAGGGAATGTCCATTTGATTCTATCTTAGACCCCCTAATTTCTTTTTCTATGAGAGTGATAGCTCACAAGTTCTTTCAATCTAGCAAATTAAACAGTGTGTCCTACATGGTAGTAGATTTGGGATACAAAATAATAAAGAGAGACCATACATATGACCTTGCCAAGTTGTAACTTCAGTAACTATTTGAAAACTTGTAGGCCATAAGGAAAACCAAATGTATCTTGTAAATTTGGTTCTTTATTAGTTTGTATATTATTTTATGTGCAAAAAACATTTCCTTCATTTGGTAAAGTTGCTTGGAAGACCAATAGGTCTATTGCAGTTCAAATTGGAGAATTCATAGAGCAACTTGGAGATAACTTTGAGTCAAAAATGACAAGTTATTTTGAAGACTTTAAGAATTCCATGAAGTAGAGGTTAAGGATACTAGTGTCACTAGTTGAAAAATATTATGATGATGTTTTCTTTCTAGTTGATGTTGATTATAAATATGTGTAGGCAGTCCTACCCAGGGTCAGATGGTTTAAGCCCTTGCCATATGAGATAAATATTGATGAGGCATTAGAAGCTATTACAACTCTACTGATAGAGGAAATAGATAAAGTTCCACCTCATTTGGGAATTATGAGGAAGCCTAGTCCAAAATTACAATAGACTTGAAGACAACATCTATGGTAAGAAAGAAGATTGAACTTGTGAAGAAGCTAAAGGAAAGCTTTGGTGAAGGGGGAGATGAAGAGGAAGAACAAGTCCAAGCCCCTTTGGCAATTAATCAAGGATAGGGAGAAGATGAGGGAGCTCATGAAGAAGGTGTTGAGGGAGAAGAAGTCAAGGAACACCCAAGGCTACTGAAAAGAAAAGAAATGCTAAAGAGCCTATAGTGGAGAAACCCAAGAAGGAGGTTGTGAAACTATCACAATAGAAGCTAGAAACTCCTATTACTAGGGTTAACATAATGGAAGCCACTAAGAAAGTCAAGGTTCCTGAGAAACCTAAAGGCAAGAGGACTATTGCTTTAGCAGAGCCAAGCCAACTAGTGAAGAAGACATATGAGAGGAGAAAATATGTAGCTCTAGCTGAGTTAGATGAGGAGAAGACAAATTCATAGGACATGAGTCAATTCAAGGTGGTAAGCCACAGTCCCTCCTTTTATTTAGATAATTTGTGTGCCAATATAAAGTCAAATGTAGATTTGTCTAGTTTTGTACACGTAGATTTTGATAAGATAGGTAAAGTTGAGCAAAATACTATAGAGGAAGCCATATATGTTGTGATAGCTACATTCAAATCAACTCCTATAGAGATTTCCAACTCAGTACCTAAGAGTATTTATGACTGAGTTGAGCAAAAATGGCAATATAGTCTATAGATAGAAAGATAGATCAAGGAAATCACTTTAGCCCAAGTCATGCCTAAATTTCCAAAAATAATGATAGATGAGTCTATGGAGTTGCACAAATGTAAATTTACTCCAAAATATAGATCATTCAATATATTGAAGAAGAATATAGATGATTTGGTAACTAAGAGTAAAGTAATATGGAGAACTATTTACAAGTTATCCATTCCTACTATAACAAAGAAAGGTGATCAACAAATGCAAAATCCTAGGAAAGTTGAACAACTGGCCGCTAAGACTACTAAAGATGAGTTAGTCGAGGATGGTCATGTGGAAGGCACTAAGGAAATAGTATAAGAAGAGGCCAAAACTAAGGAGGAGAAACAAGATGGTCAAAGTGTATGTAAGATACAAGTGCTGAGTACCAGTCCTCCACATGAAGACCAAGTAAGACAACACAACTTCATAAAAATCAAGGATGTTCTTGACATTTTTGCTCAAAGCATCGATCCTTTGACTAAGGATTATCTAAAGAATTTATTTAAGAGTTCCACCATGGCATCTAATTTATGCACAAACCCTATATTGGTGAGAACTGATGAAATTGCAAAGTAGATATGGTAGAATAAGGGGAGAAGAAAATAGATACATCAAGTGTGCCCCTAGAGGTAAAAAATGTAGAAACATAGAGTGCAAGCACTAAACAGCAAGGTGATGTTACAACACTAGTTGCATTACCTCTTGTGCCATTAATTTCTCTCAAACAAGCCTTAATTATAGTTGAGGAAGATGGAACATAAACCAAATTAGGTTAGGAAGCAAGTCCTACACCTACACCATAGACACAAGGTGAAGAGAAGAAAGAGGATAGTCGGATTAACAACCCTAAAGAACTAAAGGTGTCTATTGTTGCAAAGGAACAAATTACTATCCAAACTCTGGTTACCTTACCAATTTTTGTGACTCCTACCAGTAGTCAGGTTCTTCAGAGACCAAGAACTCAAGCCACACCATTGAAAATATCTAGGCCAACTGTAGAGACATAAGTAGATCAGAAGACATGTCTTATGGAGATTCATGAATCTTGATGAGATAATTGAACTACCCAAGTTTGATCTTACAAAAATCACTATTTAGTAGATGAGCATTCTATATGAATCTCTAGATAGGAAGAAACACTAAGAGTTATCGAGAAGGGAGCATAAGCAGAAGAAAGTGCTTCATGAGATCAAAGATATATTTGTTGATGCTTTCAATCTCCCAACCCCTAATGAAGAGAAACCTAATCTTGAGAAACTGGTAAATATTGTTGACAAGATCAATGATGATGACCTAGAGTCAAACACCAAATTATTGGAGTGGTTAGAAAAGAAGTTTCAGACAAAAGTACTTGAATAGATATCTAGTGCCATTGCACTAAGATAGGTTGAGTAAGCAACCAAGATGGAAGATGTGAAAAATGTGTTGGAGAATATCTTTTCTCTATACACAAAGCTTTTTGATGTGAATTTATTCACACAAGAAGCATAGAGGGCTATTGACTAGCTGCAAGGAGATATACAATCCATAGGTACAACATTAAACGTATCTCTAGGTCAAAGCCAAACTCATTTTCAAAGATTACTCTATACTCAAGGTTAGCAAGCAGCATTACAAGCACAAGATGCTAACATTCGTGCTAACTTGATTAGCATCCAATCTATGCTATCCCTACATGTGGAAGTGTTACACAAGGAACTAGCCTTTGCTAACACATTGATGAAGAAAGATTCTCATCTTTCCACTCATGAAGTCTATGTTAACCTTGATGTCAAGCTGGATATCCAATATAAATCTCTAAAGGTAGTATGTAATAATTGGGATGCATCATTGAAAATAATCATGGAGATCCACAAATCATTATTGGACAAACACACTATCAGTGTACCACCCAAATGACATAGTGTCAAAAAGGGGGAAATGAGAAAGTAAAGGAATGAAGATGATAATGGGAACATAATTTTGAGACAAAAATAGGGGACATTAGCAATACAACATATTTACTCAGAAGGAGTTATACAGAATTCAAATATAGCAAGGAACACTCAACTCAGGAGGAGTTATAAAATTTTAAAGAGTTGTGACAATTAAGTCATCATTTGTGAAAAAATTTAAAATTTTGAAATTTTGTACAATATATTGATTATCTAAGCGATGCAAATAAGTTAGGTTGTATATGCATGAAAAAGTGTTTTTTCCACTTGTTTCAAAGGGAGAGATTGTTAATCTTAGATTGGTTTTGACAAGGTAGTGATAAAACACTTAGGTCATCTACTTAATAGAAATTTGTATGTACCAAGCACCAGTATGTGCCAAGTAGATGGTATGTGCCAAGTCACTCAAGTTTCAAGCAAGACATATATGTTGAGTGATTCATATGTTGAGTGAAATAGTGGATGTCGAGTTTATCAGGTGACGAGTTATAGCATTGAAGATGTAATGGATGTCGAGCATTAGAGCTTTCAAGCATCGAGTAAATAGTTTTGGACATAGTTATTTAAGTCCTCTAACAAGGCACACTTCTAGCAGGGTGTTTAAATCTTTTAATAGGGTAAGACCTAATAGTCCTTGTAAGCCTTTAATAGGGAAAACCTTTCATGGGGTAGATTATAGTTTATGGTCAAAATTATTGTAATCTCCATTGGCTACACTTTATAGTTGCAATAGTAAGAATTTGTGGGTGTTAGCCCCACTCCAGTTTTACCTTCTCATTGGAGGGTTCCTTGGTAAAAAACTTATTGTGTCATGTATTATTAATTTCGTGCTATGGATGAACATGTGCAGCTAGTTATTTCAATTTACATGATAAATTATGAGATGGATGTGTGGTGAATGCTTTTATGGTTAAATTTTTGAAGCGTTGATTCACACTGCCCCCCCCAACAAACCCTCTCATATTTTAATTTTGCATTGTTAATTCCAACATAGATAGTACCTTAATGGTTCCCAAAATAGGTGGAGCTCTATTGTAAAGGTACACTTCCAAAAAGATTACAATGCATCACTTGTAGCATACCATTTTCATGGTCAAAAAAAGAATGAGATTAATTTAGCTAATTAGGCTTTGTAAAACTCTTAAAGATAGTCATTTTTTCAATATGTTTAGCTCTTGCAAAGTCACTGGTTACAATTCTTCTTTTGGTAGAAGGGAAAGGTGGTAGGCTTGCATCGGTCCCCGGTGATGGCTTGTTAATTGGGTTGTTTATATTTCCAAAACCACGTGAGAATGTCATGTTGTGTATTGAACCAATTTCACTAGGAGTATAAAAAAATTCTCAAGGCCCTATTTTGTGACAAAAAATTACTTAAAGGCATTTCTAAATACAACATAAAGTAGAGGTTTTTGAGAATTAAAATTCTACAAGCATTCATACTATTGAAAATAATTTGTATATTGTCATCGATGTTACACAAAATGTCATATTTTTACTAATCAATGTATGTTGATCTCACTCGGGTGATGAAAACAATTTTTCCCATGTCTATTGAGAATTCTATTGTTTTCCAAGTTTAGAAGACAATGTCTACCGAGTTCACTCTGGTGTTGAAGAGAAGTTCACAGAATTTGAGTGTTAATCAAGCTCACTTGGTTAACAAAGGAAAATTTGGATAGAACCAATGTTAACTAAGCTCACTCGATTACCAAAGGAAGTTTATGAAGTTTTAGTGTTAAATAAGTTCACTTGGTTAACATAGGAAAATCAATTCAATGGTAGTGTCTACTAAGCAAGGTTGACTAACAAAAGATTTTCTTGTTTTGGCATATTGAGTTTAATAGATTTGTTTGTTGGTTCTAGCTAACTGAAGAGATGAAGAATTATTGTTATAAATTATAGTCAAGCCAACTTGACAATGTGTATGATATAAGTATAAGGTCAAGTTGAGAATTAAATGTGTGAGAATGTGTGGAAGATAAGAAGATGCTTAGTGGAAGCAAATTGGATTAAGGATAAGTAGAATATCCTTGTTGAGCTGCAAAGATTAATTTGATAAAAAAAGGATCAAGTATTTGAGCCAGAATTGAGATCTAAAATCAGCAATTAGGTCATTTCATTGTTACTCTCTAATCATTGTAGTAGTGTATCAAATCTCTTAACAGAGTGAGCCTAATAGTTATTTTCCAAATCCTCTAACAAGGTGGCATTTCTAGATTGAAGTGTCTAAAGACCTCTAACAAGGCCATTTCTAACATGGTGATTAAATCCTCTAATAGGGTCACACCTAACAATGTGTTTTGTAACCTTTAATAGGGTTAGCTCCTAATAGGGCTCACTTCAAAAGAGTGAAAAATAGTAACTAGTTGCAATTGGTGGTTTTTCCCAAATTGGGTTTCCACATTAAATCCTAGTGTCACTTGTGATCATGCTATTTCTTTTTTGTCTATGCAACTAATTTAATTAAAGTTAATCACACTTGATATCTTAAGATCTACATATTCAGTATTTACCAAGTTACAGTTGATATTTCAGTACATGTTGAGTGACAATAAATTTGTAGTGTTAATCGAGTGCATGTGTGTTAACCAAGTTATAACACTAATACAGTTTCAACAAAAGTTATATGTTGATTTGTATTGACATCTAAGGGGTCTAGATTTATTTTTGTGGTAACTGATTCACCCCTCCCCTCTCAGTTACTCTTATATTTCCAATACATACAATATAAAAACAATTGATAGAAATGAAATAAAGCAACCATGCAATCTGTTAATTATTCCTAATGTCTCATTTCTTTGCCAAGTAGGATTTTCCAATTATGAAAAAATAAATTATAAAAACCTTGACAAAGTGATAAACACAACCATCCTTCAAGTTACACATTTTTTCACCTGATTTTATAATAAACTCATGATTTCATCATATACATTTAGTTGCAAATCAAACAATTGGCTACTACCTCTTTGTACATCAAACATCCTAAACCAAATTAGAGAAAAGAAACTCATAAAGCTTAAAATCAGACCTAGAGATGAACTCAGCAATGGTGAACTAGTTTGTTGTTGAAAAGCTTTATTTTCATCCTCCTTTAGCTCCTCAGATATTGCATATCATTGTACATTCCAAATATAATAAGCAGTAAAAAAAATTATGAAAAAGGAAATTAACATACAAAAATAGTAATTTAAGAATACTTATAATCAACACATAGAGGTTGACTTACACCCCCTTCTCTCACATCCATATAAAATGGATGAGACCCATAGAAATCCCAATACAAATTATAACTCAGAATGTATTGATTCCATACAGTATATTGGATTTTTTTCTTGTTAAGCATGAATTAAGGCCTAGTGTTCTCCCCCAATCCATACAGAGAAGCATTTGAGGGAAGGCCAATAGATATCTCCAAATAAAAGTCTTTGAACACCATGTTTCCAAATAGATTAGCATTTCCTTGACTTTGTGCATTTGAATTGAAGAATACCTCTCTATTGGACATCCTAATAACTTCAAATCCAAATGGGCTTTGGGTGTATGAAAACTACAATTCAGGATCACAAGTATCCCTTTTATTAGCATTAGCAGTTTGATTCTTTCATGTTTGGCAACTACTTCTTTGGGGACTTCTTACCTTTGTTTTCTGCATCAATAATATAAACTCTTAAGCATTCATTGGACTCATACCTGGGAGAAAATCCATGTCATTCATTAGTGATCACTTTTAGATGAGGCCCAAACTTCTCTCGAGAAAAAAATTAAATGTGTTTAAAAATTAAGAATTGGTTACAGCTACATGACTTACACATTGAGGTGCTATAGATCTGGGCCATAAAGTTAATTATTGGAGATAAGTTATAGTTGAGCAATTAAGGATTTTCCATTTGGTGCTTATGTGGTTGAATTCAATGTATAGCCTAGTCAAAAAGCTCGACACGTGTAAGGGAGGAATAAAACTAAGGAGGAGGAGGGAAAAAATTGGGAATATCCCCACATTCTTGTTACTCTATTAGTTGTGTGTTCATGTAATAGAGGATTTCAAGTTATGGAATTATACAGGGTAGTAATGATAAGATTCCTCCAATGTTAGGAAAAAAGTTAAGAGATAGAGCATTTAATGAGGGATGGCACCATTACCATCCTCCATGTCAAGGGATGTGGATTCATCATCAATAGATGCTATATATTATTATTGATGTAGGAGCATCTTGGGTTTCCTTGTAATCCTACACTTTTGTTCATTCTGCCAGTTGTTGCCAAGTGACCAGTTTCTAGTTGATGTCGAGTGACTAGTTTCCAGTTGTTGCCAAGTGACCAATTTCCAGTTGATGCCGAGTGACCAATTTCTAGTTGATGTTGAGTGACCAGTTTCCAATTGGTGTCGAGTGCTAGTTTCCAGTTGATGCCAAGTGATGTCGAGTGCCAATTTTCAGTTGATGCCAAGTGCCAGTTTCTAGTGGATATCGAGTGATGCTGAGTGCCAGCTTCCAGTTGATGTCGAGTCATCCAGTGGGTGTCAAGTTGTCTGTGTCTAGTTCCTATTTGGGCCAACTTTATTCGCATTTAATTTTTGTATAGGTAGTTATATATTTTTTGAGATCTGACTTGTGGCTTCTCTAAGTTCTAGAATGTTTTGTAAGCCATTTTGGCGAGTATAAATAGAGTGTTGGGGCTTAGATTAAAGGTAGATTTTTGGAGAGAGTGAAAAAAGGGAAGGATATGAGTCTGGAAATGTGAATTTGAAGTTGGATCATGGATTTGGAAGTTGTATTCTATATCTAGCCATAACCCAAAAGGCCTTACAGTTGGGCATGTATGTTGTTTACTTGATGAATTAAATAAAGATAACTTGTCCTCTCTCCTTGGTGTTGTGTTTGTGTTGTTTTTTTCACTATGTTAACTCTTGCAAGGTGGTTTGGATAGTTGGGTGAGCCTTTGGCCCTAGTTATTCCTCCTCTTGCCTACGTTAGTTGGTATCAGAGCTTGAGGCTCGTCCTTCACTAGTACAAAAACAATAATATATGATTAAATAAACTACTAAAAATTGAAGATATATGACTAATTTTGATCATGTGACCAATAGTAGTTTATTGCCAGACATTTATCTCATGACCAAATCTATGACCAAACAATTTTAATCATTGATTTGGTAGTTGATTTGATCATTTATTGATATTACCTGGTAGTTCATTTGGTTGTTTATTGTTGTTACTTGGTAGTTTATTTAATCATTTATTTGGTCATTTATTTAGTTGTTGATCATTATTGATTGGTTGTGTGTTTGGTAATTAATTTGGTAGTTGATTTGGTAATAAATTTGGTAATAAATCTTGTAGTTGATTTGATAATAAATTTGGTAGTTGATTTGGTAATACACTTGGTAGTTAAGTTGGTAATAAATTTGGTAGATTATTTGGTAGTTGATTGTTGTTAACCAGTCATTTATTTGGTAGTCAATATAGTTATTTATTGGTTGTTTATATTAATTAGTAGAAAATATAGTTATGAAATGAATAATTTATTCAATACCATAAATTGTAAAATACAAAAATATGATATTAGACTTAAACTAAAACATAAAAGCAAATGAAAATATTACACATGAACAAGCTACACAACATACTAAAATCAAAAGATTGACTAACATCATTATAAAGGTAATATGTAATAAAGAATTTAATTGAATATATATATGTTATAATATGTCAAATTTATTTGAAGCTTGTATATAAATATAACAAAAATATCAAAAATTATCTAAGAGTTTCCAACTCTTTTAAATACATCTTGATAATTAAAATATTTAAACACATTCAAAATACTACAATATAAAGCAATTATCCAAAATGTCTAACAAATAGAACATTATAATAGCACTAATCAACTATGTCATTTTCTGCAAATACTTTAGTGGTCATTGTGTGAAAGTTCCCTCTTTCTCTTTGAGATGGACAACTCCATTTATTTTGTCTTCATAAGTAAGCGAAGCATTACTTGTGACCTTTATAATATTTGCATTGGCATCTCCAGTTCCATTCAAGTTGGATCCATGTAAAATAGAAAAATGAGGAATCCACCCAATAGCCACAACATCACCATCATATGGATCCAAAACCTTAACTTTATCCCCTTCTTTGAGTTTATCAATACATTTCTGCAAAAAGAAAATAAAAATAAATCATTAACTTACATAAGTAATGAATAGCCAAAAATATAATGCAATAGGTAAAGGTAAAATATTCCTCTAAAAAAATTAGAACTCACAAAATACTGTATAAAATAATAATATTAGTAATTTATTTATACATGTCTCAGCATAGAAACTTTGAAAGATTAGTATCTTGGTTAGACAAATACCAAGACAAGATTGGTTCTATCTTCTATATGATTAAGAGTAAGTTAGCGATGAAAGATAATAGCTTGAAAGGAAACAAACATGTATATGATGTGTAGAAAAGCGTAAACAATGCATGACTTTACATGGAATATGAATAAAAAATAAAGCCAATATGATATAAAGAAAATATATAGTCAACAAATAATAATTTCAATAAATAAAACTATACCTTCTCAGCCAATGAATAAGAACATACAAACATTAGTGAACAAAAGGAATGATTAGAGTATTGAATAAAAAAAGCTATTATTATTAATCACAAGTTATAATGAAAGGAGGAATAGTGAAAGAAGAGAACCATATCATTCTCTAAGAAAGAAGAAATATTTTTCATTATTGATAGTGGGAAGATCTATTAGCTAAGTAGCTTACATTTCTTGAAATCAAACATAAGTAGACAAACCCATTGATCATCGAGGGAGTGGAAGATATGTAGCAAGAGGAATGTAAAATTTAGAAGTATTTTGTGAAATCTCCAGAGTTGAGAAAATAAATTAGAAATAGAACAAAGAATATACACCAAGATGTAACTTTAATATATATTTAGAGCCACAAGCAAAGAATGTATAAAAAGTAATATAACTAGTTTGGTATCAAGAATCAAATAGTATATATATAGAAAATAAACAAGTGAATTTTCATTCTCTTTAAATCAATTTAGCTTTATCTTTGATTCATATTGTGACTTTGATGATAAGATTTAAGGAAATGGCTTATGGTCACCCCATGGAAGGTTGTAACCAAGAGTAAGGAAGTAGGTAAACATGGTTATGGATCCTGTTTGAAGTCAGCATAATCACTATCACTTATCATGCAAAGTTAATATAGGTCAAGTATAGAATGAAAAATCTATTAAAAAAATCCAAAAAAATAATTATATTACCTCAGATTCAGCATAACTATGATTGGGCTTCAAATGCTTATCCGCTAGTTCATCATGATCGCTATCAATATTGGCAGCTTTGTTGGAATAAAGGTATTTTGTTTTTACATTGCTTCGATAAAATTTCTTTGCATGTCATTAAAATTGATAAAATCTTGGTAAAGAGGAAATAGCATAAACTAATGTTGTGAAAGTGTAATATCAAGAATGCAATGTATGAGAATCAATGTTTAAGGGTATTGTTCTATTTATAGAAATTTGAAAAGACGATGATAAAAAGATGCCTTCAACAATACAAAGATACATTAGTATCAATTAGAATTAAATTAGAAATAGATCCTCTTACCTGATATGAATTTGTGGAACTATGTTCATTCCATGCAAAAACTATAAGCTAAACCGGGGAAGTCAACAAAGAAACTTGCTCACTAAGACTATGCAAATAACTCATCATATGTTGGTACCTTGCATTTGAGTTAGCTTTATTTGGAGAGGATCTTACTATGTGTTCCATAGATTGTTGTGTAATCCCTATTGACGAACTAGATTTTTGCTTCAAACTACTCTTAAATTTCGTAGGATTTATTGCTGCCATATAATTGACAATATCTTCTACACGTGCTTCTCTAGTATTTTTTTCCACCTAAAATACAATGTCAAATTTAACACAATCAATTCAATAAAAAATTAAAATAAATATCACAATGTAAAATGAACCAAAAATCCATAAACTTAGTCCAAATTTATTTATTTTGGTTTGTAACCTGCCTCATCCAAATGTATATTCAGCCCTCGCATTGTCTCTTGCTCTCTTTCTTGCTCTGTTTCCTTTATTACTCTTTGTCAAATAGTCTTTAGAACACACACTTTCTTTCAATACCTCCCACTGATTGAGAGCTAAGTTGTTTTCAAAACTCTCATTTCCCTCCAAAATTAGTTTTCTACAAATGTATCTAGAATTATTCAGTATAAACTAATATATCTTTCCACCTGAGAAGTCTAGTAGGTGTCAGTACTCAACCTATGGAGTGTCATTGATGGGCTTAAATTGTAGGTAAAAGATCCAATTATTTATATAATAATTTCATTTCTAGTGGAGAATATCCATTTGTTGATGTTGTCATCAATTCAGGGATTCATCAAAAGCTAATGGTACAATAGCTAGCTACCAAACTAAATTAGTAGACAAAAAATAAGCATGCGTTGCGACCTTACTAGGTTGTTAAACATAGTAAGTACATGGGCACACTGGGTTTTCATACAGAGAATTACCACATTGGTTCTTGAATGTGTGTGTTTCAATAAATAAGTATCTCAGGTTCCAATTTCGGGTCCCTATTTGCAATAATATCAACAAAAGCATATTCTTTTGTAGATTTGGTGATGTATATTAATGTTGAAGTTGTAGTTAGAATCTTGCACTTAAATTTAGTAAATGAATCTAGTAATTTGGCATTTTCGTTGGAATGTAGGATAGCTACCTGTCATGAGTACTATGTTTTATTTGCATATTTTGATGTGGGGGCTTCATATAAAGGATGATGCATTTAAAACCCATTCTACATGCAACTGCTTAACCCACTACAGAATACAGCTGCAGGATACGCTGATCATTGGAGTTTAGTGATAGTATGAGTTCTATCCTATTCTGTATTTCTTGTCTGCTTTCCCTAGTTTGGAAATATTATTAGAGACATTTAATAGAAAGGATTTCATTTTGTAGGTTTAAATTAAGGAAATTTTGTCTATCGTAATTATTAAAAATACCAAGATCATAGAAAAACACAGTTTTGATTTACAGTACAAATTCAAATGGCTAATTCCATCATGCCTGGTTAGAAGACTTTTGACAAAATGTCAGCTTTACATTGAGTCCCTTGCTTTTAAATAAAACAATCTTATTGTAGCTTGTAAAATTATAAGATAGAAAATAGTCTACGCATAAAACAAGAATAACTGCTAATAAAAAGCATCTTTTATTTTCTTAAGAAATGATATTTTCAAACTATACATCTACATTGAATATAGAAATCTCCTAAATTTAAAAGTAGCCTCGTATGAAAGGCATGGCAGTCAAACTGAAGTCTGGGATCCAAGTTAGAGCAACAAGGTCTTCGAAGCTGTAGGATCAATCTTGACCTTCCCGTATGCCAACCCTGTTAGTCTGTAACACCCCGCCAAGAGATCCAAAAGAATTAACCTAAAGTTTTACTAAGTTTGCTAAACATTTTTTTTTTTAAAGTAAGAATGTATAACATACACATCAAACACATAGTAGCGAAAGCAATAACATGTAATCATCAACAATCATACATAACAGGTTACATTCCTTAAGGATCCCAAGACGTTGAGTCACTTTTAAATTTAATTAATTCTAAGTCTAACAACTACCACATACATATGAAAGAATAATCAGAAAGTCCAATGTCCATAATATACATTTGTTCCGAATGCCTCTTGGCAAATTAATTCGAAATACTCAATCATCCACTGTACATGTCACAGGGTATGAAAGTCTTAAAAGAATATTCATATGTAAAGATAAAGTTACATCATCCTCAAATCCATGATACAAAGTACAGTAAAATAAATGAAACCATTCACCATACATGATACATCCATACATCCATAATGATAAAACATCTATCATAAAATCTAACCATCCATCATAATAATCCAAGAACATAGTGAAGGTAAATGCCAACCAAGAAAGCTCCAGCCACGGTGACTACGGACGGATCTCAATGGTAAGAGTAAAAAGCACTACCACCCGACCGCATGGAACCTAAATGGTCCACTCCCACCATGTTGAGGAGATAGTCTCAAGTCCCAAACAAGGTATCAAAACACAAAACACAAGTACTCTCTAAGTCTGGGAAATCCTAAAAGTACACTAACTCAAAGGTTCCAACATAGATAGACATCTACACCCAGAGGCACCACAAAGACACGTAGGAAACATGCTATGCAAGCGAGAAAGTGTCATCACAAAAGTCACGTTGGATCCTGCGGCCACTAGTATCCTCTCATACTGACGAGGCATACTACGAAATGCAAGGTCGTAACCAAGCATTCTCTCTACCCCATCCTAGTTTGTACTAGCACTCAAGGCATGGGAGAGAACATACAGTTATCTTATTAGGTTCATTTAAGTTAGTATTTAGGTGAGATGTTTTCACTTATTAAAACAAACAACTTACAATGAGTCATGCCCAAAGCCACTTCGGGTCTCCCGTCCCTCATTGCAAGCCACTTCCTGACACTACACATAGATAACCTACCCTAGGCTCATGAAATCACAAAACACAAAATATCACCTCAGCCCTATACAAGCGACTGGAAAGTATCAAATGATAATCATAATGATCACAACAGTTCTCTATCAGCAACTGAAGGCATCAATGATAAGTCACAATATCTAATGGTTCTCCAATGAGCAACCAATAGGTATCCCAATAACAGATCACAATACTGATCAAAGACTCCAGAATGGTCAAGTCAAAACTATAGGGCTCATTTACTGTTGCACCAAAAGCCATGACTGTTAGTGAACATGGAACACCACGTAATTAACCACCTGTGGGCAGGGGAGCGCATCGCATCACCCAACAATCTCCCCCTCGATGTGCATACCAAGTACTTACGTGGGTCGGGAAGGCACCGGGGAGATTTGAACCCATGACCAGGCCAAAACCAAGCTTTGATACCAATTGTAGAGCCCATTTGTCATTGCACCAAAAGCCATGACTATTAGTGAACATGGAACACCACATAATTAACCACTTGTGGGCAGGGGAGCGCATCGCATCACCCAACAATCTCCCCCTCGACGCGCATACCAGGTGCTTACGTGGGTTGGGAAGAACCGAGGAGATTTGAACCCATGACCAAGCCAAAACCAGGCTCTGATACCAATTGTAGGGCCCATTTGTCGTTGCACCAAAAGCCATGACTATTAGTGAACATGGAACACCACATAATTAACCACCTGTGGGCAGGGGAGCGCGTCGCATCACCCAACAATTTCCCCCTCGACGCGCATACCAGGTGCTTATGCGGGTCGGGAAGGCACCAGGGAGATTTGAACCCATGACCATGCCAAAACCAAGCTCTGATACCAATTGTAGGGCCCATTTACCGTTGCACTAAAAGCCATGACTGTTAGTGAACATGGAACACCATGTAATTAACCACCTGTGGGCAGGGGAGCGCATCGCATCACCCAACAATCTCCCCCTCGACGCGCATACCAGGTGCTTACGCGGGTCGGGAAGGCACCGGGGAGATTTGAACCCATGACCAGGCCAAAACCAAGCTCTGATACCAATTGTGGGGCCCATTTGTCGTTGCACCAAAAGCCATGACTATTAGTGAACATGGAACACCACATAATTAACCACCTGTGGGCAGGGGAGCGCATCACATCACCCAACAATCTCCCCCTCGACGTGCATACCAGGTGCTTACGCGGGTCGGGAAGGAATCGGGGAGATTTGAACCCATGACCAAGCCAAAACCAGGCTCTGATACCAATTGTAGGGCCCATTTGCCGTTGCACCAAAAGCCATGACTATTAGTGAACATGGAACACCACATAATTAACCACCTGTGGGCAGGGAAGCGCATCGCATCACCCAACAAAAACATGTCACAACATGACATCATCAAGAACAAATCACTAAAACACCTCAGTCCTCTCAAAGCGACTGGAAGGAAAATCAAATATATATATATAACTGATCGATGACCCAAAAATGGTTAAGTTAGGTAACTCAAATACGTACACCTCAGCTTCACACAAGGACTGAAAAGAAATAACAAACAGAAAAACATCCATATCATAGAGCATATCATCACATTACCATAGTTGGGTAAAAGATCGAGATCAAATCATCATATCATCACATTCACATAACCCCGAGCCTCTGGTAACATCCTAAGACTGGTCAACGCTAAACCAACCCCATAACACTCAAAGCATAAACAATATATGGAAGAAAAAAAATCATAGTCTCACTATTGGGTTTAGTTGATAATATATATTGTCGAGTTAATGTAACGTTTTAGTTTCAATTTCAAGGTATGATTCTAGTTCAAAAGATTTCTAGATTACCCTACAGGTTGACCCATTTACTTGTTCGAATGAAACTAGAATTATACTTTTTGACTTTAAATCAATTTTCTAAAATGATCTAAATGCAAGTTACTTATCAAAATAAATAAGTAGTTCCAATCTAAACAATATTATTAAAATAATATTAAGATAACTTACAATTTTAATTTTAACTATATTCATCATTAATTAAATTTAATTAACAAATTTTTAATTAAATTATTTTATGATTATCCAACTAAATACTTATATTAATCTCTCAACAATTATCCATTATTAATAATTAATAAAATTAACTAAATAATATAACTATTATTACATAATAAAGAAGTAAAATAAATATTATTAATAAAATACTAATTATCAATAATATTACAATCTTAATATAAATATGGTCAATAACTATTAATTAAATTTATAATAGCTAAATTAATATTCAATTAAAACTTTTTATTAATCATTAACTAAAACTTTTATTAAATCTATTAATAATTAAATTTAAAATAAACTTCATTTGATATATATATAAAACTTTAATATGCTTCACAAAGCATATGCGATTTAATAGGATCGTAGGTCACCGACTTATTAATATAGCCGTGCGACCACATCATCATTCGCAGGTACTGCGCTTTGCGAATTCGCAGGCAACGCTCTGCCAAATAAAAAAGGTAAGTGGGGGGTGGGGGTTGGTGGCCCCGCCCACCCCAAATTTTATATTATAATTTTTATTTTATAATAAAAATGTGTTATTTCATTTTTATTTGAAGTTTATGAAATATATATATATTTTAATAATTCACTTAAGAGTTATCAAATATGTTTTAAAATAATTTATTTAAGAATTATATTATATGTTTTAAAACAATTCTCTCCTAACCAGGATATAATGTATTTAACTTTTATTTTATTAATTATTATTATTATTTTTAACATTCACAAATCTACTCTGATAGAAAAAATAATATTAACCATTCAAAATTTCAATCTACAATTTTCATTTATAAGCTTAGAATTTAACCCTTCCTCGATTAAATTCAGATTTCATTAATCTATCAAATAAGAATTCCTGATCACTCTTCTAATTTTTACGTATTTCGAATATATTGACAAGCATTTAATGATTTACAATATTGAAATATTTAAGCTTTCATCACAAAGAATTTGGATAAGGGTGAGTGAGTAGCCGAGTTGGTGTGAAGGCGAGTCGTGAGGCGTAGTGTTAGGCTAATGATCCCGGTGCTACGCATCAACTCCGGTTCGAGTCACACTAGGTTTACCACAAACCCTTTTAAGGGTGAGTGAGTAGCCGAGTTGGTGTGAAGGCGAGTCATGAGGCGTAGTGTTAGGCTAATGATCTCGGTGCTACGCATCAACTCCGGTTCGAGTCACACTAGGTTTACCACAAACCCTTTAGCCAATAGTGGCATGTTGTGATGGTTAAGTTGGTGTGTTGTTATCCTTGCCATCAAGGTTCAAATCTCATGGGGATGAGGTCCCCCATTTGTGGCCTCACTGGTTCATAGCTCCAGGTCAAAGCGTTTACCCCTCTTTGAAACACAAAGAATTTGGATATACAATCCACAGGCACGAAGAAGATAGGAAAGGATAATTATGTATTTAATCAATGATCAAAACATAAGACCCTACCTGATCTTGATGCTATTATGCAATCCCCAGGAACTGTAAGAGAATTCGCTCCTCTTCAATAACCTTCTTCCAAGAATCTTTCCTTGAAATTTGCCTTCTGAAATTTGCTTCCAAAAGTTGTCTCCCAAAAATTCCCGTCCAAATTCGTGTCTCCCAAAAAACTGAATCCCAAAGTTGTGATAAGGAGTTTTCTCCTCAAATTGGGGCACTAATTGTGCGTTCACCCGAGAGGACTCCTTGCTCCATTGAGTTAACTCTAAAATAACTTGTATTAATCTTTGCTTTATCTTTTTAATGCACATTAAGTTGAATTATTAAATAACTTTATTTAATATTCCACTTGAGTTCTATTTTAAATTAATCAATTACTTTAATCTCATGTGCACTTTATGAAATTAAAAATAACATTATTATTATTATTATTTTTAATCTTTTAATTAATTTCTCATATTTAAACTCATGCTTAGATCATGCGATTTAGAAACCTTTAATAATTTAATATCTTTCAACTTTTAATTTATTTTAGAAACTTAATTGATAACATATTTAATTAATTTAAATAACAATAATATTTAACATTTATTTAAAAATGAACTCTAAATATATTATTATTAAATTAAATAAATATTATCATGTTCTAAATTTATCTTTGAACTTTTATCTCCAAATTTAATTATTTTATTTAATTAATTTCTCAATTAATTAAATATTAAAGATATCATATTAATTCTACATTAAATTAAATCATTAATTAATCTTTTTAATTAGACTTAATTAATAGAAAACACATCAAGGACTCATATAACAACATATGAAAACCCATCATAGAAAAATACATACTAAATCAAACAAAAAGGGTTATAATCACGAAATAACATCATTTGATGTATTCGGAGGGTACTTAACTCATATACTTGCCCTAATTATCAATTAGGACAATTGGCTAAAGGGTTTAGGAATTGGACTTAAGAGTTTATCTCCCCTCTCTTACCATTGAGACAATGCGATAGGGTACGCTCATCCTGGCAATTCAGGGAAGTCGATACCCGGTACCTGCAACCTGCATAAAATCCACGCATGTGCAAACACAATATTCTAAGCTAAAAAAACAATGGCAGGAAGTGGTGCATCGTGTAGATCCCGACTAGCAGGTGACTACGACTCCCTTCCTTAACCACATCAGAAACACCATACATAAATAAAATAAACACGCACACCATACACATGCAGTATGGGGTAAGTATCCATAAGAAAGCACATGTGATAATAAACCATCTAACTAATCATCATCAATAATTGAAAACATTGAATAATCATCATACATACATGAAATATAGAGTACCAAGTAATCTCATCATATAATAAACTGAGTGTAAAACAACATCTGATAATCTCTAAAATAATAATACTAATCATCACACATAAAATTGGCCTAAAAGAGTTTGGCAAGGATGACTGAAATGCGACTTAGGTAAATATTCTATGGTAACTAGCATTTGACCCTTCCCTTCTATCTTAATTGTAAGAAGGATGTCTTTGACATTTGTCTCTCACAATTAACTTTTCAACCATGGAAAATGGTTTTGGATATCCCAAAACAAATACCTCTTTGATGAAACCTAGTGTTGTGAAAGAAGATTTAATATGACTTGCAAAAGACTTGATACATGCATCCCAAACGCGATCTATCAGCATAAGATCCCCTTCATGTATGCAACAATCAAATAATTATTAATATAATGACCAAAGAAAGATTTTGGGGGTTTCAAAAATACATACAAAAAGCCAAAAGAGTAAAGCATGAACCTCTATGTGTAAGATACATCATATAACTTATTATGCTTTATTTAATTTCAATTTGGAGACTAACTAAATGTAAATAGATTAACCAATGCAAAGCTTTTGGGAGATGAAAAAACTCATATGAACACTCAAAATAATAAATCATGAAGATCAATGTGTCAGTGATATCATAAAGCTTCTTATGCTTTATTTATTTTCAATCTGCAAAACAATGAAGAGACAATGTATCAGTTTGTGGGATATAGAAGCAACAATGAATGTAATTAATGTAAAAGAGATTAATTTTTTTGGAAGTAAGAAGGCGTATTTTTTTCCCATAGATATGAATATGAAAATTAAATTAATAAACATCACACAAAATAATAATAATATTTTCTCTAGCTGAAGAAAGGTGCAGTTAATTAAAGGTGACGGTCTCTTTAAAACAAGTAAGCAATTCTTCAAATATTATATTATTAAGAAGGAATGCTTCTCAGTGACAAAATATTTACAATGTATCATGAGGAAAAATACTAATGAGAAAATAGATTGTAGGATCAATAATTACTTGAGTAGTCTAGTAATTGCTATAAACATTGAATGTTTCTGAAATTGAATGAGGCAGAAGTACTATAACATTGTTTTAAGAAGATTTTGCACACTTTGAGAGAAAAAATAATGGCATCTCCCAAGGCAGCTAGCTTTTTTCTTCCTATTAGACTTGCTCCTAATTTCTGACACAAATACCTTAACCTACCTTCATCTCCTCTCTTGACTGTGTGTAGCTCAAGTTGTTGTTGTCTTGTTAAAAAAATGTATAATTGAATTTGTTGTGGTTGTGCTAGCTTTGATAGTGTCTAAACCTTTTCTTGTTTTGATTGCACATCATTTTCTTTTACTTTCCTCCTACTTCCCCCAACTAAAACTTGTAATGGTAACCTAGAATTGAGGTCAGATGACTTTGGATCAAAGAGTATGCAAAATTAGCCAAATGTTAATTAGGCTCCCTAAAGAAATCGATGAGGACAACCCCATGTGAATAATTTTTATGTTTAACTAGATACCTATCTTCCTTGTATTACAATGACCTAATGCTAGCAACTCTAGAAATATGTGTAGCCTCTCTCAAGCTAATCAAGAATGCACCATAAATTTTTGTAGGGTAACACCTATTGGTAACCTCTCCTACAAAAAAAAAATTCTTACCATCTTCTATACTCTCTGCTAAGATATCATAGTCATCACTAGATGCCCAAGTTCTATTATAGGTTGTATCATATGACTGTTGAGTTAGGTTGCCATTTTCTTTGTGAAAATGTGTCCGCCAGGTTGACTTCGAGCTTTAAGGACCATAATCTTAAAGCCACGGGCCAAGCGATGACAAGTAGTAGCAAGATCTAAAAGTCTCGCATCCATAATAACCATATTTGCACTCCCACCCTATGAAAATGTAATAAGAAGGGCCTTCTTAATTTTTATAGCAAATATAGAATTGATATACCCATGGCTAAGTAAGAAGCTATAAGCTAAATTCATAGTGTCCCTATGCTAAGATCTAATGGACACCAATAAATGAGAAGGATCAGGCCAGATGGTCACATTTTTGCATCATAAAGAAATAATGTGATTGTGAATAATGATATAATTGATCTACTCATCCCCTTCAATGAATCCAACTACACTAGCCATGATTTCCTCTCTTGTGAGGGCATTTAGAGGGAACCCAATTAAGTAAGCAATCATGACCTTAGTGTTAGCCTCCTTGGCCATTTCAAATATCCTCTTCTATTGTTGAGATGCTTCTCAAGGAGCTTATCGATGAGTGTCTCATCATATATAATAGATCCACTCCATGCACCTTGCGTAAGTGTGTTGTAGATGGTGCTACTGCTCCCACTTGACAACATATGTTAAACTATCATGGCCACTGCAGCCACATCCTCTTCTTTATGCTTCCACTTTCTCTTCTTCTTCTTGCATCTAATTGTGCCTATACATGCAACATCCTGATCCTTGGGCTCTCCCCCATTTGAAAACCTCTCCGTACGAAGAAGAATCAATTCGTAAATGGGGTTGTGATTGTGATTGACCTCTTCGAAAGGAGAAACTAGTGAGGAGGAAAGATATTTGTGATTTTCCTCTTTGGTTATGATTTTTCTCTTTAAAAGGGGGATTCAGCGAGGACAAAGAAAAAGGATTATCATTTTCATCTTTGAAATGAGGAATGAAAGATGAACAATGGGGATTGTGGCTTTTCTCTTCAGAAGGGATTTAGAAGGAATGTATTTTGATTGCTCTCTTTAGAAGGGGGAATCAGTTAGGAATGACAAGAATTTGGATTGTTCATTTAGGAAGGGGCTATCTATGAGGATGCACAAATAGGGTTACAACTATCCTCCCACTGGGGAAGAACAATTTTCATCCTCTGCCTAAGGAGAGTAGGTAAATGGGTTGCCCACATTCCCCTTAATAAGAAGAAAAATTAACACAAATGAAGTCGGATTCAAATCTCCTTTAACATTAACAAACTTCAGGGATCCTAAGTTTGAGTCCCTTGCAATATGGGAAGACACAAAAGATGAGATATGGTTTGAATTGGCCTTTACACAGTCAAAAATCACATCAACCTAAGAAACCCCACCATTTGAACCCCACTGTTAGAGCAATCCTTGATATCTGCTTCTGCAATTTTTCTACCAATCATCTTGACCTTAGGAAACAAAGATCATTGTCATTTATTAGTTGTCTAATAGGAAAGAGCCATCAAATATTTTAATAAATTTTTATATCACGTTTATCTTTAATTTAAGTACTATTTTCATATTGTGTGGTGTTGGGAGAAGTATTTTTTTTCTTAAAGTATTTCCTATAGGTTTTAATACCAGCAATTGGACTTTAATTGGCAAGAGGTGCGCAAAAGAGATATAGAATATCAATTAAGAAAGTCAAAATTAACAAATGTATTTTCTTTTTACTATCTTGTGGCTCTATCTTTATTTCCATCTTTTTCTTCCTCTTTACCATATCTTCTTATCTCTTTTTATTTGACTATTTGACCTCTATATCTTCCTCTTTCTATTGATAGATCTACACTATCATTTTAATCAATTATAGATACATTAATCAAATAATTACATATCATTCATTTGCATACTATTATTTTTAGTGTTAATTATTTTGAGGAAATAATTAATATAAATTTATTTGACGACAAGTATTGGTATTTATCTGAAAATTTGTTTGATGAAGACTATGAACATATTAAATTATTTCTAAAAGTTGTTCATTGATCAACTTTTAAATCACCCTAAAGAAAAAATTTCTAGTGCAAGAAAGACATAGATGAATTTGTCACACAATCAGTTTATCAACAAACAAGTATTATTTGTGAAATGAGTCTTCTCAATAAATTATAAGTCTATAATACTATCAAATGTTAGTATATTTTAGATATTTTTAATGAAAATTATGTTAAAATATTTTTTATTTTTTATTTAAAATAATTATAATTATAATTCAATTATTTAAGGTTAAATATTAATTTCATCCTAAAAATCATCTTAAGCATCAATATAATAATATCACTAAATGGTGTTTATCAATCATCAGAAATCACCTAAAAGACAAATTTCAAGCATGAGATAGGTGTTGATGTATTCCTCATATAATAATCCGTTAATTCTCACTCCTTCACAAGCTCTTTGAGCATCAACTTCTAGATCCAATGACTAGTGCTAATTAAGTGATATTTGTTTGTTCATTCTCATGATGAGATCATATGGGTTCAATATGTGAACCATAGCTCACGAAACATATTATATGGTTTAATGAGTGTAATAGGAAATTGTATATTAAGATTATAAAATAATTAATTGATAATAAATCTTTTTGATATGAAAAGATAAACTTGGAGTTTTTTTTTAGTATATTGAGGGTTTTCATTTTCTTTAGTAGTTCATAGATAGTTTTTGAGGAGTTTGATTGCAAATTAAGCTGATTTTGAATTCATTTCTAGTTCAATTTTAGTTGAGAAGAGGTTTCAAGGAATTTAAATGATAATGATGTATTGATAGGACACAAACTTCATCAATGAGTAATACAAGTTGAAAAATGGTTAAAGAATGTATAAATATGATAAAAAAAACATCAGTCATTCATCTAATCATTTGTTTGGGTGACTAATTATTAGTGACCAATTGTTTAGTCATTTATTTGATCATTTATTTAGTCACTTATCTTTGTCTAACCTTGTGATTTAACCTGATGACCGAGTTAGTCATTTATTTAGTCATTTATACTTATAAATTGCAAGACATTACTACAATTTGATCACTTTTAGTCATGTGACTAAAATATTTAGTCTTGTAACTAAAATTTTTAGTCACATGGTCATTTATTTACCAAAATTCTACTAGTGCTTGTGGAGATTGGATCGTGTAGAACCCTAATTTGGATTTGGTTGTGGGGTGGCAGATCTATGGATTTGACCTATAACTTGCAGAGGGTTACGATCTTGCAGGAACCTAATTTGTAAAGATGGTTCGTGGTAGAGGAAATAATGTTGATAATACTATATTGGATTAGTTGAGACAAATTTCAGCTAGATTAGATGCTGTGGAGACAGCCTAGAGGAGAGGAGCACATCTTGATGATGTAAGTGATGATGAAGCAGTAGCACCAAACCATAATCTAGAACCTGAAGAAGATCAAGATGAAGAAAGATTGTTGAGAGTATTGGTTAGAGTGAATTCAAAGCCTGTTGTAGAAGTTGTTCCTTATGATGGAAAATTGGACACCAATGTTATGTTGGATTGGATCTCTGATATGGAGAAGTTCTTTGAGTATGAAAACAGTCCTGATAATAGAAAGGTGAAGATTACAGTCACTAGGCTGAAAGGTCATGCATCACTATGGTGGGAGCACTTACAAACTGATAGACAAAGGAGAGGAAAGGAGAATATTAGAACTTGTCCAAAGATGGTGAACAACGTAAAGAACAAATTCCTTCCTAATGATTACCAAGTTAGCTTGTTGAGAAATATGCAAAATTTGAAGCAAAAAGACATGACTGTAAAAGAATATACTAAGGAATCCTATAGAATGGACATCAGATCTGGACATGTGGATGATGATGTTGAGAAAATTGCAAGGTACATTAATGGATTGAGATTTGGAATACAAGATGAAATAAATTTTGTGAAGCTAGAAAGTATAGAAGAAGCATATCAATATGCCTTGAAAGCTGAGGAGATCTTGACAAAGAAGCATGAACAAAGATAGAGAGGTAGAGGTGGTAGATTCCAGAGAGGCAGAGGTAGATCTTATGGAGAAAGTGGCAGATCTGACAGTTCTATGCAAGATAAAGGCAAATCTGAATGGAAGAATGATGACAAAGGCAAGACTGAATGGAAAAGTGGTAATTCTTACTGAGGAGGCACTAATTCTTAGTGAGGAAGAGATAATTCTTATTCTAGAGGTGGATTTCATGGTAATTGTTTTAGATGTGGCAAAGAAGGGCATAGATCCTTTGAATGTAGATCTTCTGAAGATGGGCAGAATAATAGAAATGCTATAATTCAAGAAGACATTAAGAGTTCGCCAAGTGGACCTGAGGCTGGAGAAAATTTGATGGTGAGAAGAACTTTATGTAATAAGGGAGGTGATGAGGAACCTATTTTAAGAAGAAGTCTTTTCAAGACAAGATGTAAGATGGCTGGAAAATGTTGTAAAGTGATCATTGACAGTGGAAGTTCTACAAATCTGGCATCAAAAGAGCTAGTTACAAAGTTGCAGTTGTAGAGGCTAAAACATCCCAAACCTTATCATGTTTCATGGATCAAATATGAGCATAAGATATTGGTGAGTGAGCAATGCCTTGTGAAGTTCAAAATTGGACATTACTTTGATGAAGTTTCGTGTGATATTATGCCCATGGATTTTTGTCATATTTTGTTGGGTAGACCTTGGCAATATGATAGATATGATGTACATGATGGAAGATTGAATCAATATACTCTTTGGGTAAATGGGAAGAAAAAAACATTGTTGCCTTTGATCGAAAGTCTAGATGAGGTTAATTGTACAGCTATAAAAATTTGCATGGTTAATGGGAAACAATTTGAAAAGGAAGTGAAGAAGAATTAGGTTTGTTTTGCTATAATGCCAAGAAAATTGAGTTTTTTCAATGGAGACCGAGTGCCAAAAAATAATGTTAACTGAGTGTGATTTAGTGGTGACCGAGTGATAGATGGTAGTATTGACCAAGTGCAAGGAGAAATTGCAGAGTTGTTGAATGAGTATAAAGGCATTACTGCTGAAGATATTCCTGATGGTTTACCTCTTATAAGAAGTATAAGTCATTGTATGGATCTAATTTCTAGAGCTAGTTTGCCAAATAAAACACCATATAGATTGACACCTATAAAGAATGAAGAACTTAACAGACAAGTGCATGAGTTGTTCTAGAAAGGTTTGATCAAAGAAAGCTTGAGTCCATGTGTTGTACCTATTGTAGTAGCACCTAAAAAGAATGGAGAATGGAGAATGTGTACTAATTCTAGGGTCATTAACAAGATAACAGTGAAATATGGGTTTCCTATGCCAAGGATGGATGACATAATGGATTGTTTGAGTGGAGCAAAGTATTTTACCAAGATTGATTTGAAGAGTGGCTATCATCATATCAGAATCAGAGAAGGTGATGAATGGAAGACTACTTTCAAGACAAAAGATGGTTTGTATGAATGGTTGGTTATGCCTTTTGGTTTGACTAATGCACCCAGTACTTTCATGAGGTTGATGAATGAAGTTTTGAAAAGATTCTTGGGTAAATTTTTTATTATTTATTTGGATGATATTCTAATATTCAGCAAGACTAAGGAAGAACATCTTGAGCATATTAGACAAGTATTGTAGAGGTTGAAAGAGGAAAAGTTGTTGATTAATTTGAAAAAGTGTTCTTTTATGCAAGAGGAGATTGTGTACTTGGGATTTGTGATTTTAGTTGATGGTTTGAAGATGGATCCTGAGAAGGTTAAAGCAATTTTGGAATGGCCTACACCTGAGAATGTGGGCGAGGTAAGATCATTTCATGGTTTGGCTAGTTTTTACAGAAAGTTTATAAAGAATTTCAGTGTTGTTTGTAATGCTATGACTGAAACAATGAGGGGAGATAAAAAGGAATTCAAGTAGACACATGGAGCTGATAAGAGTTTTGAGAGATTTTTGAGACTTTGAAATAAAAGGTTGCTGAATTACCTATATTGGCTTTACCTGATTTCAACAAAGTATTTCAAGTTGAATGTGATGCAAGTGGTAATGCAATAGGAGTTGTATTAAGTCAAGAAGGTAAGCCTGTTGCTTTCTTTAGTGAAAAGTTGAATGATGCTAAAAGGAAATATTCTGTGTATGATCAAGAGTTTTATGCTATTGTTCAAACATTGAAGAAGTGGAGACATTATTTGATGCCTAAGGAGTTTGTGTTGTATACTAATCATAAAGTTTTACAATACTTGGGAAGTCAACATAAATTGAATCAAAGACATATGAAGCGGGTTGAGTATTTGCAGAGTTTTACATTTTTGATCAAGCATAAGAGTGGAGTTACTAACAAAGTTGCTGATGCATTGAGTAGAAGACGTTCTTTGTTGACTGAAATGAAGGTTGAAGTTCTTGTTTTTGATGAGATGAAAGAGTTATATGATGTTGATCCTGATTTTTCTAAGGCATGGAGAGAGTGCAGAGCACCAAATCTGATAGATCACATAAGAAAGTATGGTGAGTATTTCATTCAAGAAGGTATGTTGTTCAAAGGTATTCAGTTATGTATTCCTAGAAGTCCTATGAGGTTGAATTTGATTAAGGAAAAGCATAGTGGTGGATTAGCTAGACATTTTGGAATTGATAAGACATTGATTTTGCTGAAAGAGAAATATTATTGGCCACAAATGTATAAGGATGTTCAAAAATTTGTAAAGAGTTGTGGAGTTTGTCAAGTTGCAAAGGGAGTGAGTCAAAATACTAGTTTGTATACACCTATTACTATTCCTGAGAAACCTTGGACTGACATTAGTATGGATTTTGTTCTTGGATTGCCTAAAATAGTAAAAGGGTATGATTCCATATTTTTTGTAATGGACAAATTTTCTACGATGGCTCATTTCATACCATGTAAGAAGACATCAGATGCTGAGCATGTTGCTGAACTTTTCTTTAAAGAGATTGTGAGATTGCATGGATTACCAAGAAGCATTATTTCAGATAGAGACAATAAGTTTGTTGGTTATTTTTGGAAGACTTTGTGGAAGAAGATGGGTATTGAATTGAATTTTAGTTCTACATTCCATCCACAAATAGATGTATAGACAGAGGTTGTGAATAGAACTTTGGGTAATTTGTTGAGATGTTTAGTTGGGAATAAGCCGAGTAATTGGGAGATGGTATTGGCACAAGCTGAATTTGCATATAACAATTATGTGAATAGGAGTACAGGGAAGACACCTTTTGTGATTGTTACTGGAATGCATCCTAGAGGTATATCAGATTTGAGAGATGTTGTTGGTGAAGAAAAGAAAAGCATTCTAGGAGAAGAATTTGCTGATTTCATGGAATCTTTGTATAAAGAAGTGAAGTTGAGGTTAGAACAAAGTAATCAGAAGTATAAGGAGAATGCTGATCCATCTAGAAGACACCATGTTTTTGAAGTTGGTGATGAGGTGATGGTTCATCTAAAGAAAGGAAGATTCCCAGTTGGAACATATAGCAAGCTGAAGATAAAAAAATTTGGACCTTGTAAGATCCTGAAGAAGTTTGACAATGGTAATGCTTATGAAGTTGAGTTACCTAATGACATGGATATATCTCCTATATTCAATGTTGCTGACTTATATAAGTATCATTAGTCAGATGATGAAGTTGTTGAAGCAGATGATTATCCTAAGAAGCAGATTGAAGAAGTTGAAAAGGTATTGGATCAAAGAGTTGGTAAGAGCACAAGGGGAAAAGATTACTATGAATATTTGGTGAAGTGGAAGAATAGACCTATTGAAGATGCTTCATGGATTTCTCAATCTAAGTTGAATTCAGCTCAAGTTGTGACACTTGCATGATTCAAGAGAATCATTTCTTTCAACCCTGATTGTCTGATGCAGGAGCATCCTGAGTTTCCTTTTAATCCTGCACTTTTGTTCATTCTCCCAGTTGCTGTCGAGTGACCAGTTTCCAGTTGATGCTGAGTGACCAGTTTTTAGTTGACGTCGAGTGACTAGTTTCCAGTTGATGTTGAGTGACCAGTTTCTAGTTGATGCTGAGTGACCAGTTTCTAATTGGTGTCAAGTGCCAGTTTCCAGTTGATGCCGAGTGATATCGAGTGCTTGTTTTCAGTTGATGCCGAGTGCCAGTTTCCAGTTGATGCCAAGTCATCCAGTGGGTGTCGAGTTTTCTCTATCTGGTTCCTATTTGGGCAGACTTTGCTCGCATTTAATTTTGGTATAAGTAGTTATATTTGCTGAGAGCCGACTTGTGGCTTCTCTAAGTTCTAGAATGTTCTGTAAGTTGTTTTGGAAAGTATAAATAGAGTGTTGGGGCTTAGATTAAAGGTAGATTTTTGGAGAGAGTGAAAAAAGGGAAGGATATGAGTCTGGAAATGCAAATTTGAACCTGGATCGTGGATTTGGAAGTTGTATTCTATATCTGGCCATAACCCAGAAGGCCTTATAGTTGGGCATGTATGTTGTTTACTTGATGAATTAAATAAAGATAACGTGTCCTCTTCCTTGGTGTTGTGTTTGTGTTGTGTTTTCCGTTGTGTTAACTCTTGCAGGGTGGTTTGGCTAGCTGGGTGAGCCTTTGGCCCTAGTTATTCCTCCTCTTACCTGCGTCAATTATTAAAATATTATTAGGTGGAAGATGTTTCTTGTGTGAAATGAATATTCTATTTTTAACATCAACAATTGAGTATTAAAAAAAAGATGCAAGATGATTCCGTTGATCTCTATGACCCACATTTTTATTACAAATATGGATTCACTGGGTTCTTTAACAATTATTGATTTCATATTTTTTTTAAATATCTAGAAGGTAATATGCCTTGTGATTTTAAAAAAAATTGGAAATCATATGTTAGAAAACAAAGAGGTTAGCCATCTACCAGGTTATGATGGATGCCAATAGTTTAAGAGAAGAGTAGGCAATCTTCTATGATGATTGCACCAGTTTAATCTTAAATATGACCACTAAAAGAAGCTAAAACATTTCTTTAATTGACGATTAACTCTCATCAAGTTCAATAAGAAACTAAGAGGTAGGAAAGATCTAAAGAAATATATGAGGAAAGAGTGCATGTTTTTGCAATACCAAATAATATAATTAGATAATACAATTTTCTTGAATCCTTCATTTACTTGATCAGCCCTTTGAACCTACTCTCCCCGAGTGTGATCTCTCATCTCTACAAATGTCAAAGGGTTTCTTTAAATTATTAATCCAGGTTTTTTTTTAACTTCAGTGATGCCCCAATAACTAGTTTAATTTTTAAATTGCAATTAATTAATCAATCAAAATTCTTATTGTAAACTAGAATAGTACACAAAGGATTCTATGTTCTCACAGATACTAAATAACCTCTACATAATAAATCCTTAATAATATACATATTATGTAAACTATAACAGTCTTACACTTGCATACAATCACCTTTATCATAGTGGTATTTCTCTTTCATAAAAACTATGCTAAGAAGACATATACACTAACCTTCCTCTATCATTAGACACTCTACCAACATACACAACAATCCAATGTTCTTCAAAGTAAGAAGAATGTGATGATGGAAATTTTTCTTTAGAATTTACCCTAATATTGTAATCTATTGCATCACTAAGTAATTGCGGCAATACCAATAGACAACAATTACAAAGCATTTATCACATCCACATAGCAGTGGATGCTTCACATAAATAGTTGAAGATAATATGTAAAGAGAAACATATTACTCACCTTTAAAGAGATGTCGATGCACATTGTTAGATCATATCTGCATGATGCATGCTACTTGATAAAAAGATGAGAAAGGTTGCCAAGGTCTCACAGGAGTTGTAAGATTATGCCTCATAACCAACCTTTGCAAACCACCATAGTAGTAGTTCCATCCAAATTTCTTGTTCCAGTCATGAAAAGGCCTAGTTGTAGAGAGTGTCAACATGTGAGATTAATTATTTTTAATTTATTTTATTAGTGAATTGGTTTGAGTTTTTTTAACTATTTTTGAAAAGATAAGTTATATTTTCTAAGGTTTTTTTAATAAAAAATATTTGTTATTAGCTTCAAAATTGAAGTCTTATAGGTGGAGCTTTTTGATATTCTATCACTAATATATGAAATATATTAGACAAAGACAAATAAGTTATATCTTTTAATTGGATTTTCATGTAAATATATTTTTTCATAATATGCAATTTATTAACACAAAAAAAATTACATCTTTAAACTGATATCCTAATTTAAAAAACTATAAATTTCTTTTTTAAAATAAATTATTTTACATTTGTTATGTATTATAAATAGATAGGTTTTAATTATATATATTAATTTAAATTTAAATTTTTCTAAGATTTATAACATAAATAAAAAGTCTTTTTATTTTTTAAAATTGTTATAAAATAAAAAGTTCAAATAAATTTTATAGTATTGTAATATGAATATATGTTGTAATTTTTAATTATTATAGTTATAAATTATTCATATTTTAAAATTTATTACTTTAAAATTTACATCTACATAATACTAACTATAATTCTCATTAATATAAATAATAAGGTGTGATAAGAGGTGGAGGTGTTATCAAAGACAATGAAGGAAAAATCAAGAAATTGATGGGGAAGAATTTAGGGAATTCATAATAAAGCAAGGGTTCAACTACCCCTATAAAGAGTGAAGGTGAGAAGAAATTCAAGCTATACAAAATTCATAGATGGGGGATAATTCAAAAATAGTCATCAATGATCTTTTTTGTAATTCCTTTTTTTTTAATTGAGAAGGATACCTAGCTAAACTTGCATCGATATTGCTCATGGGGTGATTAGAGGGTGTTGCTAACAAATATGAGCATATTGTTGGTAAGGTCAAAGGGATAGAAATTGACAATGTTGATGTTGTTATTGCATTGTTGAAAGGGCATGATGGTAAGCTTCCCAACGATTCCCTAGACACCCTAAATCTTCTAGCATTGAGACATCTCGGTACGTCAAGCTCACCAATCCCGCCTTGTTGGTAGCAAATATGTTGCAGTAATGATCCACAAATTCCTTATCCATTGTGTTAAGATCCATTATCCCTTGTTGTTCTTTTCTCTTACCTCATGCACCCTTCTGACATTCTCAATAAAGAAAAATCCCAAATAATAATAAGCCCTTCTCTTCAAAATAGGCTTTCAAAAAGAAAACCTAAAATTAACCAAAGGAAAAATGATCAAAATTTCTCCAACCAACTTTTTTAAGTCAAAAATTAATTGTTTGAATTCCCTCCAAACGAAAATGAAAACTCTCCTCATATTCTATAAAAACTATCATTTACATGTTATTAAATATATTTTTAATTAGTAATAAGTTAACATTATTTTTTACCATTTTAACTATTAGATATAAATTAATAATTTATTATTATTATGAATGTTGGAATAAATAATTGAGAATCCTAAAGAGTAACATAAATAGAAGAGAAAGCGAATAGTGGCATGTTGTGATGGTTAAGTTGTTGAGTTATTATCATTGCCATCAAGCTTCAAATCTAATGGGGATGAGGTCCCCCATTTGTGGCCTTACTGGTTCATAGCTCCAGGTCAAAGTGTTTACCCCTCTTTCAAAAAAATAACATAAATAGAAGAGAAGTACTTTGTAAAGGACTAAGGTCCCGAGAAAGACTAGAGCTTTTCTTCTTTGTTCTTTCCTATCAGTGCCCATTTGAACAGAGATATTTGTAATTTTATCTTTATTAATATAGTATATAAGGCTTCAGTCATTTATTGATTTTAAAAAAAAACATAAATAGAAGAGAACTAAATTAAGAAAAAAATTGATTAATTTGCCCATTTATTGATATGCCTCTTAGAGGAAATTTAAATCAGTTTGCAATATTGACTGAGGAACCCAAAATGGTGAATAAAATCTCCAAAACCACTTAACAAAGAACATTTTATCTGGGAAGACACAAAGTAAAATCATGATTAGTATGAGAAAGAGACAGTGAAAGGGCCATGAATGAGTTATGGAAAATAAAAATAACCTAATCCATAATAAATAAGCCTTTTGGAAAGTAAAGAGAGAAAGTAAAAATCACTAATTATTGGTGATTAATTATCTACTCCCTTATTTAGTCATTTATCTAGTAATTTGTTTAGTCACTTATGTTTAGGTGACTGATTATTAGTGACTAATTATCCAATCACTTATTTAGTCATTTATTTGGTAGTTTATTTAATCATTTCTATTTGGTTGATCTTGTGATTTTTATCAAGTGACCAAATTAGTCACAAATTTAGTCACTTATAACTATACATTACAAAGAAGTAGTGAAATATGATCACTTTTAGTCATGTGACTAAAAAAATTAGTGTAACTAAAAGTTTTAGTCACAGAGTCACATATCTGCCAATATGCTAGTTCCTAAAGCTTTGTATAAAATATGATGAACATGGGGAGACTTTCAAAAAAAAAATCAAATTCACATAATGATGTCTCCTCTGTCAGAAATTATCATTAGAAAATGACCCCAAATGTATTAGTGAATCCCTTGTAATTTTGGCACATATATTTTATTCATTGTGTGTCTTCTTTGGGTACATCTTTTTCAAACTTCATCTTTCTACCATTCTCAACATCTAGCTCTTCATCATAATCCTTTTAATTTGTAACAAACTTGTATTTTTCTCTCCTAACATTGTTACAGTCAAATAAGATCTTTAGGGTTATCAAGCCATGGGGAGGTTTATTTCCTTTTAGCTAAATGACCTTATCTCCATAGGTTTCCTCTATTTTAGGTTGTAAGTGATCAACAAATTCTCCAACTTGTTGGATAAATGGATCAATTTGGTCATCATTTTCAAATACTTGTCAGTGATTTTCATTGTCTTGTATAGAAGGTCTTACTATCACATTGACAAGGTGTTTTCTTGTAAACACATTAGTAACAAGTTCAAAATAAGAATCAATTGTGGCTAATTGGTTAATTTTGTTGTTCTTCTCCTTGGGATGACTCTAATATTGAAAACATCAAAACTTTTAATCAGAACCCATACTTTATGGTGGTAAGATCTCATCTAGTATTTTTATCCATAAAAGTGTTGTGAATTTTCTTTACTTTTAATTTGGAGTTTATGAATACTTCTAGGTATTTGATTCCCATTCTTTTGACCAAATCTAGTCCTCAAACTATTCCTTCATACTCTAATTTTTTATTTGTTGAGTTGAATTAAAAGTGGAAAGCCTTCTTCACTCCTTGAAGTCAACTGGATATTAGCACCTAAACCCATCCAACATTTAGATCCTTCAAAATACATTATCCAAAGTTCATAATCTCAGAGATAATTGTCCTTCTTTTCTTTCTCATTTGTGACTCTTGACATTTGATGATCTTTATTAAACATTGCAAAGGTTCCCAATTTTGTAGCATGAAACTTTTTGAAAGCATCATCATCAAAGGATTTATTCAAAAAAGACATATTCTTCCTTGGTTCTATTCATAATGGCTTCCTCATCATCCAACATTTGATGAAATGTATTTCTCCTTATAAATGGATGTGTGGGAAGATTTGAACTTGAGAATAGGTTCATCAACTACATGGTTATCATGCATAGGTTTTGATAGTACTTTAAATTTAGCTCCATGTTTGGTTCTTAGTATCAAGTTGAACTATTCAAGAGACATGTAAACTCCTATTTTGGTAGTAAAATATCTTAAAAGGAAGATGCCAAAAATAAGAGGATGTTAATGACTATGAGTTCTTATGGGACTATAATATTGGGGAAGAAAAAAATGTGAAGGGAAGTTCCTCAATCAACCTTATGGGCTAGAATTTTTTCCCATCTAATTGCATGAATCACTTATTGGAAGGCTCAAATTTAATGTGGAGGGCCTCTCTGAATTGTTTATCAATAAAAGTGTTGCTATCCTTTGAATCTATCATTAAATTCTATAGAAAATTATCTTCTACTATTAAGATACGAAAGAAATGCATCAATTTTGACTTAGTTTTTTTCTTTCTCTTTTGTCAAGTTGCCAGAATTGACCAACATAGTTGACTGTTAGATTTGAAGAGCCTCTAGTCCTATGATAGGTGTCATTCCCTTTTAATTTTGTTTGTTTCATGATAGGCTCTACTATTTCTACTATATCAATTTTCAAGAGCTTCTTTTAATACCTTTTTTTTTCAGGAATCATAAGCATATCCTAAATGGATAGATTTATAGACTCCTTTTTAAGTTGTCCCACTATGTCTACCTTAGTCTTTACTAGTATTGTTAGATTTCTTGGCTTCCATGGAACAAACTCCACTTTTTTCTAAGCCAGTGTCATCTAGACTTCTTGAACAAAAAAATTTTTTTCTTCAAACCTCGAGTGTGCTAATGGTACATTTTTATTTGGTAGGACTAGCAGGGGCGCATCTTTATTAGACCTCTATTTTGGACAAGTGTTATAGTTGTAATGGACCTATGACATCTTTAAGGTAAATGCTTAATTTGTGAAGACCATATCACCTTCATCGGGTGTCCACAAGAAGGGAGCATGGTTAGGAGCTATTTATAATTTTTGCTCCAAGGACATCCCCTATGTTTGGGTTGTCATCATTGAATTATCCATAATAGGGGAAGAACAATCATAATAATTGTCAACATCAAGAGTCATATTGTGGCTTCTTTATTTTACTATTTGTTTTTTAAGATTTCCTCTTGGAAAATCTTGAGGCATAGAGGCAGCATTGCATGAAAACTACTATGCACTCACTTTGTCTACAATGTTGTTCTATGTGGCCACCAATTCTCTATTACAACTAGATGAAACTAACTTTAATGGTTCCATTAGCTAGGGAATGACAAACAACAACTTGGAATTCTAATTCTAGTTGTTGTTGTTCTAATTTGTATTCCCTTGATTGTTCTAATTCTATTCCTAATATTGATTTAGGTGATATGAGGGTCTCTCATTCTTCCTAATCTAAAAATTCTAATACTGGGGCTACTAGGGTATAGCAAGTTACCTTTTCAAGCTAGTAAAGTCATTTGACAGCATCCTTATCATATTTTTCATTTCTCTCATTTTGACCAATAGAGAAGGAGGGTCTATTTGTGGTGTTTTGGCATTTTGGTATACACACATAGACTATGGAGCAACAAGAAATCTATTAAAGGTCTCACTTTGGTTATCCTCTAGGGTCTTCAAGGAACAATAAGGGAATATTGGAAATGAAGCTCTTGTGGAAACTTGCCTACATTAATTACGTCATTCTTATCCCTGAAGGTTATTTCATAGGCATTGAGCAAGCTTACGCCCCCAATATTTGCATGGTTCGTGCTATGTATGATTTAAAATCTTTTAGGTAGAAAATAAAGGTCAAGGGTACAAAGGAATGTGCATGTATAAATTCTCTTCCATATTCTATGGAATCTTATATTAAAGCCCACCACAACTTCTTAGGGAGCTCTCTTGATATTAATAAGTTGGTAAAGTGGTGAGGAACAATCACCCTTCTCATAAAAATGATTATATAATAGGTTTCCCACGTCATAACACAAAGTTATATTATTTAAGGCAAGAGATCTATACTAATGAATCACTTTCCCTTTGAAATATGTCGTTGCTATCAACCTTTGGGCTACATTTTTCTTAGTACAATATTGTGAACTATGTAGGCATGGTCATGTGAACTATGAAAAAAATTAGGTAGATCCTTTGTAAAATTAGCGAGGATAGAATCCTAGTTTACATTGGCAACTACTGAGATAAGGGGGCTCCCACTATTATAGGTAAAAAGAATCACACAACCATAAGTGTAGTAGGGGGTGTTGGCAATGCACTTGATGAGGAGACCAATGTCTTAGATTAGGCTACTGAAACTAGGTGAGGGATCAATAATCTTGGATAATGATTAGATATAAATCTTTTAATGATAGGACTATGGCTCATATAATTCTTTTAATTTAGGTTGTGTGACAATTTTATCCCATTGGGTATGCCAGAAAAAGGAATTATTCTTCAATTTATATCTCAAGATGGTATGAGGACAAAGGGAAACATGGACCAAAATGCTAACACTCAAAGAAATATATGGTGTTGAGGAGTTGACTCTCCACAAACAAGAGGAGATGGAAAGAGAAGAATCGTGAAAATAAACCTAAGCTAGAGGTGATGAACAAAAATAATCTGATTACTAACTCATGATCTTTCTTGAACAAAAGATAGAACAATACAATCAAAATATAAATATTTCCCTATAAATTGGTATAGTATATTACAATCCCATCATATTCAAAATGAGAATGTAAAGACAAGATCCTAGACATGGATCTAAACATAAATATCATTTCATGGTTGCATCTATAAAAGATGAGTAAAAATAAAAGCATTCATAGACTTATATTCATTTACTTATAATAATATCATACACATGGAGCACTTTTACCCTTGAGTTACTTTAAGCTAAAAGAGTTAGATTTAAGCATGGTATATCAATGAAAACAATCTCAACACAAAAATGATAATATCATAAGATAATTTATATTTAAAATTGGCATAGATCACCAATACATTCAACATTAACTAAAACTAAAATCACTCAATAGAGCACAATCAAATCCTAATTAACATGAAAATAATTGAAGGTAAAGTTTACGTTTATAACATATTCAAAATTATACCAGAAGTAAATGCTCTTTTCGTCAAATTATCAATCTTAATATCCATTAAGATCCAACCCTTAGAAAGAAAGAAATATCCCCTCTTAAAGAAAATTTGTAACTAGAAAGACTCTTCCCCAAAACTGAAAGTATATGTTAATTAGACCACCACTTGGGAAAATCATTGCTAAAGGTTCATTGAAGGAGCTAGCAAAATATGTTGTCAAAAAATAATTTCAATCTATTTGATAATGTACATCCACTCCTCAAAGCACAAATGAACTCATCCAAAAAAGGGACAAGGATACATAGAAATACAATAATTTTTTTAGCTAGAGAAACTCTTGATACTTTCCTCAACATTTTGAAGGCATGACACATGTTCACACCATCAAAATTTGGTAACCAAAGAAAGAAAACATTTATGAAGGAAAGAACACTAACCCACAAAAGAAACCTTGACACACAATAGTGGGGTGGTTTGAATATAGAGATATAAAAGAGTCAAGCATACAAATTTCTAGGCGCACTTAATAGCTTGTTTGAAATATTTTCCAAAACAAAGAGTGCGCTAACTTTGGTGATGATGTCTAGCTCCATCTCACTAGGCATAAAAAAAATTGTCAATCCCTAAAATGCTCATCCATAAATAAAGGCAATTGGGAAGTTTCACAGGGGTGAGGTAGATTGTGCTCTAGAATTTCGTAAGCCAACTCTACATAACTAGGTGTTCAAGGGAAAAATAACCTCCTTAGTTAGAGGCTCAAACATTTCTTAACAAAATACATAAAGTCCACATATAACATGGAATGTAATAATCAAATCTTAGTCATGGGAAGCTTCTATAAGGGAAAAAATTAAGGCACGAGTCCCTTGTGATATGTATAATTCTTTGTGAAAAGGGCCACAATACAAAAAGATTGTCTCTGAATGAAATCCAAACAAGAGGCATTCAAGATTGTCTCTCTCTTTTAAACAAAAGTACCTCTTATAAGGGTTTGTTTGGAGAACAACCCCCAAAATCTATCCTCTTGAAACATAGACTATAAATTATATAATTCTTGCCTTCCTTTTAGAGGCATTGGGAAGAGTAAAACAACTACATGAACATAATTTTTTTTAGAACAAATAGAAGATAAAATCATCAGTACGAGTAAACTAGAACGAATGTAAAATGAATTAGCACAAAACACTATGATTAATAAAAGAAAAAAAGACTATATAAGTACAATCTTTTTATTTCATTAATAAAAAACATGCCAAAACTATAACATAGGCTCTATAATACAAATAATATAACATACCTCTCAAGCAAAATTCCTAGTATTCACTTATGAAAAGAAATCAAACTAATATAAATTTTAAAATCTCTTTTCCTAACAACTCTTGAATTCTCATCCTTATACAAAATCAACTCTCCCCTCTTTTATAATTACAAAGTGGCCCAATATTTTCAACATTATTTTCTTACAACTATTGCTATGTTATTATTTCAACATGATTAGTTTGCTATTTCTTCAATATGGGAACTAACTATGCCCTTTCTATTTATTGTGAACTTCCCTTTATAATGCATAAGTTATACTTAAAATATAATTGTAACACCCACGAAGAGAGTAAAACCTAAATTAGTCCAACTCCAGACAATGATATCTTTAGGGTAGACTAATAGTGTGATATTTGTAATGATTGATTTGATAGATATGAAAGCAATAAACCTTGGTAGGACACCCACAATTGCATGGGGTAGACGGATCAGTAATGGTCATAGAAAAATTTTCAATATTAACTTGGTACTTTGAATCCATGAAACCAAGAAGACATCCTATCCATATCTTTCTTTGAGACATTTTGACAAACTATTTTTCCACATTTCGCTTATTTTGAAATCACGACAATCGGTCAAATAATTTTTGGAGCCATTTCGTCAAACAGTTGGCATGCCTTGTTGAAGCCAAAGCATTTTTCATAAATGGTTTCTAGTGAACGAGGTAGAAATTTATATCAACCTAATAAAAAAAAACATAAAGCATCATAACAGGTCAATCCAGAAATGACCCTATAAAAGGCCAATCCAAAAATTACCCCACAAAAAGCTAATCTAGGAATGACCTCACAATCAAACATGACTAAATGAGGAATTTGAAAATGATGTCTAACACTAGAATGGAAAGCAACAAGAGAGAAAGGGTGGGCATAAATTTCTTGCACTAGGACATATGGTACTAGATTTTGCTCAAATTAAACTAGCAATCGCACCTTAGTGTGCAATGAGTACACCAAACAAGTATAGAAGGTGAACTGGGTATTTGTTTCATTGTTCATCTTTTTCTCACTTCCTTTCTAGATCTCCTTATTTTCCCATTGAACTATTTGATCATTTATATCTTTTTTTAATCCTTCCTCTTTGTCTCTCACTTTCTTTGTCTCTCAATCTTCCTTTCCTACCTCCATAACTAAGACACATCTCCATATTTCTTCTCATATGTCTCCCTCTATATTTATCTTGTTATGTCTCCATCATTTTCTATCCCTACGTAACTTTATTGTAAAAATATATTTCTTTCATATCAATTATTAATATTATTTTTACATATAACTTCTATATAATAATATAAAAAATTTAAAAATATTATATTAACTATAAACATTATATATATATATATATATATATATATATATATATATATATATATATACAAATTTAAAAAAGACTCCTTTTATCAAATTTCTATATATAAAAAACTTAACTTTTAATCATAACTCTAATTTTTTTGTTTTTTTAAGACCATTAATATATTTATACTATGTTAAAAAAAAAAAAAAAAAAGTTTTAGAGTTTTATTTTATATCTAGATTTCAACTTACTTAATGTAGAGTTTCTCTTTATTATTCTCCTAACTTATATTCACTTCCTAAACTAATTTTTAATATTTTAAGGCTAATAGTATATACAGCTGCACTGAAAATTTGATTTTGATTGAAGTGATGTAACATAAACATTATAAACTCAATGCAAAAATATTTTTTTTTTAAAGAAAGTTGAGTTGGCCGATTTGTAAATTTTAATTTTTCCAGTCCTAGGAGTCAATGTATGAATATTTGTTTAATTTTTTCAAAGTTATCCAACGATATCACAATGTTTATGTGTAAGGATGATTTGGGGCTAAATATGTGAATAGGGATAGACAAAGGCAAGGGTAATAAGTTAAGCTCTGCACAAGACAACATCATTTGCATATCTATACATACGTTAAGATACTCTCCTAAAATGAGAAGAAAAATACATGAGATGCATGGATATGCAAATTTTAGCTTGTCAATTCTAGTACTTGCATGTATTTTTACATGCAACACTGAGTTGATATGAAGTATAGTTTTTGCAACCTAAATTTTATTGAAACAAACATTAGTACAGTAAAAAAATTATATTACAAAATTCATTAAAAAAATTCATCCAACCAAATCAAATAAAAAATTACTACAATAATATACATTATAATTCACATATCAATACTATTTATATTTAAAAAAATTGAAACAAAGAAAAAGTTTATCCAAACCAATTGAATAAAAACTTAAAAACTAAATATAAATGGTTCTTATAATTTTTCAATAATTATCATGAGTTGGCAACATTCCTTCATGAGGAAGATTGAAACAAACATTCGAACAAAACTCTATACAACAAAAGTAGCTTATTCAACTCCTCACCAAGATGAGGATCACATCCACAATATTTATGACAAGAAGTTTTTGCAGCTTTAATCTTTCTTTCAAACTCCAACGTCGTCTAATCTAAAATTGAAAAGAGCTAATTACAACTCATAGTGCTAAACAAAATAGTGTCTATTAAGTACAGTCCATTATTCTACCAGAGCTTAACAACTACAAATAAAGCTCAAAGGAATAATATTAATCAATACTACTTTCTCCTGGCTAGATAATCTACCAACAACATAATTATTATACTAGTACATGAAATACCATCTCAAATTTGCATAATACCTTCATATGACCAAGATCTTGGAGCATTTATATACCTCCCTAATATTTCCTCTTTGGAAGCCACCTATAAGCAAGGCTAATAGATCCCCAAAATTGACCACATTGAAAATCTATTATAATGATCTGGAAAAATCATAATTCCCTTTCCAATAATGATATTCCCATAAATAAATTAAGTTTGAGAAGGATAAAAAAATAACCTTAGAGTTGAAATTTTAGGCACGCAAACTGCAAACTATGTTGCTCCATCCACCTACACCATTACTTTGTCCCTCCAAATCAATCAATGATTTCTAAAAAATGAATGTTAGTTTTAAGGATGACTACCAGACATGCAAAAATGCTTCTAAAAAATATAAACTAACAGCCAATTTTAGGATAATTAGAGACATGTAAAAATACTTAAATCAAAGTTTCTAAATAGGGGAAAATAGAAACAAATCTCAATAACAAATTACATTTTAATAAGTGAAGGGTAAAATAAAAAAAAGTTCTAATTTAATGTATTAAAATTGGAAACTCATAAGTGAGAGAAATAGAATAAAGAAAACATGACACTTTAATAAATATAGTTGAACGGTCACATGACACAGCTACTCTTATTATTAACCTTATGAAATATGCAAAGAAAAATAAAAATAATAGGTTATCAGAGAACAATTCATCATTTAACATAAAAACCTTGTTCAGTTATGCTAAGCTTTGCTTTTGATAATTTATTTGCAAGAACTTTTTGCCTAGACAAAATATTCTACAATCTCCTACAGCTTCTCAATTTTCAAGCCTCAAATTGATTAGCCCTAAAATTTCTTTCTCGGATCTTCTGATTCACCTTGTGAACATGCAAAATCTCAAGACTTTCTTCCATCAAAAGACTTATTTTTGTTCGCACCTTCCTTTATGTCCGCTCCACTTCAAAACAGCGCTAGCTTTCATAGTCAGAGCAGTCATTTGATGACGGAAGGTGGTCCTCCAACTTCTTTTCGAAAAATAAAATATAAATTTGATTGAGCTCTAGGATTCCCTCTACAGGAAAGGGGAACAAATAATCATCATCAAATGACATGGAATCCGCATCAAAGACAAAGGATCCTGGTCATGCTACAAGAACACCTTTCAAATCATAAATTTAGATGAAAAAAATGAAAAATTAGAAAGTTTCTACAATAAGATTACAGATTATCTTTTTGAAATTTCTAAAAAATGTTGCATATCTAAAAAAATCCAACGTAAAATCTAATAATCATTAGGGCTAACAATATTCCAGCAAAAAAAATGTAAAATTTAGGAGCAAAGCTCCCACATATAAGCCTATTAGCTTAAATATGTTATTGACCACTCATTAGCATAAATATGTGAAATTTATTTATGAGTATATAGGGATAGACAAAGGCTAAGGGACTAAGCAAAACTTTGTACAAGACAACATCATTTGCATATGTACACTTATATTAATATACTCTCCCAAAATGAGATAAAAAAATACATGATAATCTTGTCCACATGAGACTTTAAGATATGTTGTTTGATTAATGTCACTTGCTCTTTCTTTTAAATTAGAAATATTATATTTTATGTCATCTAATGGAATGGAAGCAAATCTTTGAAGTGTTATTTGATCAAATTCTCATCCCATTAAATATCTCACTCTATAGTCTTATGTTCATACAAAAATGTGCAACTGCTAGTATATTTATACTATGTTAAATAAAAGAATTGTCAAAAGAGTTGAGATTTCATTGATTTTTAATTAGTTTGTAGTTTTTGAAATTTTAAACAAATACATCATAATAGATGGGACACTACATTGTGGGAAAAATAGATTATTTTTCATTAAAAAAGTGATTTCATACATGTCTCAATTCTAATTCCAATGTGTAATCTTATTGAATTTGGGTAGGAAATTAATATATATTATTTTTATTATACATAAGTTATAGAATATAGGTCAGATATTATAATTAATAAAAAAAAATTATAAATAAATTTAATATTTTAAATTATTTAATATATCATTGAAATATAAAAATATATTATATTAAGGATGATATATAATGACAAACAATATAATATATATTTAATATAAAATACTAAAAATATGAATTTAAATTATAAAATTTAGTTTTAAATTATATGTAGAAGCAAATGATTATAAGTTGCAAATTTTGTATTTATAGAGTATTTTTTTATGTCTCCTTTTAAATGAACGATCATATCTCTCAAATTTGTGAGAATTCCTACTAATCGATTGAGATAATTGTAATCCCCTCTAGAATCCTTCGAATTATTTGCCAGATACATCAAATTGAAGCTTTAAAACTAACTATATGAATTTCTATTCAAATTTAAACTTAATTTGATAAAGAATCTGGGAATTTATGGCCAAATGTCATGAATTATTTGTTGCTTACCTATCTTGGAGCTCCTACCATGAGAGAACACAATGAGGTTTCCCAAAAATTACTTATTTATTCACAACACCTTCATAAGAGCACGTTGCAACCAATTCTCTACCATTATCTTACAACCAACCATGCCCTATCCTATCTGCATCATGAGAAAACCTAACAATCATCAAGCCCCTTGCTTATACGCAGCTCTCTGAATCACAGTAGGGTCAAGGAGCTCTTTTAGTAGACAATTGTCTCTCAAACCAATTTCCTAAAGAAATTTTAGTGCTTTCGATCTATTGTGCCTTAATCTCTCTTACAACAGTCTGAGCGACAGTATTCCAGAGAATCTCAGTTGCTCTCATGCCTGAACATGGTGGATCTGAAAAACAATAATTTATCTGGCATGACCCCTCATGAATCTCACATCTGTAAAGATATTCAATGTCTCCAAAAATGTAAAGCTTCAAGGACCATTCTTTATGGTAGGGTGGTTTCTTTCCTTCAATCCTGAATCCTGCACAAATGACACACTCCTGTCAAGGTTTCTTTGCAACTACCACAATCAAAACAATTATTCTTCTTCAAATCCAGCCAAGATCACTCGTTCAAACAACCTAAAGAACTAGGTAATCAGAGGATCATCGCCATAACTTCCCTTTTTTTGTGTCGTCGAAGAGACCAAGGATCGAACCTCACCAAAAGCATTGACACTAGTGCCCTAGATAGTACTTTCTTAATAATTTGTTCACCCCAGCTCAAGCCACTGAAAAATCCATCCCATCTACAGACACCAAATGTCATCCATTTCAATAGGAGAACTGATGGTTTTTATCACAGGTGATTTAATTGTGGAGTGGATCCTTCGTATCTTGAAAAAGATTATGTATGACATGGGATGGTAATGTCGTGGGGAAGAGTGCAGAAAGTAGACACACTTTAGGATGTGAACAGATGAAAACAATGACAAGCAATTCGATGGTTCACGACTACTCTATGGTCGTTCATTCCTCTTGTAGGTTTCTCACCATTGATTTACGAATTCAACTCACTCCTTTCCATATAAGGAAACACCTTCAATATAAAAACTAGCAATCCCACCTTAGTGTGCAATAGGTATGCCAAAAAGTTATGGGGAAGAAAAGAGAGGCATATGTTTTGTCTATCCTATTTTTATGTCTATATTTGTTTTATGTATATGCTATCTTTATTCTATTACACATAATGTATATTATCAAATATACATATATATTTAATATTGATACATAATTATTAATTTAATAATAATTTTAAAATATATTGATAATTTCTAATACGTGAAATTAAATTGTCATATATAACTTATTTTGGTAATTTAATTTTAGTGGATGTCCTCAACCAATTAAATTCTAACTCTTTCCTTCTTTACTTTCTATTTCCTATTAGCTTTAATTTTCTACATAAATATTTCCTTCTTTACTGTTTGGTTTTCTATTAACTTTCATTTTCTACATAATTATTTCCTTCTTACTCTTTTTTTGTTTGGTTTTATATGAACTCTTATTTATGTACATAAAATTGCCAAATAATACAAATAACAAGTTAACATAAATTGTAATAAAACAAAAATCTAAAAATAAATAACGAATAAAGATATTAAAGTTATATTGGTTCATATTTACCATTTTTTATTTTTTCATATGATTTGACCATGTTTTTAATCCATTCTCTTTATTTTATTTTTTTTCCAACAAATAATAGTCACGTATTATGTGTGTTAGAAGTGGTCAAAACTGTGAGTTTCATAAATTGCATGCAAAATACCAAAAAAAAAAAAAACAAAACATATATTCCTCTACTTTCCTCTAGAATTTCAATTAAAATTAAGTGCCATAAAGCCATGACATTGATTTAATCTATTATAGACCTAATAATTTTATTTCTATTTATTATTTGTCACATTAATAAGTCAACAGAAACTATATCCAAATCATCATATATCGTCATGACAAAAATGTTGGAGACATCATCTAGTCTTGTATATGATTTTGGAGTAGTCTATGTCTTAAATTCATTACGAGAATGTTGGAGACATCATCTAGCCTTGTGTATGATTTTGGACTTGAGTAGTGGACTATTGGTAGCCTACTTCATTGTCGCAAAAGTGTTTATAACCACTAATATGCATTGTACTAAATCCATCTAATTTTATGAATCTAACAATGGTCTACTTTGTGAAATACTCGAAAAAATAATAGAATGTAACTTTCTACAAACTAAAGTTCCTTGCCCCTTCATTGTTACTATGGGTAGGCGTGACATAGTGCACATTATTATAATGCAAGACAATTTTTGAATTGCTTTATTTAGCATCAAGAAGGATATTATCAAGAAAAAATATTTGTATCTTTTACAACAATTTCTCTTGCAAAAATCTTGAGTTAAATTTTATAGTTGTGTACCAATAAACACATACTTGAAGTTTGTAACAACTTTGATTTTTGTTCTTAATGTAGGTACGCTCTGATACCACTTGATGAAGAGCCACACCACCCTACCAACTCACAACCAAGAATGCAACAATATGGAGACCAAGGGAAATAAAATCTTCACAAACAATTTTTATTATACTTGGAAATCCTTACAACACCCACAAGATGATATCATAGATATGACTTCTTCAACATAAGAGAAATCCTAAATAAGAGTCTTCACACCAAGAGCTTCACTAAGAACTTCTACTTGAAGAGCTACACCTTTAGAGCTTTCACACCTTGAAGTCTTCATGTCTTCTAGCTTCTACTTCTCGAGCTTCTACTCCTCGAGCTTCCACTTCTCAAGCTACTCCTTGAGCTTCTACTCCTCAAGCTTCCCCTTGAGCTTTCACTTCTCAAGCTTCTCCTTGAGCTTGATTAGAAATGCTCATATGCCTTGCTTAAATAGGCACTTACCACCCAATGCATGACTTATCCATAAGCTTGTAGAATTCCTCCACAACCTTCTACAACTTCCACAACCTTCTACATTATCCACAACTTTCTACAATATTCATAACTTTCTAGAATTCTACCCACACACCTCGATAAATGGAATGACAACCATTTATTTTTATTTTTTTTTCTATTATGCCACCTATGCACCTCGAAAATAGAAATCTCCTTTTCCTTTTTTTTCTCCTTTTTTTTAAAAAATTATTTTTCCTCTAATTTTCGTCACTTTCTCTCTCCTCCATAATTTTTTTTTTTTTTGCCCAACTTTTTTTTTTTTTTTTCAATAATTTTTCCTTGAAAGATGCTCTTGCATCAGACTCCCCCGGTAGATAGAAAAGTGTGTCCCACACTTTGACACCAAAAAGAAAGATCTACAGCCATCTTCATCTTCACCAAAGGTTTCCACCTCAAAGGGGATAAGAAAACCACCATGCAAATCTTCCACATTTGCATTACTCTATCAAACACTAGAATCTCAACCATCCAATCAACATGCTCATTCCCAGGAACAAATTGAACATAATGCTTAATCAACAAAACTTTATTCTCATCAGCAACTAGTGAATCCACACCAACAGCAACAAACTCCATATCAGTAACAACAAACTCCATATCAACACCAACATGTAGATCTCCATCAATACATGCCAAACTCTCAACACCAGCAACCTCATTGCTCACAACAAGATGCTCTGCAATACATAACTCACCTCCAACAATTGGATCATTCACGACTGAGTGCTCCACAATATCCATGTTAGAATCAACCAAATGACCATGAAAACCAACCTCCGTCCCAACATCAAAAATGTTAGGAATATCTTCATCAACAACCTCTTGTTGCTCTACAGGTTTTGCATCAAACTCCACAAACTGATCAGCAAAACCAACCTCTTCCACCTCAACCTTGTGATGCCATCTTCTCTCACGAACCTCCTTAACTTGATCAGCCAATCTATCATCCAACCAAGAAAACATCTTAGAAAAATTTCTCTCCACTATATCATGAATTTTTGCAATCATCTTAGGGTCCAATCCTCTTGGAGGCATCTTCCAAAAATTTAGCAAACCCTAAGCAAAATAAATCCACCAATCTAAAAGATCAATCAACCACAAGATCAACCTTCTTTGCAAATCCTGGTGTAAGTGCCTCACATTCGACGATCTGTCCACACACTCAGGAACTCTCACTCTGATACCACTAATGTAGGTACGCTCTGATACCACTTGATGAAGAGCCACACCACCCTACCAACTCACAACCAAGAATGCAACAATATGGAGACCAAGAGAAATAAAATCTTCACAAACAATTTTTATTATACTTGGAAATCCTTACAACACCCACAAGATGATATCATAGATATGACTTCTTCAACATAAGAGAAATCCTAAATAAGAGTCTTCACACCAAGAGCTTCACTAAGAACTTCTACTTGAAGAGCTACACCTTTAGAGCTTTCACACCTTGAAGTCTTCACACCTTCTAGCTTCTACTTCTCGAGCTTCTACTCCTCGAGCTTCCACTTCTCAAGCTACTCCTTGAGCTTCTACTCCTTAAGCTTCCCCTTGAGCTTTCACTTCTCAAGCTTCTCCTTGAGCTTGATTAGAAATGCTCATATGCCTTGCTTAAATAGGCACTTACCACCCAATGCATGACTTATCCATAAGCTTCTAGAATTCCTCCACAACCTTCTACAACTTCCACAACCTTCTACATTATCCACAACTTTCTACAATATTCATAACTTTCTAGAATTCTACCCACACACCTCGATAAATGGAATAACAACCATTTTTTTTTTTTTTTTTTCTATTACGCCACCTATGCACCTCGAAAATAGAAATCTCCTTTTCCTTTTTTTTCTCCTTTTTATTTTTTTAATTATTTTTCCTCTAATTTTCGTCACTTTCTCTCTCCTCCACAATTTTATTATTTTTTTTTCTACTTTTTTTTTTTTTTCAATAATTTTCCCTTGAAAGATGCTCCTGCATCAGTTCTAATGGGTATGTTTAACAAATGAGATACAAACATACAAGTTTGCATATATATCTCATATCCTACATGAAAAATGTGTACAATTTTATGGCCTTTAATCCAACTACACCGAAGAATCTTTTTAATTCCTCTACCTTTCGTAAATCCCCCTACCACTTGAAACTCACCTGACTTTGCCCATTTCTACATAGATATTAGAGAGAAGAACATTGGTTTTATACATTCAATTTGCATGTTTTGGAAAGTTTCTAAAGCTTTTTAGCAAGTCCACTTTGTAAATTCCCTACAATTATGGTATTCCATGAAACTATAGTTCTCTAAGCATTATTTTCAAATAGGTCGTTGGCTTTTTCTACACTACTCCATTTTGCATATATGTGTAATAAGGCAGTTGCAACAACATATGATGAAATTCTAATCTCATTTATGTTTCCATAAATATATTTCCTTGTTTCAAGGATCCTAGTTTGGTTGCAAACCTACCAATTGCATTTTCTTAAATGTTTCAAGAGCCTCTTGAAGAAATCCACTTTGTGTATATCTACAATTATTGCTTCCATGAGACCCTATTTCTTTGAGACATTTTTATCAAACAATTCATGTGCTTTGTCAAAATTTTCATATAAGCATACATATCAACCACAGTAGTTTAAACTACATTTATATAAGCATACATATCGACGATGGTAGTTTGAACTACATTCATATAAGCATACATATCAACCATGGTAGTTTGAACGACAACATTTGACAAAAAAATTATGCTCAATTACGCTTTCATAGATATTATTGCCCTATTAATTCCAATTATGAAATTTTATAGGGAATCATCTCTCTTGATCCTTGGGTTGGAGATGGGGTCTTTTGTGGATATTAAAAACTTCGGCACCTAGTTAATTAAGGCTATAAATTTGGAATTATGGTTCCACGCCTTGTATGCCTAGATGGAGATATATCTATCAAAAAGGGATATTCTCAAAATCAACTTTATTAGCTTTTATTTAATAAACATGAATTAACTTGGAAATACATCAGGAAAATAAAATTGGAGAACTCAGGTATTCTTGAAGAAAGTAGAGATCATCTCTAACTCAGCTAGACTTTCTTGAAGAAAGTAGAGTTTGCCTCCTTATAGACTATTTTTTCAATAGAAAATGGAGTTCTTTCAAGAAATTCATAGTTCAAATAAATATTTGATTAGAACCTTGTTCCCTTAAAGAAACTCATCGATAATTATGGATCAATGAGTTTACTTAATAAAATACATAGTTGTCAACGGGCCCTTGGTCTACTGGTGAAGTTGAATGGCTCACAAAGAGCCCACTAGGGATCAAGTCTTGCTGAGTGCAAGGTCCAAAGACATCAAAAAGGGATGAGGCCGAGATCATGCCCTAGGCGAATTTGGCAGCGTGGATGCTCCTTAGTCCTTGGCTCTTAGCCAAAGAGGTTTCAGGGATACGTGGGCCCATATCGGGTACCTAAAACATCTTTGTGGATGACCTCCATAAAAAAAAAAAAAAAATACATAGTTGAATCTTAATATCTAGATACCACAATTAAAAGTGAGAGCAATGGTCGTGCATAAAAGGTACTCATACTTGCATGACTGATGTGGCATTACATCATTGGTTAATATTTATAGCTAAGGGTACATTTTATTCAACTTTTGGTAGCCATCATTGTACTAACAACTTTATAGTCACAAGTATTGGTACAATGTTGTCAAAAAAATTGGGTATTAAGTCAATAAGTGTAGGTAGCAAGTCAACAGCTCCTATCACACTATTAAAACGCGTTCTAATTACTCATCCTCTCCCTTACTATTGCTAAACCCCTGTAAATCAGTTTCCAAATGCTTTGAAATGACCTCCAAATCATGAGTGACAGACAAAGCAGACGAATTGGAGATACCTTTCCACCTCATATTGTTTCTAACTAGGCTTTTAAGCCTCACAAACATCAAGTGTCAAAACACTGGACACTGTTGCCGTTAGCAAATTGTTTTAAAGCCCCTTCGTATATGAGCTTGCCGGTCACCTCGAATGAATGGAAAGCGCCCCAGAGAAGTCACCTGCAAATTTGCTTGTATCCATGGTCACCCAGCACCGAAGTCCTCCTCCGCAAGTTACCCAGGATCGAACCCTCCTGGCAATGGAAAAGACTGAAATCTCCATGTCCTTGTTGTCACCTTCAACATTTGAGGCTATAATCAGCAGTCAGTAATCGAATGTGAGCTAAGAGGATGAAAACAAGGGAGGATCTTTCACCCCAATTGATGACAGTCGTCGAGCAGGAGTCGACTCACAACATTGGACGGTTTGATGAGCGACTGAATGAGAAAGTTAGAGTCGGCTCATTCCATTCTAATAAGGAAAAATATATTTTGTAAGAAAACTTTCGTCTCCAACACTCGATCAATGACATTAAATGTGACTATGGCGAGAAGGCTATTAGAAGTACACAAGGAAACGGTATATTACTCGGCACGCATCCGTTCAATGACATGACATACGAAGCACTATTACAGCAAGGCATGCGCTTTTGTCAATGCTCGTTCACGTCTATTCTATATGTTGAAGCGCTCAAAAAACCCGATGTTTTCAATGGTCGTCTAAGAATCTCTAAACCGTCGATCTCCATAATCAGCTCGTCCACTTCGTATAGGGAATGCCTTCGGCATAATTAATTGACAGTAACGGCAATGTTTTTTGAGCCAAAGAAAGCTGCACCAGCCGGGAATCGAACCCGGGTCTGTACCGTGGCAGGGTACTATTCTACCACTAGACCACTGGTGCGAGGTTGAAAAAATATAGACAGAAAATTATCATACCAAAGGAGAAAGCCGAAGAGTAACTTAAAATGTGCAAATGGAAATGCGGGGTATCGAACCCCGTACCTCTCGCATGCAAAGCGAGCGCTCTACCATGTGAGCTACATCCCCAATTTGAGGTTTCTTTACAGGAAGTATACTGTTTCTTGTTCATGTTCATAATGGCCTCTACAGCTCAGTCTTGTAACGGGGATTCGTTTGCTAAGTGCTTGATGGGCTCTGTTGAAGTGTCTTTCTGTTTCTTTTCCTTTTGCTTTGAGTTGGCGTTACCAATAACATTTCTCGCCTTCACCAGTCCCGAGGTGATGAAAGGACGGACACGCGGGTCTTTGCTCCCACATCGAAGACGCATTAATAATATTTCCACTGCATATACCGTATTGCACGCATTATAGTAATGTCTCTTTGGAGACATCCGATAAAATTGGAACGATACAGAGAAGATTAGCATGGCCCCTGCGCAAGGATGACACGCATAAATCGAGAAATGGTCCAAATTTTTTTAAATACTCGCTCACCTTTCTATTATATTTGAGTCCATAGGCTTCTCTTATGGAGCGAATGCTGCAAAATCGATTACTTATTTGTCTCATGCCGAGTCAGCTGTCTCACGGCTTAATAAATATTTTTTAAATCAAAGGGCTCTTTGTTGCTTTTTCGCATTTATTGAAGAAGCCGAATGGAGAAATTACTCCAGTTCCATTACAAAGAATCAACTCCTTTCTTCCTGGGCCAAAATAATGCACCACAGCAATTCTTTACTCTTGGCAGGAAGACTTTAATTTCATTGTAGTTCTGTCACAGTGTTCGTGTTTGATCAAATGACTATCTTTACATCTGTATCTTAACTCCACTTACATGTCTATGTTAGTCCACACGTCCATTAGTTTTGTTCGGTGTCAAATCCTCTTACTCTCCTGTTAAACACATCTACTTTGTTGTCAATCTCCTTCGCAATCTTTTACATATGCACTTTTATCATTCAGTTGTATAAAAACGCTTCCAATTTTCAATACCATCAAGTTTAACAATTTTTCAATTATTTGTCGAATTGCAGCAGAGATCAAAAGCATTAACCTTCAAACAAAAAAGAGGTAAGCATTTTTTTCAGGTTAGTTTTTGTAAAATATTATGCATTTATTTTTGTTGGGACAATCTGTTCACTTATTTTCCAGTCACTATGATTCATGTTACTTACTCCATAATCTTGCATGTTCAATATATGTCTTAACAATTTTATGTTACATTAAACGCTTAAATGAGAAAACCACTATTTTGTAGGATAATATTAATTTTTTTTTTTGGAAATAGTAATATTTGCATCATTTATTCATCATATTATCGCCTACGGATCTAGTTTTATCGGTTGAGATAAAGATAGAAATCTACTTGTGGTATCTGGATCAAAAGGTATATTCTACCCCAACCCACAACCCTTCTTTCTAGGTTCTACTCGAATATGTGACCAGAGAAATGGAGATAAGAGAGTATCGATCATGTCAGATTATTTGATTGGCTTAAACAACAAACATTGAGCTTTTACTTGGTGTGTGTCGTTCAATCTGGAGCCCACCTCCATCTGCCTCTGTCTTCCTCGTTTGTCTGTTTGACAGCTTGCTCCATCACATTCAGTTTTATAAATTTATTTACTTTTGTTCTTATATTTATTTAGCATAGCATTTTATATTATATCTTTATTATAAAGTAATTTTTATATGTGATAACATTTTCAAATTAATAATATAAAATAAGTTATAAATTGAAATACAAATTAAATTGTTTGATTAACAATTCTTCTATCAAACACTATGCATGCTTCTAATGACAATTTACAATTATATTGTAAACTATTATTCAGGTTAAAAAAAACCTTTGTTGTTAAACACTTTTATCAAACATTATACATGCTTCCAATGGCAATTTACAATTATATTGTTAACTACTATTCAGCTTCAAAAATACCTTTGTTGTTAAGCACTTTTAGACCACCCTAGCCATTATTGTTTCATGTTCAAAAATCCTATATATCATAAGAAAATTATATTGAACCATTAGTGATCTATGCAATTGTGTACAATGATAATTTTCATAAAATACTCTATCGGCTTATCCGTTGAACCTCTTATAGGTACAAGTGTTAGTATACTAGCAATTGGATGTTTGTGTGCAATGGGTATGTCGAAGATATTTTGAAGATAAATAAAAAATAATTTTGATATATTTATGTATAAATTTGTGTAGTATTTGATAGTTTGAAATGAACTATACATCCACTTGGAAGGATCCAAACATGTCTTAAACCAAACTTCTAAACAAACAAGACCATTAGGCTCCTTGCTCTACTAGAAATACGTTCATATTTGAGATCTCTCTCTTCCCATCTCCTTCCATCTCTCTCACCATCCTAAACAAAAAAAATAAATCACCCACATTTCTTCAAAATATGTAGGTTTTTTTATATCTTATCCTTCTTTGGATTGTTATAAATAGCTTCCTAGAAAGCAATCTTTGTGATTCTGGATCACTTCATTACATAGACCATTGTAGAGTTATACAACCTTTGTATTACTTACTGTGAGCACAACTATGTTTTCTTTTGATTCAACCAACTTATCCATAAAACTCAAATGGCACATTACTTCTCACCCAAATTAGGTTGTGTTGGACAACCCTCCCTTATAGTTGTTACCTCAATATATGATTGAGGAACCCGAAAGACATGAGCTCCACACACACACAAGAGGGAGGGATGGATACATAGCGTGAGAAGAGAAGACAGACACAGTATTCATATCATAAACAAATATACATAAAAAAAATATAATAAGACAAATCAAAATAAATATTTAATTGAATCACGCACTTCCAACTAAAATCGCTTCACCCATAATTTCCATCCACGCTTTAAATTAAACAAACTCTCTAGAAATACTTAATATAAATTTTCCTTAAGATAAATTTAATTAAACCTCTACCACCAAATTAGAAAAACAAAAAAAAAAATATTTAGTAATGATCTTGAACATATACCTCACTTTCAATACAAACAAGGGCGAACTATCTTAAATTTAAAAATAAAATAATTATATTCAAATCTTAACCTAAAATTTTGAATATGTAATAAGAGTCATTTAATAAAATATACTATAAAAGTTCATGAGATTTTAGAAAAACATAAAATTTAAATTTAAATTAGATATTAGAAAAGTCAAAATGAACTTGTGACCCAAGAATGGTAGACAGATCGACCATAATGAGGGAATGGGCTACAAGGGCATCGACCTGAAGTTCTTTTCTAAACGTCATTGAACTGTAAGTCTTGTAGTTACCAGTTACCACGTTTCATATCGATATCAGATTTTTCAAGAGATATAATTTTGGCAGAATTTATGTAATTAACATTAATTCTAATTTGGTTATCACTGGGGTTATTTGTGCCATTGTTCTTCCTCGTGTTGAAACCAACTACTAGCATCTAATTGCTCCTAAAGTCCGCTGGTGGAGGAATTGAAGAGTCCTTTGCTGGTCACACACAAAACTGACAACTCCTGGGAGATGGGGGTATTTATGATACCCAGATACAGCCAGGTGATTGTAAATGCATGGGCTATTGGGAGGGGCCCTTGTGTTCTAAAGAATCCATCGTTATTTATACCCGAAAGATTTCTGGAAACAAAAATCACCTAGATCCAATGAGTGCTAAGTGTTCCATTTATTCTCATGAGAGATGGATTCATGTTGAATCACTACTCATGAAACATGGGTCATCGAGTTTGACTCAAAATCACACAGTTAAATCCTGATATTCACATCACAATTTGACTAGCTGTGGAAATCATCTCCTACTTATCAATTGATGAGCTTAAGGGGCTTTATAATGAATGGTTCATAAGGCACAACACTTGGTGAAGGTTTTGCAAATGGGGTTGCAAGCTTTGGGTTTAACTGTGGAAGAAACTCCGTAGTTAAGCGCACTCAGGCTGGAGTAGTACTGGGATGGGTGACCTCCCGGGAAGTCCCGGTGCTTCACCCCTGTGAGCATCACCTAGATCCAATGAGTGCTAAGTGTTCCATTTATTCTCATGAGAGATGGATTCATGTTGAATCACTACTCATGAAACATGGGTCATCGAGTTTGACTCAAAATCACACAGTTAAATCCTGATATTCACATCACAATTTGACTAGCTGTGGAAATCATCTCCTACTTATCAATTGATGAGCTTAAGGTGCTTTCTAATGAATGGTTCATAAGGCACAACACTTGGTGAAGGTTTTGCAAATGGGGTTGCAAGCTTTGGGTTTAACTGTGGAGGAAACTCCGTAGTTAAGCGCGCTCAGGCTGGAGTAGTACTGGGATGGGTGACCTCCCGGGAAGTCCCGATGCTTCACCCCTGTGAGCATCACCTAGATCCAATGAGTGCTAAGTGTTCCATTTATTCTCATGAGAGATGGATTCATGTTGAATCACTACTCATGAAACATGGGTCATCGAGTTTGACTCAAAATCACACAGTTAAATCCTAATATTCACATCACAATTTGACTAGCTGTGGAAATCATCTCCTACTTATCAATTGATGAGCTTAAGGGGCTTTCTAATGAATGGTTCATAAGGCACAACACTTGGTGAAGGTTTTGCAAATGGGGTTGCAAGCTTTGGGTTTAACTGTGGAAGAAACTCCGTAGTTAAGCGCGCTCAGGCTGGAGTAGTACTGGGATGGGTGACCTCCCGGAAAGTCCCGGTGCTTCACCCCTGTGAGCATCACCTAGATCCAATGAGTGCTAAGTGTTCCATTTATTCTCATGAGAGATGGATTCATGTTGAATCACTACTCATGAAACATGGGTCATCGAGTTTGACTCAAAATCACACAGTTAAATCCTGATATTCACATCACAAAAAAACAACATGATAAAATATGGAGGGAAAACCTTCGAGTTAATTCCATTCAGAGAGTGGTGAAGAATTTGTCCTGGGTTTCCTTTGGCGAGATGGATGATTCAATTCATTTTAACATCTTTGCTTGATTCATTTGAGTGGGTGCTTCAGGGTGGGATAAGTGTAAAGAGATGGACATGAATGATGAGAGTGGACTTTATTTGAAGAAGGTCGCACACCTGAATGTGATTTCAACGAACCTCCACTAATAATCAAGAACGTGACCATTGATGTAGATATTGTCCACCGGATAACAATCCGATCGCCTCAATAGAAAGGAGCCAGAGACATTTATTGATGAACTTGAGTGATTATGTCCCTTCTGATTTTGTACCAATTGTGGACATGGTATACAATAGTATTGCTTGCAATGCCACCAATATCCAACCATTGCAAACCTGTGATAGCATGGGATTTGCTCTGGATAGTTGTGTTGTTCCGATCAAGAGTACTCAATCTAGACCCGCATTTTTGGAAAAGTACACAAAGAAAAAAACCCTTTTTTCATGAACGCAAAAGCACCCAACGCAATATTGTATCTGTAAGATGGCATCCCCATGCTGAGTGACAACAATAATAAATTCACTTCATCTTCAACATCTCATTCACGGGTATATCTGAGGTAAAACTGCATTGTCATGGGATTCATCCCACGACAAGGAAAAACTTAGACTTGCTAGTCAAACTCTGATGTCTATTACACCCACAACAACATTGTCAGCACCAGGAGAATCGACCCAGACATTGGAAATCCCTTTGAGCTCAAAAAACTTATTTTAATTATTATTTGTTATAAATATGTCTTTTGAGTGGGCCCCTCCAATTTCCTTCAACCAAGCAAAGCATGTCATTTCTCTTCCTTAAGGACTACATATCGTTTTGCCACTCATTTTGACCACAACCACCACCAGCATACACCTAATTCTCATTTAAGGTCCGTTTGGTGAGCGGAATAGGAATACGTATTCTGGAATACATATTCTGGAATAGAACGTATTCCTGTTCTCCGTTTGGTTCAGCCAATATTTGATGGGAATTAACAAACCTGAAAATTTATATTTTCTAAAATTTAAAAAAATGGAATAGGACTACGTATTCCAATACCACCTATTTTGGTGGAATTGCAAAACCCCATTTTTGAGCCAAAAATGAAATACGTATCCCATTTTTGCTTTGTATTCCAATCCTGTTTTGGTGCATCCAAACAAGGAATTCACAATTTTTGAAATACGTATTCCTATTCCGCTCACCAAACGGGCCCTTACCATCATTGCATGAAAGCTCTTGCACAGAGCATCATTCAATGAAAGACCAGAAACGTAGAAATGAAGAAAGAATCAAGCATCATTAAATTAAAGACCACAAACCTAGCATTCAAGGTAGTTCTTGCCTTAGTTACCATAAACACAACAGAACAACTGTGTTTCGTTTTTCAATGGCAGAAACAAGTTTCCCGTCACGAAATGACTGTTGAAAAATAATTAGTAAATAATAAGATACTTTGTTGGAACTGTAAGCTTAGCAGAAATTATAGGCACAAGTGAAGTAATGCTTTATTTATGATTTGAAAACACTTCACATAACTGGCATAAATTATTTTATTGCACACACGTGAACTATTGATTTATTTCTCATTTGAAAATATTTAACATAACTTATAGAAATTAAAGGGTGTACTAAAGATTTTTTTTAAATCAAAGAAGATTACTTGTAGTAGTATTAATTACTAAGCAATAAGCATTTGTTTGTTTATTATGCTATTAAAAGCTATAATTAATATAAATATTAGTTATTTATGAATATCAAGTAAAATATTAGGAATAAATTATTATAATTTATTTTACAATGTTTTTTTTAATTGAAATATTAAATTTTAAATGAGATTATGTCTTTGTAAAAACATTAAGAATTAAATTTGTAATAATATATATTAAAATTTTAAAATCATTTTAATTATATATATACATTTTTTTTACGCAACTTTTAAAATTTTGGTTTCTCGTCACATTTATGTGTTATTGTGCTTCTGGTAACATAACTTCCTGCACAGATCATTCAATCAAATTAGACCAGACACCGACAAACAGGGAAAAGGACAAGAAAAGGTTTTTAAAGAAAGAGGGAAAGCTAGACTGGCAAATCGTCGGCATCATAGGATTTGAGCTTCTACTCTCCCAATCGAGTGTTAAAGGAATAGAAATGGTTTACGTCATGATGATATTTATAGGCACCTCCAAAGATGTAAATGTCAAGGCCAATGATGACCATGGTGACACCCATCTTAGGAGGTGGTTGAACCCCCTTGACCTCTACAACACACCAAGAATAGTCCTCCATATCGATGACATCAACTATGTTGTCCACCGACACACAAGGCTGCACTTGCCCTCTTAACACATAATCCTTCTTTCCCACCACTACCACTATGTGTGAGCTCTGCGGTTTTGGCCCTTCATACCTTTTATTTATTTGCAAACATTAATGATGAGGACAAGACCAATCAACATATACAACATAAAGACAAATCAACAGTTGAAGATTGTGCAATGGTCGTCCGCTCTCTCCTATAGATTATGGACAATTAATGGTTAATATGAGCTTCTCAAACCCATATAAGGGAATGCCTTCGACATGTAATTAGCACTTGCATCTATTAGGCTAATATTAGCACTCCTATCTAGTAGGCCCAACAATTTTGTCATTGATTCATTGTATTGATCATTTGCTACAATTACAATATCATTGACACATTATTTCAAACTATTTTTATGCTTAATGTATAGTTGTTTTGTAGACCAATGTATCTAGAAAAATATATTGATAAACTAATGCACTAAGCTTTCCAACACTCAAAAAAGTGCATTCATTAAATACAATCCAATTTACATCACTTATGTCTTCAATCTTGAATACACCTCACGTTCTCTAATATATTATATTAGCACTTATATCTAGCAGGCCCATGGGTTTTGTCAATTGGTTCATTGTATTGATCATTTGCTACAATTTACAATATCATTGACACATTCTTTCAAACAATTTTCATGCTTGTATGGTTGTTTTGAATACTTGTGTATCTAGAAAAATATAATCATAAACCAATGTGCTAATTTTGCCAATACTCAAAAAAGTGCATTTGTTACATACAATCCATTGGCTCCTGATTTAATAGTGATTTGAACAACCCAATGATAAGAATGAATATGTCTAGGGTGCAACTATTTCCTATATTCTACAAACCTATTCAAACATTGGGGCGAATTATAAGGTTGAACTCCTCCTTCACTTCAGGCTCTACAAAACCTAGATGGGTAGACCTCAGATTCATCCATATGGTACCAGTTGCCAAAATATATATATAGATATGTATTAAGCAAATGAAAACCCCAAATCCTTCTATGCTCATGCAATGAAAAAGGCATGAAATAGCTAATAACATGACTTATGATATTCACAAGCTAAGTATGGGTATCTTTTTCAGCTCCACAACATGAAAGGGAAAATAACTATGATTAATTAATTGATATCAACATAACCCACATATGGAACAACAAGATAAATGCAAATCATATAATTGATCAATGCCTTATCCATTGGGTAATCCATAAATTACCACATACATTAGGATATTGGTGATCTGTCCTTTTACTTTGTAAATCAGACATCTTTGTTCAAATTGAATTTCATACTCATTAAATCCTTCTATGAAATATGCAATCATGTGAAGACAGATTAAACATTTACATCATTCTTTGAACCAAGGGCAAAACACATCAAGGCATACAACCCAAAATAAATTGCAACTGAGATATATTATCTTTGATTATAAACCACAAAAGGTTACAAACAATAGAGTTAGGAGGTAAGAATCAAAATGAAACTAGGTTTATTTGTTGCCTTTGTATTCATTTCTTTGAAGCAAATACATTTAAGATACATGAAAATAATTCAAAAGACACACAATAGATCAAAACTACATTCTAGAATTTCATTACTATTGTTCATACAAGAGATAATACTAAGGGAAAATAGTAGAATCATAGCTAGAGCCTTGCTCAATAGTCTGGAACCAACAACATCCAACCCTATAGAAAGAGAAAGAAAAGAAGATATAGAGGAATGGAATCTCGGATCTATTATGAAACTGACACTTGTCTACTCGAATCTTCATCCATTTTTGAAACAAATCTCCTCTCATCTCTCTACAACTGAAATATGGATCACACTTCATCATTGTGCATAACAAACTCTGAAAATATCTCTTCTAGAATGATGAGAAACCTCTTTCTAATAAAACATCATATCTGTTGCCAAAATGTTGCCAAAAGTCTCATTAAACTACTTTGAAGACAAAATAATATTATTAGTATGGCCTACTCCAAATTTGGCAGATACTCACTTCACCATTTTGTCACAAATTGATTCTGAACTACCATACTAGAATATCATTAAAATTGGAACACCTTGGACAAAACTGGGTATAACTTTTACCCATTGATACCTTTTCAAAATCTAATGGCAAAAACAAAAAGTATACTCCAAGAGCTTTTCGTGTGTGTGTCTGTGTGTTTGTGTCTGTGTGTATATCTAATAGTCCTATATTGGCCTTCAAAACATGCCTTAGGCATTCAAAAGAAGTTACAAGTCGAAAGGATGAACAAACTATTGATTTTTGCAAATATTTCAATCTTATTATAAAGTTTACACTTTATAATATTAACCTAGTTATTAAAAAGACCTACACGTTCAATTTTTGGGGGGAAATAATTTTTAAAAATATTATTTTTGAATTCCTAAACTTTCCCACCTTTTCCATTTTGAGTCAAACCCTAGTTGACCAACCTAACATGTGTCATTCCCTGATTGGTTTATCAATCCCTATCATTCTGCTCTGTCATCATCCCATTGGGTCCTCTACCACCTAGGTGCCACGTGACACTTTTTTGATTCACCCACAGAATTGCCTTTTCATCACTAGATGGACTGTCACATGGCGCCACATGTCACCTTGTTATTGGGTCACCATGTCATCATGGTTATCTTCCTTGCATCTTCTCATCTCAACTAAGTGACAACCATCGATCTCATGCCACATGGTGAAATTTGGTGCACTCATCTAAAACTATCCCTTTGCCATGTGTCGCAATGTCACTTTGTTGCAAAGCTACCTCAGCGAATGCCACATCATCACAACATAGTGACATCACACCACATGTTAGGTCTTGCCAGCTCACTACCTTGGTATGTGTGCCACACATCATCTCGCCACCTCAACAACCTAGACACATGTCATCCTATCACTATGTCACTTTGTCGATCATCACCCTGCCGTGTCATTTCGAGATAGTGACAGCTCACCAAGTGTCAATCCTACCATCTTAGACTCCTCGAAGTACATGCCACTTGTCACCTATTCATTCATCTATTGGGGCTCCATGTCATCATTTGCACCACCATTCCATTGGTCAAAAGTTCTATGTACTACCCGCTAAGTTGGGTGGGCCCAACACCAACTTTACTTCATGTCCTTAAGTGGCCACTCAAGATACAAGCTCTTCGTGTCACTCTATAAAAACACATTGGAACAACAAAATGCCATGAATTTGGGATAAAAGAAAATGGTTCCTTTTGTATACCCTTATCCCCTTGCGAAAGAATTGGATTGTGTTCCATCACCAAATCATGGCAAATGTTGTCCAAGTAAAATGTGATTGTCTCCATCGCTAACCACGACTAATGGATCCATAGTAGAGGCAATTCCAAACTCTAGCATGGAATCAAGTTGTTAGAAAATGATTTCTCTATTTGGAAATGTGGATTTATGATGAAAATGTTTTAAGCATAGAACTCTCAAGATTGAACCTGTTGTATCAACCACTAGGGCATCATGCCCATGAGTGAAGATCAAAACAATAGTGCCCATACATTGTCATTGCCTTGAGATGATTACCCTATTGCATTGCTCCTTTACCAATCCAGGTAGTGATCAAAATGCACCACAACTCACAAGACCACTACAGATCTGACTTCTCAGAAGATGGTTAATCAACTTATCAAAAAAAATTAAAATAACCTCTGAGCAGTGTTGGCCATTAATTTTGTTTGGATCATCTTCAACACAAGGTTGCCTCTTTTTCAAACAGAACCATTGATCTGTGAGAGAAAACATTATCGATTCAACCCAAACTATCGAGTTCCTCGACCTGTTGAAACTGTTGCATTCTTTGACTCTGTGATGTGACTCCTCTAATCATGCTCAGCCTTCTTAGCATCGGCCTAAACAACTGTAACATCTCTTAGACACCTTGAAACAAAACTTGGGTGCAATTTTCTCTCCCTATGCCTTCTCAAATGCTACTTCTAATTCAAGAATAGAGGTTCCATGTCCAGTCCCCCAATTGCATGATTTTTAACCTATGTCCTTCTTTATTTTCTTGTACACCTTCTATTAGTTTTGCAACTAAGAAAGGATCTCGTTCATGCAACGTATACCTCAATCTTGGCTTGTACATTTTCTCTAAGGTTTGATTTAATCAACTACTCACTTCACCCACATAATAGACCTATGGTTTGACTCCATCATACTATTGAAAATCCAAATTGATAGGATGACCATTTCTGTCCTGTTGGTGTAAATAATTATTCACTATTTACACTTACTTAATTTTACTTAGGTTAATGCATCTTTTATTATTTATTTATTAGTCACCTAGGAGTATGTGAACTCTTGTGAGTTATGTTGACAAAATAGGAGTTCGCACCTCTTTTATGTACATGGTATCTACAACAGGAGCTAGCACACTAATTAAGCACATGGTGTCTACAACATCTCCAATTGAGATAGACCTCATCATCCTTATCAAATCATCTAGAATGATGGATAAGATGTGTGCATAGTTGTCATGATTATCTTATCTTCTGGCTCTTTCTATAGACATTCTAGTTGCTTCCTGAGAGACCTTTATATACAGGCACTCCTAATGTGTTTGTATATACAATATAGAGCAATGTATGAGGACATACTCTAATAAAGTGATCATACTCCTTTTTGGTCTACAGTTGTGCTTGTGTTCGAGTTTTATGATCTTGGGTGAATCTTGCCCTAATGCAAATTCTTACATGGTATCAAAGCTCTTGGAGAATCTCTCTTCACATAGTCATTTGAGACCATCTTCTTGCTTCATCACCTCAGCCCGAATCTGGAGTATCACTATCATTGGGAGCATCTAGAGCCAAATCTGACGTCGCCATTGCGTCTGAAACACTAATTTGGTGAAGATTGGCTATAAATTTAGCTAACCAAGGCCAAAGTCGATTATGAGGCAATTTTTTTTGCAAATCGGCATCCGAAGGCCCCAATTTTCAAGTTTGGGTATGATCTTTTAGATATGTAATTTAATTTAATTCAAATCTCAATTATTTTTCCTACATATTTTTGGAAAAAAAATTCGTCAATTGCTCCTACAGAGAATTTTTTTTTGCAAAACCAGGCAGTCACACCTCAGCCCTGCAGTGCAAAATATTCCTCTTTGGCTTAGAGAATATTCTCATTTTTAGCCATGCCTCAACAAGTAGTCATCTTAAATTGGTAGGCTCGTCAATCTTAAATCCGGTGGGATAAACAACTGGACCGGCCAAGCCTAGCCTCCACTGGCAGGCTTCCACTTTGGAGTTAACCTTGCAGGGGTTTCTTTTTCCACATTCCCCTATCTTCTATTCCCACCAATGTGGGATTTTTGACAAGTTCCCTAGCCACCGATTTAAACACTCTAGCAAACAGAAAAAGGATTCCTAGCTATTGTTTTTAAATCTCCCGTCGCTGCTTGTCCACATAGATTTTGGACACGTCTGCATAGAGGCCTAGTCGCTAGCTCTGTGCCACGTGGTGCATTTTTTATTGCTCCAACATGACTGCCACACATGTTGTGACATGTGGAGTTCCTACCACCGCAACATCACAACAGCGCACATGACACATCATCTAACTCAAACCTAACACGTTTCTGCCCAATGGACCCTACCAACGTCACCAGACACACTAGTAGGATTGACATGTTAGTAAACCATATTTTTCCACGTGTCTAGTTTCGTATGCTGCCATGTCATCACATCTGTATGCTGAGTCCACTTTTTCCTACAGCCATGTCAATAGAGGGAAGGTTGTTTTTCATTGACGTCAGCTAGACACGAGAAAAGATTTGATGGTCGTCTGACCGTCATTCCTAGTCATTTTTCAACTATTGCAACAGTTGTTTGACTGTCACATTTAAGCATGCAATTTTTCTTCCACACCCCTCTTCAAATGCATTTTTGATTTGGCAGCCCAACTTTGAGAGCCCATAACTTGATCATCTGGACTCCAAATTAGGTGCAATTTTTTTTGAATTTAGGTAAAATTTCCTAAACTCTTCATTGGTGTTGTTCTTTTCTTATTTTGGTACATGGATTTGTCATAATTTACATCTTTTGGTGACTATATGTATCCAATCTTGTATTTTGCAACTTGAAACACTCCGTACAGGCTCATCTGGACTCCTTTTCAGGTTCTTTTTTTTTAAAGTGCATTATTTTTTGTCTACTTTCCAAATCTACATTTAGATAATAGGGTTGTATGGACAGAAAACTTACTTTTAGCATTAGGGCCTTGTTTGCATTGTATTACTTTCTAGAATTGTTGCGTATCTGAGCTACAATGCTTAATTCCAAATTTAGGCCTCAAAAGGCAATTGTAACAAGTGAAATCAAAAGCCCATTTTGTACATTTTGACAAGTGGCATATTGTAAATGCACCACCTATAAAGCATTGAATCTCACATTAGGGGGGGTTCTATGATTCTTTGGGGGTTCATTGATTAATCTCATGGAGTCTTGTCAATTATGCCAGTCTGGTATTAGATCACAGTTGACAACAAGGAACTATCACAAATGGAGTACTTTGATACTTGATCATCTAAGAGACCATCCAAAATTGCTTCCTTATCTCTATTCATTACCACCACATTTTAATTGGACACATTTGGTGCACCTTCGTCGCTTTTTGTATAATAATATGAGTAAGGAATATTTTGCTCCTCTTAGAATGGCAAGTTCTGCTCATGATATTTGGATATCTATTTGGGAAGCATATGGAGATCCATGTGTTCCTCCATCTCCATAGGACATTCTACATATAGTCACTTTAGTTATGGTTTCATCAACTCCAGATGTGATCACACCTCCAGATACTCCTGTTGCTCCTACTAATCTTGTTTCAGCCATAGATGCTTTGGATTCAGTGCAACATGACCCTTTATGTCTTCCCACTTTCCCTTCATGTGACGACTTCCTTCCTGCCATTGCAAGCATGTTCATGAAGTCTCATATTGAAGATGTGGGAGACATCCTAGATGATATTTGTCTTCTCTTTGAGGTAAAATCTTCATCCGTTGCTGCAATGATAAATTCATGTACTTCAATACAACAAGGTACACTTTATCTTCTAAGTGATGACTTCTTGCCAGACATTCCAACTTTGTTCGTAGAATCACATATAGCCGATTTGGGAGACTTCTTTGATGATCTACCACTTCTCTTTATTAAGGATGATCCTTCTACAGTTGTTGTGAGGGCCTACTCTGACCCTCATGTCCATTCTCTACATGATCAATCTTTACAGGGTGGCATGATTGTGGATACTTATGTATAGTAATTGTCGGAGGTCTCTTTGTTATTTGAGAAGACTGATGGTTTCTTGAAATAGGTTCTACATCACTTCTTGCTCAATCTGCAATTCTTCTCAGCAATTTTGGAAGAAGCCACCATCAGTATCGACATAGGGACACTTGAACAGATTTCAGAGATACCTTACATCATCGAGATTCTTTCTACACACAGGGGAAACGTCTCACTAGTACCACTGCCATTGTTTCTTCCAAAGGGGAGGAACATCATTCAATGGTCATGGATCAACTTCTTTATTGGAGCATTTCTCACTGGTTAGCACCTTACTTTTAGGGGCGGGGGGGACTACCTTGTCTCCTTCTCCTTCTTCTTTATGGGGGAGACTTTTTCCTCTTATGGAGTTTTTTCATTCTCCCATTTCTCTCTTGTATATACTTGATGTATGTCGTAATGTGGGGTCTTGATTACTCCATCCATCGATGCATCTTATTTTTCCATCTCTCTTTTTGGGGGAGGGTTTTTCCCATGAGGTTTTCCCTCTTTCCTCACTTTATGAGAGATTGCATTTCATTATGTACATGGGTACCTAACATGGCCTAGTAGCCGGGACCCATTATGCATTTCATCCTAATTTTTGTAAGCTTAAGGGAATTCCCCTAAGTTGTACTTAAGGGGGGGTGTTGGTGTAAAAAATTATTCACTATTTACACTTACTTAAGTTTACTTAGGTTAATGCATCTTTTATTATTTATTTATTAGTCACCTAGGAGTATGTGCACTCTTATGAGTTGTCATGTTGACAACATAGGAGTTCACACCTCTTTTATGCACATGTTGTCTACAACACAGGAGTTAGTACTCTAATTTTTAGCACATGGTGTCTACAACATCTCCACTTTAGATACACCTCATCATCCTTATCCTATCATCTAGAATGATGGATAAGACGTGTGCTTAGTTGTCATGCTTATCTTATCTCCTAGCTCTTTCTAGACACATTCTAGGTGCTTCTTGAGAGACCTTTATATACAGGCACTCAAATTGTGTTTGTATATACAATACAAAGCAATTTATGAGGACATACTCTGATATATTGATCATACTCCTTTTTGGTCTATAGTTGTGCTTGTGTTTGAGTTCTACGATCTTGGGTGAATCTTGCCCTAAGGAAAATTCTTGCATATCCCAAATAATGTTATTTAGTAAAATGCAATGTAAGCTTTGATTGATGACTACTTATGGTCTACATTTGGTGTTGCCTCAAATCAGACGAGTTCCCTCTACAATTTATTGTGCCCACTCAACAAACTTCACCATAACAACTACTAATTGGGGCATTCAATGAAATCGATGCAAGGAAAAAAAGATAAGAACTCATCTATGGCCGGTGCCTCCATTAATTAAGATACTAGTGAAACATTATGCCAATATTGGTCTCCCAACACATGACTATGAAAAATGTGAGACTCCACTTTAACTTTTCATAGGATTTCACCCTACTCAAGCACCAATCTAGGTCTTACAATGAATTTTGTTTATAAATCTCTGCTACAACAATTTTCATCACTTATTTTTATTGTGTGTAAGGAGATTTCACAACATCTTATTTAATTCGCACATCAAATTTTGCAATTGGCTAAATGCACCACTACAAAATAAGGCATTTGACACAACCAATTTACACTCCCATGTCAACTCTCATTTTCTTACTCTGCCAAAGTCTTCAAATCCATATAGTTATGATCACAAAATCTCAGACAATTTGGGGCTTTAACTATGCATCTAGAAAGTGATAGTCCCATAAACGGTTTATATATATAGTCCATTCCACTCAAGCTGACAGTAAAAACTTTCCACTTGGTATATAAACACCCAATTTGGAGAAGGCATTTCAATATCATTCAATCATGACTTTATTCCAATAGTGGCTTTCAATAAATTGATTTGGTTTCCAAATGGTAGTTTCCTTTGCAGTGCTCTCTCTTGAGTGACTTATCCTCTCAATGTGATGTCCATATTTTCACAATATTCAAGATCAGTTGGGCCCCAAAGTGGGTTCGACTAATTTTTTTTGCATTTCAAACAACTGAACTTTTAAATTTCTCTAATTGGTCCACTGAGTCATTACATTGATTTTGATTCAAAGTCAACCACTAACTAAACATTTAAAACACATTTTTTTTAATCTTTCTAAACATTGTCACCCTTGTGTCAAGAGGCATCTAAGCCAACCTTAGAACTGATACAATCAAGTATTTGGGTCTTGAGACTTAGTGATTGTGTTCTTTGGTATACCTACTCATTTCTCCAAAATCTTGTCATATGATGAATTCCCAATCAAGAGATATCAACTATCAAAGCTGCCTACTTTCAATTGTCCTGCAAATAAACATGTTAGAAACAACAAATTGCATTCGGTTTTGACTTTGAAAATTGGTTAAAAACAACTATTCAGGAGTATGAAACCTGGGGCACTAGTAGACTCTTATGTGGAGAATATGAATATGTGCTTAAGGCTCATGATGAATAACTAAGAAAATTTGGCAAGCATTCAAAGTAAGCTATTGGGAAATGCAGAATTGGTTAGTAGGGTAAAACAAAGATTTTGCATATGGAATGACCTTAGAAAAGTGTGCAAATGGATTTGTAAAAACTTACAAACTGACACACTAGAATTATTTTTAGTCTAAAACATAGTGGTACAATTAGTTTGGCTCTACCTATCGCAGTTTCAAAGTTATAACATCTCGAATAGGGCTACCAATCAATCTACACTTTTAGTTACTAGTAAAAGTTTAGAAATTGCATTTGGAATCGTGTTTGCAAACTAGTCAAATGGATTCCTCATAGGCTCAAATTTGAAACATAATGAGTCTCTAACTCCTAGATTGCAACAGAAATGGAATTTCTTCATTAGGATCAAAAAAGTCAAAGTTAGGATCAGTCAAATAGTGCTTCTAGTAAACTATCATAAAGGGCAATTGGACAATTTTAGGTTTTTGTAAATGGAATCAGCTTGGAAAACTCATTAAACATGTTCATCAAGACTTAAAATTTAAAATATAGGATTTTGTTTAAGATTACAACACAGTGGTATGACCATTTTTTTTGAAGTACTTAATAGGTCACAAAATATTCACTATCAAACAAGGCTTCCCAAAATTCTGAACAATGTGCATCAGCATGACAACAATGAAAAAACTAACTTTGAGGGATTCAAAACCTTATAATAAAAAAATTTAAATGACTTGAAATATGAAACATAGGCTCTATGATATGCATACTAGACACTCCCAAAGTGTTCAGCCATGAAACTTCATCGGGTGAAAAATATTCAATTGCAGACTAGGCTTGATGTCATTGTTTGACACTTAGGCAAAAATAGGGATTTGAAAAATACTCAAAATGACACTTCACGAAATGACTCAGAATGGAAATTTATCACCATGAAACACATACATGTACTACATGAAAGGGGTTAAACACATGAAACAAATCATAGGCCTCACAATGATAGTCAATTGCACATGCATGGAAATCTCTTATAGGGTCTCATTTAGACTTAGTTTTCATAATGGTACTCAAAATCAGTACTCCAATTTTGAGTCCCACCACAATCCTTTTTACATCACATATGTCTTGAATCTTGAAGATACAGTCAATTTTCCTCACACGTCACCACCCCTATCAACATGTTCCACTATACACTGATGAAATTTGAATATTAGTTAGCAATATTGATCAAGAGCACCAAGTGTATTTTGATTTATGAACCATAACTTTGAGTTTTCCAATAATTAATAGATATACTTTAATGCAAACAAAAAAAGGAATTTCAAATACATTTATGCATGAATCCTTTTCGAGACCATTTAGTTTATGGTAGATTATACATTGTAGGTTTGTGAAGTAGGTTATGATTGCCCTAAATTAGATTTTGATGTACACTTTGTTTACTTAATTACTTATTTTTCAACTATTGCATATACATTTTTTTAGAAATAGAACAAGAATTATGTAGCTATAAAGCAATGAGAAGCAAATATAGATTTTGATTACAATTATGCTCTTGATTGTAACTATATTGGGAGTAAAAGTCAAATAGAACTTATAATTAATTACTTTCACATTCTAACTTTATCTTGTGAATATCTTACAATCTCGACTTTCCATGAAACCATAATCCTTTAAGGCATTTTGTCATACAACTCATTGGGCATTTTCCTAGCTTCACTACACATCTCATACTCAAATTCTAAACTAAAAAATATTATAACAAATGAATTATTTTCATCTCAAACATGATAAATATAAGAAACTAAAACATCCATATCTAAATTTTCATTTTCAGTTCACTAAATTACAGATATTAATGTCCACTAGTTATAAAAAGGGAAACAATAATATAAAATATTTTCATAATTGTACTTGTGATAAGAAAAGTAACCCAAACTAAATATAATACATAAGCTATGTTGAATAAGAAAACAATGATAATAGAGAAGCTCAAGTCATAGTAGAAATAAGAAAATAAAGCCCAAAATGATAATACAGAGGCTTTAGATAATCATAGTAAGGAAATGAAAATGATAATGGTGAAACTCTATTATCTTAGTAGCTCATAGAAACAATCTCATAAAATCGTCCCTTTACAAATGAGGAGTGAGGCATTTATGTAGGTCCTCGATTATAATGGATGGCCTGGATGACCACATAACTGATGGCCTAGATCATGTCACACCATTCCTAATTAGGGTTAGGGAAGAGAAAAGGAACCTACATTAATGAAATAAGGAATCCACTACTATAGTGGTAATAAATGCCTGATATACATGCACATTCAGGAAGGGAGTGGGGTGCAATAAATGACCACTAAGACATAAGATAAGTATATCAAGTAGTCTTCAATAAATTAACAAACTTGAATGAGTGGTGAAGAGGTTTCTACTAATTGGTGTACTGCATTGCACACATTTGTTAATGTCTCTTTGGAGGCATCTGATAAAATTGGAATGATACAAAGAAGATTAGCATAGCCCCTGCGCAAGGATAACAAACATAAATCGAGAAATGGTCCATTTTTTTCTAATACACCCTCGCCTTCTCTATTTTATTATATTAGCACTTGTATCTCATAAGCTGATATTAACACCTGTATCTGGTAGGCCCAATAGCTTTGTCGATTGAGTCATTATATTGATCATTTTCTTCAATTTACAATATCATTAATAGAATCTTTCAAACTATTTTCATGCTTAATGTATGGCTATTTTTTAGACCAGTGTATCTAGAAAAATATATAATTTATAAACCAATACACTAAGTTTGCTGACACACATAAATTTAGAAATGACCCAAAAAATTTAATACACCTTAACCTTTTCTATTATATTATATTAGCACTTGTATCTCGTAGGCTAATATTATCACTTGTATCTGGTAGGCCCAACATTTTCATCTATTGATTCAATATATTGATGATTCACTACAATTTACAATATCATTGACACATTCTTTCAAACACTTTTCATGCTTAATGTATGGCTATTTTGTAGACCAATGTATCTAGAAAAATATATTGATAAACCAATGCACTAAGTTTTCCAACACTAAAAAAAAGTGCATTCATTAGATACAATCCAATTTACATCACTTACTTCTTGAATCTTGGATACACCCTCACCTTCTCTAATATATTATAGTAGCACTTATATATGGCAATCCCAAGGGTTTTTTCAATCAATTCATTGTATTGATCATTTGCTACAATATACAATATCATTGACACATTCTTTCAAACAAATTTCATGCTTGTATTTTTGTTTTGCAAACCCGTGTATCTGGAAAGATATAATAATAAACCAATGGGCTAATTTTTCCAACACTCAAAAAGTGCATTCGTTACATACAATCTTGTTTACATCACTTGCATCTTGAACCTTGAAGATATAGTAAATTTGCCTCACATGTCACCACCCCTATCAACATATTCCTCTATACACTGATAAAATTTGAATATTAGTTAGGAATATTGATCAAGAGCACCAAGTGTATTTTGATTAATGAAGAATAACTTTGAGTTTTCCAATAATTAATAGATATACTTTAACACAAATAGAAAAAGGAATTTCAAATAAATTTATGCATGAATCCTTTTCAAGACCATTTCATTTATGAAAGATTATACATTCTAGGTTTGTGAAGTAGGTTATAATTGCCATAAATTAGATTCGGATGTACACTTTGTTTACTTAATTACTTGGTTTTCAACTATTGCATATACATCTTTTACAAATAGAAGAAGAATTATAGTTATAAAACAATGAATAGAAGATCTAGATTTTGATTGCAACTATGCTCTTGATTGCAACTATATTGGGATTAAAAGTCAAATCAAACTTGTAATTAATTACTTTTACATTCTAGCTATATCTTGTGAATATCCCACAATCTCGACTTTCCATGAAACCATAATCCTTTAAGTCATTTTATCATATAATGCATTGGGCATTTTCTTGGCTTCGCTACACATCTCATACTCAAATTCCAAACTAAAAAATATTACAATAAATGAATTATTTTCATCTCAAACATGATAAATATAAGAAACTAAAACATCCATATCTAATTTTTATTTTTAGTTCACTAAATTACAGATATTAATGTCCACCAATTATAAAAAGGGAAACAATAATATAAAATATTTTCATAATTGTACTTGTGATAAGAAACTTAACCCAAACTAATTATAATACATAAGCTATGTTGAATAAGAAGAAAACAATAATAGAGAAGCTTAAGTCATAGTACAAATAAGAAAATAAAGCCCAAAATGATAATATAGAGGCTTTAGATAATCATAGTAAGGAAATGAAAATGATAAGAGTGAAAATCTATTATCTGAATAGCTCATAGCAACAATCTCATAAAATCCTTCTTGACAATTGAGGAATGAAGCCTTTATATAGGTCCTTGATTATGATGGATGGCCCAGATGATCACAATAACTAATGGCCCAGATCATGCCACATCAGCCCTAATTAGGGTGAGGGAAGAGAAAAGGAATCTACATTAATGAAATAAGGAATCCACTACAATAGTGTGTAATAAATGCCTACTATACATGTACATTCAGGAAGGGAGTAGGGTTCAATAAATGACCATTAAGACATAAGATAAGTATATCAAGTAGTCTTCAATAAATTAACAAACTTAAATCAATGGTGAAGAGGTTTCTACTAATTGTTTTTTATTAGGTAAAACAGGTTTTACAGGGATCCTAAAACCCAAAGTTTTACAGCAAAAAGAATGAGATGAAACAGACTAAACAAACAAAAAACTGCCACAAAAGGCCAGAGACAAAAGAAGGCCCGAAGCCAAAGTACAAAGGCCAGAGACAGAAAAGAAAAGTCAGGCGAACAAGCTAGTGCCCATCCATGTCCATGCCCTACAGGGTTTTTGTAGGGTCATTGTCCTTTTGACTGGCCACGCCCTCCTGAATCCTGGTAGGAGTGTTCATCTAGTTCCACTAATTCACCTGGTCACTGGCCTCTTTCTGAAATTCAACCCGGTTGAATCCATGCTCTATGTTCTGCTCTGCATCCCTTTCAAGCCCAGTTGTAGTCAGATAGTCCCCCAGATTGACAATATTCTCATTCAAGGTGTGAAGGGTGTCCACTATCTGTTCGGTGATAATCTAGTGGACAGAATCCAGCCTTTGGACCTTCTACTCAAGTTGGGTGAGTCTGTCATCCTGATGGTCACTGGAGACCTGGCCTCTGTCTTTCTCCTAGCTCCCCACCTGGTCTTTGCTTCCTCTGGCTTCCTGGTCCTTGTCAGAATCCTGGTTGTTGGGTTGGTTGCTCCTGTCCTTCAGAGCCTCAATTTTTTGAAAAAGTCACTTGATGGAACGAAAGTTGTCAATCAGGCTATTCTTTGCATTGTTCAGGAAGTTGAAGCCAGTTTCCGGCACATTGTCAGAGATGCAATGAGAAGAATGACAATATTTTGTGGGTTTTGTTATGTATATTTCATATTATTGTTATAGTATATAGAGGCACTAATCTTGGTGCCCTCCATATGATCCACGGTAAACTCGTTGAAAGGTAGCACTCCAAGTTTCAGAAGGGAACTTCCAAAAGAGGAAGACCAATAAGAAATCTTAATCAACCAAATCACTCAACAATAAGAATGACGACCTAAATAATGCAGGAAGCTGCAAATTTTTATATCCATCAAAATTTGGCATACAAAGAAGATGCTACAATAGGATTACATGGAATTTGATCTGCAACATATCCGATTGAGAAACTCAAAATTTGTAATAAATGCTCTATTTCCTATTTGCTATAATGAATGCATAAAACATCTAATTTACCATTCATAGTCCACTAAAATTTTTATTACAATATCATATTGATTACTACTTACATTTTTTGAAATACTTCAATCAATTCCAATTACTAGTTATTAATCCAAAAGAAAGAATGAGACCTATGTGATATGATGAAGGCCATTCCAAAAATAATAAGAAATATATCATCAATGGAGATTATTATAATAGGTAACTTGAGTCTTGTGGGCAACATTCCAAAAGTTGGCAATATTACCTTACTTAAATGTAGACTCCTCCCAATCGCTCCTACTCTTGCCCGCGTGATGATTCAAACTCCTACTCCCGCCCATTGCTCTCCAGCCAGTGCTAGTGGGAAGGTTGCATGTCCTTCAAGTGCTTTCTTCTAATCAGGTTCTTGTGCTTGGCTTTATTCAGACTCTTGTGCCTGGTTTTGACCTTGTTGCTCATGTTGGGGCTCATCTAGCTACCTCTCTTGCCCTTCATCCTCTAATTGTTGCCAAGGATTCTTCCCCTGTTGCCTCAAAGGTTGTTGTGGGGAGATCAGCTATTTCCTATTAGATGTCGTTGCATTTGAAGCAAGTATTGGTGCTCTTGTTCTGAAGTTAGGGTCTCGTTGAACATTTGTGCCCTTTGTTAGTCGTTTGGTGGTGCTTATTCCTGTAAGTAAACCGATTGAGATTCAACTTGATTCAGATATTATTGATGAGGTTTCTACATATGTGGAAGATTACTCTTCCACTACTTTTATTTTTAGGTTTAGGGGTTTTTGGCCTTGTCTTTCAGCTTTGCATGCTTGGATCTCCAAATTTTGGGAACCAATCATTTCATATTGAAACTCAGATTTACCTTGTGGCAAGGGATTTTTTTATTGTGAAATTTTCTAATGCTGATGATAGAAATTCCATCCTGGGATGTGGCTTCTCTTGGGAGGAAAGGAATAGCTAAACCTTGGTATCTAAATATTAAAACCTTCAATAAGATTCCTCTTGGGGTTTGGCTACTGAACCTCCCCCTTCACTTTTGGCTGGATTCAGTCTTGGAGATTGTGGGGGAGGCCCTTGGGGATTTCTCAATGGTTGGTGCAGCTTCCTCCAATATTTATAGGACAATGTATACTCGCATCCTCATGGAGATTGATGTCTCCAAGGAACTTCTGGAAAAGATAAAGTTGGCTTCTCCTCATGGGTCTTGGATTCAACTTCTTGATTATGAGGGTATCCCCTTTAGATGTAGGAAATGTCATATAAATGGCCATCTAGCGGTGCATTGTTCCTCTAACAAAGTTCATTCGAATAAATCACCTTCTTGGTGGTTGGGGATTTCAGATGATCATTATACGGTTCAGAAAGTGTCCACAGTCGTAGATGAGTCAGACTGCTCTTCTCTTATTAATTTGGATGAAGTTTTGGTTGTTCTTTCTGGTGATTTGAATGTTGTCCCTTCGATTGCTGACACTTCTCTTGCTGATGGCTCTTCTCCTGCTATTGTTGTTGTCCCTTTGGCAGATTTGAGTTAGAAGGTTGATGTTGGCCCTTTTTCTGTTGCTTACTCTGGCCAGAACTTTGTTGCTAGTGCTTTTCTTGTAGCTGGGGTTTTGGGGGTTAGTGGGGATTGGCAAAAGGCTAATGGGAAGGTGGAGGATGGTTGGACATTAGTTAAAGGGAAAAAAAAGGCAAGTCCACCAAACCCTCATTTGATATGGCTTTATGTTCTCAAAAGTTGGGACCAAAATGTAAATCTTGATGGTCTTTTGTTTCTTGGGTTGTTTGCCCTCTTGTAGGGAACTTGGGTGTGTCCCTCTAGTTTTTTGGGTGGTTTTCCATAGTTGTATTATGGTCCTCATTGTTATATCTTTCTTCTCCCTTTGTATGAGGTTTTGGATCCTTTCAAAACCTATTTTTACTTAATCAAAACATTCCAAAAGTTGTTCAAAATTATGATTATTCAACATTCAACTTCATATCGCCACTCATATGTTTGAATAGGCTTAAGAAACAATAAAATAAAAAATATTGAACACATTATCTATGTTTGATATGTATACTTTAATGATCGATTGGGTTGTTTTCTAGTCATAGAAATGGGTGAGAATTTTGTTGAGTTTTGAACCTTGCTTAAATTCATTCATTTTCAAAAACCTAAAATAACATAATATTAAGAGTATGTTATCAATTTTTCCATCAAGCTAATTGTAATGCACTAACATCAAGTGCATAACTAACTTTGGTATAGGCTTACAAAATTTACTATCATCCATTATTTAACATAAGAAATAATCGCGACATTTATGTTAAGATCTTTTCTTGGGATGTGTCCAAACCATTGTTGGGTCGGCCTTCCTCTTATTTAATATTCTAGATTGATCTGTAAGTCATTCTGGCAAGTATATATAGAGTGTTTAGGCTTACAATTAGGCAGGGGATTGCAGAGTAGAACTGGAAAGTGTGAATTTGCTGGTGGATCTTTGAATGTGAATGTATTTGTATTTGGCCGTAACCGAAAAGGCCTTGCAGCTAGGCATGTATGAAGATATTTTGATGAATCAATAAAAGTATTTCACTCTTCTTCCTCCTTTGGTTTCTATTCTTTGTGTTTGCTTCCACTGTGTTAACTCTTGTTGGGTGGTTCAGAGAGCTAGTTGGGGTTATTCTCTACAACCTGGTATGCCTTCCACTTCTATTGAGGGCACTTCTTGCAAGGATATGGAATAATGTTAGTATAAAGGCTACCTTATTTTTTGTGTATTAATTTTTCCAACATTAGGCATGTTTTAAAACATTGGTATTTTTGGTTGATCTTTGAGTCCTCCATGCCTGTTGTTCGGTATGGCTTTGAAAATGTAAAAATTCAAAGATTTTTTATTTTCAGTGGGAATAATCCTACCTCTTGCAATTTTGAATTTCTCATCAATATAATATGTTGTAAATATCAATGATTTTCACTTGTACATATTGTGATGATACTAGGTTTTCTTTCTAGTTCTTTCCCAGTTGAGCTCTTGAACCAATTTATATATATATAGTGGCTCGTCCACTTTTGCCAAAAAAAAAAAACATAAGAAATATATATAACCCATAATTCAACTCTAAGATTCAATATTGATTATAAGTCTTGTCACAATCTTGACCTTTGATTCAATTTGTTTTGTTTATAACTATAATAATTTATAAACATAAAAAATAATAACTTCAAAGTTTTCTTTAAAATATTTTTAACTCCAACATCATATCTTCACTAATATGCTATGGGTAATATTGTATCCCACATTATTGAATTATCTTAACCAAAAAGAAAAATACTAAACACCATAGCTAGAGTAGATCTTAAAAATACTTTATTACTTTTATGATTCATTAGGTTCCATTCTAGTGGTAATAATAAAATAATTATTTACAATAGTAAAGGTTGAGGTTCAAATTCATGTTAAGTGCCTTCTATGTCGATATGGCTTGTAGATGTACCTCAGGGATTGGTTTCCAATCAATACTCAACAAAGAGATGGTGTGTCATAGTATTTGGCTTCTCAATTTATTTTAAAAAAAATCTTCATTAAAACAAAACATGCATTTAATTTAATGTATGTCTATTTCTATAAAAGAAAAATCATCAACAATGTTGTTGTGATGATAACTCAAACAAAAGTAATTAATTGATCAAGGTTTAGCTTGCACCGACTGTTGGAATGGAAGGTTTAACATTAAATGCAACACTTTGATGGTAGTAAATGATAGTGATTAATCTAAATATATTTTTACAAACATGATAAGCTTAAAAGCCAATGCACTATAGATTAACCAAAAAATCAAAATAAGTAAAACAATTTAAACTCAAAGCAATTCCTCCAACCCTCAATAAAAGTTTAGATAAAATACATTAATAATAAGATATGATCCTAGACCAATTCCTACATATATTTTAAGCATAAAGCCAATGCTCTGATTGCATTCCAAATAAAATTGAAGTAACCAACAAAATTCAATCCTAAACCCATCTGCACTATTCACACAAAAGACAATAAATTTAATAAATAAATCCTAAACCCATATCCGTAGAAATATTAGGCTTAAAATTTATTGTTTTAGAATATTTAGCTTATTTCTATAAGCCTAAAACCCAAATATATAACAAAATTCAAACCTCAAGACATACAGTTAAGGTCTAAAACCAAATAAAATGGAAACCATATTTAAGCTTTTACCTATTTTTATAAATAATTATTGATTGTACATCTAATAACCATTACCAAATTTAAGACAAGAAAAGTATATTATAAAATATTTAAAATCAAAACAAAAAATTGCCAACCTGGCAACTAACACTCCCCATAAGAAGTCATTGGACTTTGTAATTATCTAATGTCCCTCAAATTTAACAACATTGTGGGTTGCATGTAGAGTAACACATTGTGCATTTGTGAACAAGTGAGCACAATTTTCACCAACTTGGAAGGGAGAACAAAGAAGGGTCGGATGGTGGTGCTTCTACAAGCAATATGATGTCCACATACCTGATGGCGGCAGCTCCTTCACAAATAACTATGTGTCTCTTGCGATAAACTAAAATTGGAAATATTTTTGACCAATTTTTTTTCCCCTAACTTGAACCACCACTTTTTTTCCCAAACCTAAATGGGACACTTCCCGACAGAGGATCCCCCTAGTAGATATCCTATTGGCTACAAACAAACCACCATCTTCTTGAAAAGTTGTCATGATTCCCTTTGGAATTAACATTTTATTTTAACACTTTCTAAAAATGTTTCCTATTATAAATATCACATAACTTATCTCTGAATATTCTTTGCAAATATTTTTTAGGGTTGGTTCCTCCAAGGATAGGATGAAGCTTTCCATGTGTCAAGTCTGCAGGTGTTTTAGTAGAGAGGTTCGACATTTTTTAGTTTGGAAATTTTTTGGATGGACATGTATTTGGGCCCTAATGTGAAAAGATAATTCAATGACACTTGTCTTTGAATACATGCTCACACTATATTTGTGTGATTGAGACGTGGTGGATCTTAAGAATATGCTAACAAATCAACAACTATAAATAAAATCTACATTATTAATAATCATAATTAAAGAAATATATTTAGCCAATAGGCTTTCCTTCTGGAGTTGCCTCCAGTCAGAAGTTGTCTCATGCTAGAAAACGGTTGTTGTTAAATGGTATTTAGAGCATGGTTTAGTTTAAAAGTTCCTCGGCACCTGCATCGAGAATAACTCTATCAGTTCACTTTCTGCACTTGTAGTTTTAAGTATGACAATTGGGGATGACATTGGAAACCATGACCCCCATTGCCTTTTTCTCCTCATCTAAAGATGGAGGTATAGCTATCAAAGAAGTTAGTTTGCAGACCATTTGGATGTTGGTCTCCACAACGCCAAGTGAAATAGACAAAAACAATTACTTTTCCATAATAAAAAAGAGATATGGTAGCTAATTTTTTTTTTAAATTGTTGTTTTGCAATATCCTATAAATTGGATGTATTTGAAATAGAATAATAGAGCCAAAGCCACTCTTAATGTTAGAAAAGAATCTGTAAAATCCAGTAGTACTTTAAGGTGAGGGAGTGGAAGAGTTCTGGTGGATTTGTTCAGTGGCACAGTTGAAACTTATGAATCAAAACCAATAGATTAGCAGGCTCTTGCAAAGGTGAGGAACCCATCTCTGAGAATGTCTAATGGATGAGTACGCCAAATTATGATTTCCTTCAGATCTCAGGTATGCAACTCAAATCTTTGCCATGGCATATCAGTTGAACTTAGTCAAGAGAGCAGTTTGAACAACCTTTGTAGACTAGTCATCTTGGGCTGCACAACTGGTTTGTAGGTTACCATGTTAATATTTACGCTTCTCCTTAGATTCATTCGAGGCAACTTTCATTCTCAAAGAAAGTGGCCAAGATTCCACAACAATGTATGAGAAGAGCAATAGAATTTAATTAACATTTTTTCCCTTTAGAACCTATAAGTTATTCTTCTGCCACATACCTTCAATTATAGATTTCTCTCCTGATATTATCAATATTGATGTATTCAATTTGGAAGATTTTATGAGGCTTTTTGAAGAAGATGTATTGGTTAGAGTTCTTGATGAAAGAACAAGCTCTTGTTTAATGGCATTAAAAAATTAGAATTAGAATTATAAGATAGACATATCATAATTATAGTTCCTTAAAAATCAATGCATAAGAAAAAGAAAATTCATTGTAAACAAATAGATACAAGCCACTAATGTGGCTAAAACCCCAAACTTGAAGTACATTGTTAATGAGCGATACTTGGAATCAAAATCTATTAAAGCTTACTACCATTTGTTAGAGTAAACTAATATTGGAAAAGAAAACTATTATTTCCAAATCAATGGATGCACAATATGATTTGAGTACTTGGAACTAAAATAGTGAACATAAAAATTAAAACCAAGTGAATAACCTGCATGAACAAAATTTCTAAGAAAACATCCATTGCTTCCAACTCAACACTAGCAGATCCAAAAAATAATAAATAAATAAATAAATTTCTTTGCACATTTTGTTTTAGCAATAGTGGTGGAGAAAATCAAAGCTTATTTTGGCATAGGAAATAAGGATGCTAGAGAAGTTTGATGTACGTCATGTAATCACATTTTTCTTTAAATTTTCCATAACTTTTCTAACTAATCAAAATACAAATTGTGCATATCTGGAGATCATTGCAAACCACATTTCTTTGAACAATCTTATTAAACTATTCACATACCTTGTCTATGCTTCCACATTTTGGGTTCATGTCTAGGGTAGTTGTGGCTACATCTCAAAAACTCATGTGTCTGAAAAACACCTCTATCTATTATGCTTGGATGGATGAGCATAACCTTTCTCTAAATTCACAGACATAATATAAAACAAAGTTAGGCCCAAATAATGCTTTTTGTTTGAAATTATGTGTCATGTTTAGATTGTTTGAAATGTGTCAAAAAGTAGAGGCATTTGGATCATATATGACAACACATGAGTTCCAATTGGCAAGGCTTTTGGATCATCTAGACAACTCATGAGTTCCAATTGACAACTCAATTTTGCAAGCCTCGGTAATATACATGTTTTAATTTTTTTCTTACATATAGAAGCTTTGATATCTAAAAAGGCCCAAAGTTCTTCCTCCTCAAATTTAAGTTCCCAAACATACAAAATATTGGATGATTTTACATGTCCTTACATTAGAAAGGCATCTGGAGACATTTGAAGGGAAGTAAAGGAGAGCCCATTGTTTGGATGTTAACAATGATAAATATATCATTGTTGGATTTGATCTCTCTTTAGATTTTGGAAGAATATAATCATTTTTCATTTTTAGGTAAATTTAAGTCTCAATATATTTCTCCCAGAGCCAAAGGGAGGTGTAAGGGTCGAATGCTATACTTACATGACAAACCAATTATCTTCCATAGTCTATTTTGGGCAATATAAATTTATTATTGTAGCAATTGAATGTTATTTATTTTTTCAAAGTATAATTTGTATATGCTTGATTATATGCATAGAAAATTAACTTGGAATTCAAGAAAATTAGAATCATATATTATGATAATTAGAATTGATAAGTAACAATAAAATTCTCAATTGATAGTGCTAGTTCTTTTTATTTTAATTAAAGAAGTTTATTATTAATTATAGCTTTGTTTTAAATAATGAATGTAGAATTATTATTATATGTAAATATACATTTATATTTAAAATAATATTTAAGTTATATAGTAGTATATTCATATTATATAATAGAGAGCAGTTAGATAATTTAAAGATAAATATTATAATCTTTTACTTTTAGATATATTAAAAATATGTTTTATTTTTATGCTTTGTAATATTAAGAAATGAAATTGTTTTCTTTAATGAATTACTTGGTGAGCAAGTCTATTTTAAAATGTATAGAGATATACTTTAAGGTATTGCTAAAATATGTATTTTGGTACCCTGTTTTGTAAATCATCATATGCTATTTACACATCAAAATATAGTTTTTAACACCTAAAACACCATCATCATCTCTCTTTCACTCACTAAGTGAGCGCAAGAGAGATTATTTCTCAATGGAAATTATGTTAAATCAATTTGAAAGAAGCTGAGAGATGGAGGGAAACTTAGTGATGCAGTTTGGTTTCCTATAATTGAATGTAAGATATTTACCTATTTATGTGGATGTAATCTTTAGTCGTAAAACACATAAATATTTGTAATATAAATTCTTTAAGAGTGAAACACATAATTGATTGTATTACTTCCATATTTTGATTGTCTTTATTTTTTGTATTGTTGTTCTATGTAAATTAAATATTAACCTATGTCTTAAACTAAACAACTATTACCAAAGCGATGAGAAGTTGTGGGAAGATTGCAGAGAAATTGAGAAATAATAGAGAAGAGGATAAATAGATAAGAAAATACACAATGCTAGACTACATATTTTTGTTAAAGATGCTCTAAATTAGGAACTATGAAGTATGCACTTCATTTTCCATTTGTAAAGTCATGAGAATTTTGTCCTTCAATTGATGGAAGAAAGTCATGGCATGGTTTGATAGTGTTGTACTTATGGCAATATTTGGACTTTATATGAGCCATTTATTTGTCATTTACTTTAAACCTTGCATGGATTCCTATATCGATGCATTTACTCTTGTGGTTGCTATAAGTGTAATCAACAATTTAACCTTCTTTAATAACAATACAAAATAAGCCCTACTATAGTTGATTTTTTTAAAAATTTACATCTTTTTAGTTTGTCTTTTCTATAAAAAAAAACTATTAGCGTACCTCTTGCACCTCTTTCTGGAGCAAGTGCTAGTCTATATACTTAATCATGTAATGCAAGTCAATATACCAATATATGATTATATCATCATTCTCTATTAATGAGGATAAAATAGAGCTTTGGGTGATTTTTGGAATGAGGTAGATTCTTTAATATTGTTTTTAGTCTGAACATTTTATTTTAACATTTTCCAAAAATGTTACCTATTGTAAATATCACATAACTTGTCCTTGAATATTCTTTGCAGATACTATGTTGACCAGTCCCTCAAAGGATAGGATGAAGCTTTCCATGTGTCATGTCAGCGGGTGTTTTGGTAGAGGGGTTTGAAGTCTTTTAGTTTGGGAATTTTTGGGATGGACGTGTATTTGGGGCCAAAGGTGAAAAAAGTATACAGTGAGGCACTTATGTTTGAATACATGCTCATAGTATATTTGTGCCATAGAGACATGGTGGATCTTAAGAATACACTAAGGAATCAACAATTATAGATGAAACCTACATTATAAATAATCATAATTAAAGAAATATATTCTATATATTTAATCATGTGATGCGAGTCAATACACCAATAAAATATGATTCTATTCATTATTTGTTAATGAGGATAAAATAATGCTTTGGGTGATTTTTGCAATGAGGTAGATTCTTTAATATTGTTTTTGGTCTAAACCTTGTCCTTCATATTCATGAATCCTATTTATGACTTATGCTACAATGATGAAATGAAAAAATCACACATACATTTGATATGATACCATTGCAACAAAAAAAATCTCTTTTATCTTTTTATACTAGTTTTTTTAATATATAGTATTAGTTAGAGTTAGCATTAGGGTTGACATTATAATTCAATTAGGTTTAAGGTTAGAATTTAATTAGAGTTGTGGTTATAGTTTAACTAACCTGTGACCATGTTAATCTATGGTTGCACTATTTAAACAATTAAAATATGGTTAGACTTGGGATTAAGGTTTAGGGTTAGGATTTATTTACGGCTAAGTTGGAATTTAGATGAGGCTATAGTCAATGTTAGGATTTGAGTAATACAATATATATATATATATATATATATATATATATATATATATATATATATATATTGATGTGATATATATAATGGATATGTTTATATATCTAGCTACATTTTAACTAGATAAGTCTCAACATATTTTATATTGATTCTTGCAAAATATAGATATACAAACATAATTTTGAAACATTTATAAAATAAAAAATATAACACATAGTTTTAACCAATATACTATTATGTGTGGGATTTATATTAGAAATCGATGTAGGAGCATCCTAGGAAAGTCAACAATCCTATATGTAGGAGCATCGACCTTGGATTTGTGGACTTATGTTTCACAGGGTTAGGGTTAAGTTTGAGACATGCTAGCTGACCTTGTCCTATGTGTGCATAATGATTGGAGCGGTTGTATTAGAGTTAGACCCTTTTTGGTGGTTGTTGGTGGTGTGATCCTAATTTTCTGGTAAACCTTGGAGATTGTTTCTACGAGCTTTGATTTGTGGGATTTGGCTTATGTGCTCTTGTATTTGGATCATTGGATGGCATGTGGACCTATGCCTAAGGGTGCATACTTTTATGTTGTTATATGAGTTAGTTATGCATTGTAAACTTGGGGCATGTCCTAGTTATGTATTTTAGTTAGTCTATCAGGTTGACTTGTGGCTTGAGTGTGTATTTAATGTGAGTGTTTATTTAATGTAACTTGTTAGGCTAACTCATGACTTGGTTAAGTATAATTAGAGGGTCTTTTGATGTCTTGAGTCATTTAGTTTCACTTGGAGTAGCTGAGAGGAGTGAAGTTTGGTAGAGCTAGCAGCTAAGTGTAGGGTTGGGAAACATGAAGGTTTATTGGTAGCTTGTGAGCACAAGTTTAGATTCTTCTTGGGATTTCTACTAGATTGTGGTATGGGCTAGAGCCTTTAGAGTTTGGATCTTGGAGGTCTTGCAAAACTATTGTTGTAACTGCTAATGTTTTTGGCCATAACTCGGAAGGCCTTACAATGGGGAATGTTGGATGTAAAACTTATGATTCTATTATGAGAATTGGTATTATTTTTGCATCAAAATCTATATATTATTTTTATTCTTGAGTAGTGTGGTGAATTTTTGGAGGCTAGGACATCTCCTTTGGCAATGCTCCTACCTTGCATTGCATCAAGTGGTAATAGAGTTGGTTGATCTTGTGGTGTTGGTCAATCTGGTGGATTTGTTTCCTTAGTTTTCTAAAGATATCTTTGTAATTTTGTGGAGATTAAGATTTTAGAGAAGGTTAAAGAAAATTTTAGATCTAAGATGGAGCTGATGAGAAATGATATGGTTGTTGAGATTATGAGAGCTATAGTTGGTGTACCCAATAATATGGGTACAAAAGATGGTTATGAGGAAGTTGTTGAATACTTTGTGGCTGTTAAATCTAGTGGTGAAGACAAAGTCAATCAAATGGAGAGACCTATGGAAGACAAAGCTAGTTGGTTGGATATATCTAGAGCTCAGTTGAAATTGAAGCATAAGATGGAGGTTTCTAATTTCTTAGGCACTTTGAATCCTAAAGACCTAATTGATTGAATTGGTGAGTTAGAAAATTACTCTGAGTTAGAGGATATTGAAGATCCACTTAGAATGAGGTTGGTACAAATTAAGTTGAAAGGACACATTTCTTTATGGTGGAAAGAATTGTAGGTGAAATGAAGATCACTAGGTGGAGATTGATAGTGACAAAATTATAGGCTAAGTTCATTCCTATTGATTATGAACTTGATTTGTTTAATACATTGCAGAATCTAAAGCAGAAGGATATGACTATGAAGGATTACATTGAGGCATTCTAAAAGTTAACTATTTGGTCTAGACAAAGAGAATTTTCTAAAGAAAAGATGGCTAAATATATCAATGGTTTAAGATTGAATATATAGGATGAGATTGGTATGCTAAATATTGATTGGGTCAAGGATGCCTATCAATATGCTTTAAGGGAAGAAGATAAGTTGAAGAGAAGAAATCAAAGTAGTTCCCTAGGAAAGGAGAAGTATGATAGCGTGGTGAAGAAAAAATAGATTACTGAGGATGAATCGAAACCTGTTGAGTAGAGGAGAAGAATAGATAGTGGTGGATTTAAAGGTACTTTCTATAGATGTGGTGAGAAAGGACATAGATCTTTTAAATGTTCCCAAAAGGTTGGTGATCAAAGAGTTGTTGTGGTGAATAAAAATTTGGACTCAGTGAATGAGCTTGAGGTGGAGGATAACTCATCAATTCAATGAGTGTTGCTTGGTAAAAAGGTATTGGAGCCCTGTCAAAGGAGGAATTTGTTCAAGACTCATTTCAAGTTTGGAGGTATTTGTTGGAATATAATTGTGTTGAAGGTGTCTTCCAAGTAGTAAAGACCAAACTGAGTGGAGGACAACTTGTCACTAAGCGAGTATACATACGAAGCATTAATGACAATTAAAAAGAGGAAATTCGTTAAAAGGAAGAAATTGAATCCATTGTTTCACCACGGATTTTTAGAGCATAGAGTAGAGAGAGAATTTAGATTTTTTGAGTGATTTGAGCAATTATTGTTGAAGATTCTCTCATTTTCAAAACCCTACTGAGTGATGGCATCTTCAAGCAACAAAGTGAAGAAAGGATCAAAAATGTTGGTTCATGGAGTGGATTGCAAGGCTCTCGCGTTCAAGTTGAATCCAAAAATTATGGAGGCATTAGACCCCACTAGAGCACAATCACAAATTCTTCCCAAGGTACTTCTTGTCCATGATATTCATTCATTCTATCATTGTTCTATCCAAGAACTTGGAACGCTGGAAATGAATGAAGCGTTCAATAAGTTATGTGTGGATGATGTTCTCAAACTCAAGCACAATCATTTGGAAACAAAGGGCTTAACATATATTCTACATATGTCAAAGGACTTTCAAGTCAAGTGGATTAAATTTATTCTAAGTCAAGTTCATAATGGACAATTGTGGTTAGATCACCCTATCTTGATAACAAAGAAGATGATGCACAGAATCACTGGATTGCCCATGTTGAATAAACCTAAGACCACTAAAACCCTAAGTCAGGAAGAACTGACAAAGTGTGCTCTTGCCAAGTGGGATGGAAGAGGCATGAAGCTAAGTGGCATGATAGACATGGAGTTAAAGTTTGGGATCCATGTAATTGCTCACAAGATATATAGCTCAAGCCAGTTGAACAACGTGTCATGTGAAGCTGTTAATCTAGCATACAAGGTGATGAAGAATAACTTGTCTTTCGACCTTGCTAAGTCATTGTTGATACAATTCAACAAGAATATTGAAATCATCAGAGTGTCAAAGAACAACCCATGTGAGTTCGGTTCTATTTTGACACGTATATTTTTCTTTGTTCAAAAATTTTTCCCTTCCAAAGGATCTGTAGTATGGAGAAAGGATGTTCCAGTATTATACCAAATCAATGAATACATAGTAGAAATAGGTGAAAAATTTAGTAGCATTATGGATAATTACTTTGATTCATTCAAGGAAAAGATGAAAAATAGATTTAGGATACCTAGGAAACTTGTAGAAGACTATGAGAAAGATATTTGTTTCATGGTTTATTATGACAAGTTTATATTCAAGTAGTCAAACCTAGAGTGGCATGTGTTAAGCATCTAGATTATGAGGTTAACATTGACATTAAGGATATTATTAAAGCTCTACTTAATGATCCTATGGATCCTAAAGCCACTTATTTTGGAACATATGATGAGGCTAAGGCCAAAATTGAGCTTGAGATAAAGATACCTCAAGTAGTAAGCAAAGGAAGGAAGAGGATAGAGAAAATAATCAAGAATTCCAAGTCATCAAGCTCTCCTCTAATGCTTATCGAAGGTAAAGGAGATGACGTGGAAGATGAAGATGAAGAGGATGAAGTAGAGGAAATTGAATTTGAGAAAGAAAAGCCTCCCAAGAAGAAGGGGAAGGTTATTATAACCAAACTTGCTAAGTCCTCCCTTGAAGTGTTTACAAGAAGAGCAGCCAAGGCTAGGAAGAAGCTGAAGTTGGGTGAAGATGAAACATAACTGATTATCTTTAAAAGGTCTACACCTACACTTTAGGAAAAATTAAAGAAGATGGAAGAAGGAGCAGGCCTGGCATTTTTTAAGTCTCTTAAGTATGAGACTAGAAGTGAAGAGGAGAAAAGGTAGATTGAGGATACCCTTATGGAAAAATTGGGCTAGTGGAAATATTCACCTTATGAGCTTTCATTGAAAATTTCTGATGAACTTTTGAAAGCAATTAAGTATAGATGGGATAGTGCAATGAAGACTACTAAGGACATTTGTGAAAAAACTTTGAGACAACTTATGTTGAATCTCAATGAAAAGGAAGTGAAGGAATCCTTGAAGGAAAATGAGAAGAAGCTCACTCTCAAATTCAACACATGTTTGATACTTCTTAAAGACATTGAATCTATGGTGTAGTCTACTTCTACAACATGGAAAAACATCTAAGGGTTGCACAAACCCAATGACCTTATGGTGCATGTTGATGACAAGGATGTTGAAGATGAGGGTGCAAAAGAAGAAGTAGAAATAAAGGATGATGAGATAGATGATGTTGATCTTGATGATGAGGAGGAAGGTCAGGAAGCCACTAAGGAAAGTCTTCCAGAAATATAGAGCATTAAAGAAACTAATGTAGAGAAGATTGCAACATTAGTTATGACTTCATTTCCTCACTCTCTAAGAAAAGCCTTAGTGTAATCAGGCTCAAAAAAGGCTTCTATTGAGTTGGTTGTGGTTACAACTAGATCACCAAGCACCCAACCAATCTCTTAATCTTTATTATTAAGTATTGTATTGACTAAAGTACCCAACACTTCATCTATTGAGCAAGAAGTTCTTCCAACATTAGGCTTGACCAAGAAACAACAAGTTATTCTTGTTGTTAGTGATATGTCTACATTTATTGCTATTCCATCTATTTCTATAATTGTTTCAATACCAAGTGTATCCATAGCCAGTGCAATGAAAATTGAGAATCAGTCTAAACCAAGCACTGCAGTTCTCAATAAGGGTAAAGAAATTATTTCTACCATTTCAAAGGTTAAGGGTAAAGAAGAAGAGGAAGAAATTGACCTAGATGAGTAATTTGTTATTCCAAATTGGGATATCTCTATCCTCACTCATGGTCAAATGGATACCCTGGGAGAACTCTTGAAGAAAAGGGCTAACTAACAAAAACTTAGAGAAGAGAAGAAGAAGAAGAAGAAGAAAAATCAAGTCCTTGAGGATATAAAGAGCATATTTGTCAATGCTTTGAGTATTGAGGTTGATAGCAAACAACCTATTCTGGGTCAATTAGCTGAAATTGTCCATAAGAATAATGAAGATTTGAATGGACAAGAAAAACTGTTGAAAAGAGCTGAAATAAAATTTGAAAACAAAGTGTTGGGGCAAGTTGCACTAAAGATTGCAATAGATCAAGTAGAACTATCTAACATTCTTGCTACACTAGAAACATCTATAAATAATGTTGTTTCATTATTTTTTAAATTGAGTGACACATCTATCTTCACAAAGGAGATCAAGGATAAATTGCCCAAGATAGATGAGGATACGAAGGCAAGTGCACACCAACTGTCACTTGATCCAAGTTATAGTTCTGCACATTTCACAGAGATCAGATATCTGAAAAATCTTCAGGCATGATTATTGAGGAAATAAGCCAGAATTAGGGCCATACTTGTAGAAATTTAGGGCATGATTCTTCCAAACATGGATGCACTACAAAAGCACATTTCACATGCAAAGACTCTCATCCATGATAATAACTTCTTCATAACTGACCACATGATATAACTATCAGTAGAAGTACATATAGCCTTGCATGCAAGTAAGGTATTACAAGAGAATTGGGACAAGACTATGGTACTAATTTTGAAGGTATATTCTGATTTCTTGTCACATTTTGGTATTAACTTGTAGATATTATAAACCTTTGGCATTTATGTCAAAAAGTGGGAGAATATAATTGGCAAAGGGCAAGAAGTGTATATATATGTATAGAGAAGATTATCTGTATAGAATGTTAGTGATAAATGGGGAGAAGATCACTATACTTCAAATTTATGTATACAGGAGAGATATATGTATGGGGGAGTAGTATAGTAGTATGCAGATACATGGTACAGATAAGTAGAAAATATCTTTATAAAAGCAATTTTGAAAAATAATAAAAACAAAGTATTTTACCGAGCTACAATAGTAGCAAGTCAAAATCGAGTTGAAGACACGATATGATGATAAAGAAAGTTTTTTGACTTGTAATTTTGAGTATTCAGATTTTTTATTTGATAAGTGTTTTTGTCACTAATGCCAAAGTGGGAGATTGTTGACATTAAGGTCAATTTGTCTATCAGTGACTCAACACTTATTCAGATGGTTACATTGCTACCGAGCTCTACAGTTGCTACCAAGCTTGTCATTCATCCAACAATGTTAACCAAGTGTCTCAGTTGCTACTGAGCTAAATAGATAGTTTCCAGTTCATGTTGATCTACACAACATCTACCGAGCATCAGAGATAGTTTTTAGTATAGCCTGAGCGTAGCAGCGTCTATTGAGCTATCCAATGGATGTGATGAAGACTACAATGTTAATTGAGCTTTGTAGTGTTAACAAATCTCTATAGTGTCTATCAAGCTCGTAGTGTTAACTTAGTGAATCTAGTGTTGTCTGAGTCATGCAGTGTCAACCAAGTGATTCAGTAGCTACTGAGTTTCTTAGTGTTTACTGAGTCACATAGTACTGACCAAGTTCAAGCTACTCGAAAGTGATTAGCATGGAATCGTGCCTCAACTTAACTAAGTGTCAAAGTTTGCTAAGTGTTGACAATGTTTTCCAAGTATCAGAGCATCCCCAAGTTTGTCTTTTGAACCTAGTAGTTGGGTTGAATTTGTAGATTATGATGAATTTGGTATTGTAGCTGACTCCAGAAGGTAATGAATTGGATTGGTATATATGTAATGCATTGTGTCATATCCAAATCAGTACTTGAAGAAGAATAAGGAGTGTATGAGTGTGAATTAAAGAAGGCTACAAATAGTATAAGGGACAACATAGACTTATCTATCACAACTAGGTGATCATTGTAATACAAGGAATCCCATTCAGCAAATCAAAGATTAACCACTTATTCATCCTAACAGGTGCATCAGTCAAATCCTTTATTAGGGTAGACTTAATAGTCTTTTACTAAATCTCTTAACAAAGTGCATACTTCAGTGTATGTTTGTAAATCCTTTCACAAGGTGGACCTAATAGACCTTATTGCTCCTAACAAGGCAAATCACCATAAGTGGTTAATTGTAAGCCTTGATAGGTTAACTTTATATTGTAGTACTAAAGCTTGTGGGTATCATCCCAGCCCAGTTTTACTTTCTATTTGGAAGGTTTATGGATCACCATAACTTATGTCAAAGTATTACGAATGTTTTATTGCTTTCATTCCTTCGTGCATGCAATTAGATCAGAATAATATATGAAGGATTAATTGATGAAATAAGATAAAGTTTTATTGGTTCCTGATTCACCCCTCTCCTCTCAGTAACCTAGCCTACCTTATATTTCCAATAGTACTAAACACCTAATTATTGAGGAGATGGTTCATAAACTTGGTTTGAAAAAGACATCCTTGTCCTTATAAGATCAATTGATTGCAAGATGAACATGCTTTGGAAGTGAGGGAGAAATGTCTTGTTAATTTTTAGATAGGGCAGTATGTGGGTCGAGTGTTATGTGATATTGTGGAGATGAGTATTTGTCGCATATTACTTGGTAGACCTTGGGAGTATGATTGCAAGGCAATGCATGATTGTGTCAAGAATGTGTTTAATGTTGAGAAGGGTGGTAGGAAGTTAGAATGTAGAACTTGGTAGGAGGAACCTAAGTTTTGGTAGGTGAGTTGAGTTTAAGGATTCTCTAAGGGTTAGAGATCAACATGGAAAATAGACTTGTGGCATACCAAGGACAGATGTGAAGATGATAGTTGTAGGAAAGGAGTTACCAAAGTGGAACAAAGAAAAGAGGGTACAAATTGATAACATGGAGGACATGTATGTGAAGAACTAGTTTGGGCTTATGTATTTGGATCTTAGAAGAAATTCTTCCAGCTCTTAAGAACACATTTTCTTTGCACCTAGGGTGTCTAATGCAGGAACATCCTGCGGTAGTCAATAATCCTATATGCAGAAGCATTGAGCTCAGATTTGTGGACTTATGTTTCACGTGATTAGGGTTATGTTCAAGACATACTGGTGGACCTTTTTCTATGTGTACATAATTATTGGAGTGATAGTATTGGAATTAGAGCCTTTTTTGGTGGTTGCTGGTACTATGTTCCTAATTTTTAGGTAGAGCTTCGAAATTGTTTCTATGAGCTTCAATATGTGGGATCTAACTTATGCACTCTTGGATTTTGATTTTTGGATGACATGTAGACCTATGCCTAAGGGAACGTATTTTTATGTTTTCATATGAGTTAGTTATGCATTGAAAACTTGGGGCTTGTCCTAAGTATGTATTTAATTTAGTTTGTCAAGCTGACTTGTGGCTTGAGTGTGTATTTATTTAATGTAACTTGCTAGGCCAACTTGTGGCTTTTTTTAATATAAGTAGAAGGTCTTGTTGATGTATTGATTCATTTAGTTCAACATGGAGTAATTAAGAGGAGTGAAGTTTGGTAGAGCTAGTAGCTAAGTGTGGGCTTGGGAAACACGAAGGTTTCTTGGTGGCTTGTGAGCACAAGTTTAGATTCTTCTTGGGGTTTCTACCAGATTGTGGTTTGGTCTAGTTGGAGTTTGGATCTTGCAAGGTCTTGTAGAACTATTATTATAAATGTTGATGTATTTGGCCATAACCTGGAAGGCCTTACAATTGAGCATGTTGGATGTAAATCTTATGATTCTATTATGAGAATTTGTATTATTTTGGATCAAAATCTATGTGTTATTATTATTCTTCCATTGTGTGGTGAATTTTTGGGGGATATGACATCTCCTTTGGGGATACTCCTACCTTGCATTGCATCAGAAATCCATCATGTCTCACTAAGGAAAAACTAAAGGGCCTCTAAAGACTTGTTGAAATTTTTGAATCCAATTTATCTTGGGTGATAAACATGGATTCTATCCACACATAAGTTATTGCTGCAAAGTAGGGACCTCATGTATACATCAAATTTTTTAAGTTTTCATATCAGTGAATTACCATGAATAATAAAGGAAGGAGGTGTCAAGCGTACATAGGCTATATGAGTGATCACTTGTGATATGTTCTTATTTAGAATTTAGTAATACAAAGTTTTAAAACTAGGGTGCCCAAAAGCAAAAAAATAAGTAAGTGTAACATATTATGATCTACTCTATTATATTTACAAAATTTATAAGTTCATGAACATGTCCACTGCAGTCATCAACAATACATAAACACACTTATAAGAAATGCACAAAATGTCCATAGATATAATGCTAGTATAGATAGGGGAAATGGACAAGAGATTAGATATTGGTAGGTGTTAGAAAGAAATGATGCCCACAACTCTCTCTATTGGAGATAATATGGGAAAGGACCCAGTACCTGAATGTGTTCCAATGGTTGTGATAAGAGTAACTAATTTGATACACATGTACTTATTGATTTAATATCCATACTTCTTAACTTAATGCCCATTTTTTTTACAACATTGTACCAATATTTGTGACTTTAAATTTGTTACTACAATGGTGAATACCCATAATTGAATAAAATGTACCCTTAGTTGTAACAAGTAACCAATGATGTGATACCACATCAATTTCTCAAGTATGTTTATCATTCTTGCACAACTATTGGTCTCACTTTTTATTTCAGTTACTTTGGATAACTTAGTAAAGAGCATACTAACATGGCATCGTAATTAATGATCTAGACTTGAAACCTTAGTTATAAGCAGATGACATGCCAAGTAAGATGTAAAAAATTTGAGAATGATTTAAAATTTCTAGGTAGGACTTTGACAAGTGCAAAGTTAGGGTGCTCAAGTACTAGGCCTCTCCCCATATTCAATTTTGAAAAAGTTACTAGGTGATTTTTTGACATTAGGAACTAGGATATACACTCTCCCTACTCTTAACTATGTAAGGATGACTTAGGGAAAGTATCCTGGAACTCCAATGTGTGCCTAGATGCTAATGAAACAGACAAACACACCTATAACAATGAAGTGGGAAGTGTTGTGTAGACCATGACTATGAAAGAGGTATTTTATTTTATTTTATTATTTAAGAAAATGTATATTCAACAATTAAAATTTTAGTCATTGGGCTTTAGTGAGCATGTAGACTTTCTTATTTTATTTAACAAAAAAATATTATGATATTTTTTTGTCAACTTATTATTGATATTCAAATAATGTCTCCAAAGATTGAAACAGAAAACAAAATCCCTCATATAATACAAGAACTTACACCATGTCTTTGGACCAAAGAATCGACGTAAAATAAATGCATTAAAAAATTAAATAATAAAAAATGATCTGTGTAGATATGTATTGACTTATCATGATATTCCATTAGCTAATCTATGAAAATTGGCTGTGTTTTCATTAGTATTTTATGACATATAATCTTAATATCCATTATTCCAAAATTTGAAATTAATTAAATAGGTGTAAAAATAATCTACTTATGTGAATTTATCTCTATCTCTGTTAGAAATTGACTTCGAGTTATCTTGAGTTTGCACTTGACAAATCTTTTTGGCATACCAAGTCAACATCTTTATATATATGTTTTGAAAATATCTATCTAGACAAAATATAGTAAATAATTAAAAATAATAATTTATTTATAACACTACTAATTATGAATATAAATATTACGATTATTTTTCTTAACATTATAAGTACATACCACAAGATCTTTCAACGACTAGTTCCCTTTGGGGCAGAACAAGAAGGCTTTATAAAAGAAGTTGTAGTTATCCCTCAAACATGACTGGTGATTCAAGAAACACTATGTTGTCAATTCCACCATCTCCTTGAAGAATAATGTTTATTGTACAACATCCCCGAAGTAGATTAGAAACACCATCCATAACTACACATATTAAGAAATTTAACCAATTCCAGTCAAAATGGCCTATCAAAGGGTGAATACAATAAATGTGGAAATTCATCAATATAGAACACATACATGAGATGACCAAGTATTCAACTTTTGCATAATATATAAAGAAGGAAGTGAAATATATTTTGAATGGATTGGTGAAGAATTATTTTAGTTATATAATGATGCTTTTCAATAGGGTTTCATTCATAAAAACATAAATATAGGGATGATCAAACTTATCCCCAAAATTGGGGATAAGTCTCATATTATAAATTTGAGTTCAATCACCCTCCCCAATATATTCTCTAAAATAATTGTAAAAATCCTTTCTAGAAGAATTGCAAGGATTTTAGGAAATATTTTATCTATGACACAAAAAAGTTTCATAAAAGGGGGATACATATTGGAAAAATTGATCACTAGCTGAGAGGCTCTTCACTAGGGCAATGAGGATGGTCAAAACTTTGCCATAATCCTATTAGACTTTAAGAACGCATATGATAAAACTAAGTAGCTCCTTGTCATTAGAATGCCTAAGGAATTTTGGTTACCTCTAAACATATATAGGTGGACTGATATCTTATTCAAGGACTCTTCTACAATCATTAATGCTGATAGAGATTTGCCTAAACCCATTCTCTGATAGAGATCGATAAGACATGGATGCCCGATTGCACCTTCATGTTTGTGGTGATTACATGTTCATTGTTTTACATACTTAGAGCCAATAAGAAAGACCTTCCCATTAAAGGAATAAAGGTCTCCAACCAAGAAGAATTGACCAATGCCCAATTTTCTAACGAGACAACTCTTCTTTTGGAGTTATTTGAAGGTAATTTTGGCAATGATCTACACAAATTACACATATTTTATTTGACCGTTGGGGAAAAAGAGGTACCCCACAAATATATAGTCTTAGTTTAGTATGATGATGCTCTAAAATGGTTACAACCTAAGGGTTGGGTCTGGGTTGGACCATCCACTATTGTGTGATATTTTGGGATTCTCTTTGAATTATCTTCATCTACCTTGGAAATTGTTGAATCTAATATTGGTTTTGACTATTTTGTGTCAACACACTTAAGATGTTTACTAAGTTCAAGCTGAGCTAGTAACACATGCTGAGTAAAATATGTATAGATGCCGAGTAAACAATTGATGCTGAGTAAATAGTTGATGTCGAGTAAATAGTTGATGCCGAGTAAATAGTTGATGCTAAGTAAGTTCAAGTGTTGAGCCAAACAAAACTACAACAAGAGTCGAGTAACAAAATGATCAAGTGCCAAGCATCAGAGGTAATAAGTGTCGAGTAACACAGATTAGACATAGTTGTTTGTAATCGCACAAACACCTATGTAAACCATTTTTGAGTTGACATAGAAGAATCTCAAAGGATATTAAAGATAAGAACAAATCTTTTGCATTACCTATGCAATCAACATGTGGCCAATAAGAAAATGGATAAGGCATGCAAACAATAAGAAAAGTGCATGAATTGAGCGGGAAATGAAGAATGAATATGGATCGTAGATTCATACCTAACCCTAAGTCTTAGAAATATTTAAAAGGAGGACAAAACCCCATTCTATGCATGAATGAATGAAATGTATGGGTAAACTATAGCAAAATCCAAAGGGAAGTGTGAAAAGACTTAGAAGAACAAAGTAGCATTGCAGTATTCAGTTGATCAAGAACAAAGTATCAGAATATCAAAGAATGACATATTAGATCAAGCAATGATCAACTCAGTCAGAGTAGAAGAAGGATCTGGAATCAGGAATTGGAGATTACAAAACTATCAGGTCAAAGATTTTCTAATATTCTCTAGCAATTATATTAGATAATGGAAATCCTATGGACTTAGGTTGGCCTAACAGCCATTTGTAAATCCTTTAATAGGGTGGCATTCCAAGTGAATGTACAAAAGTCCTTTAACTAGGCCTACTTTTAGCATGGTAGTGAAATCCTTTAACCAGGTCACTTTTGATAGAGTGTAAAGTCTTTAACAGGATAGGCCTTTCACAGGGTAGACCATTGAAAGTGGTCAAACATTATAACCTTGAATAGTTACACATTGCTGCAGTGATATTTTTTGGGTGTTATCCCCACCCCAGTTTTACCTTCTCACTTTGGAGGGTTTTTGGGTTACCAAATATGTGTGTTGTCTATTTTCATGCATGTCTTTACTTTCAAGTTTATTAGATAGATTGGATGCATGTGAATGATTTTAGTTAAAATAATTTAAAATGGTTAAGGTTAGTTACGTCTGATTCACACCCCCCCCCCGCCCTCTTAGAAGTAAAATCTCCCCACTTGTTAATTCCAACAATTGGTATCAAAGCTAAGTTCTCACAAGAAGGAGCCTTACAACTTGGAGAAAAGATCTGGAAATGGAATTCTACAAACTTGGGAAGATCGTAGAGAATCAAGCAATTAACATATAACTTGCTTTACATGCTTTGGAAGAAGCTAGAACAAAACTGAGGAAATCCTTAAAAAGAAGAAAAGAGATTGCCATAGTTAAGAATGACACATAGTACAAGGAGATTAACACCTCAAATCTATTTTCAAATGGAGATTCCAAAGATTTTGATGTAGTAATAACAGACCTAATGGAGAAGAATAGAGCTCAAGCAAAAGAAATCAGAATATTCAAGCTTGAACAAGAATCACAAGCCATGATGCTTTGTGAAGTAACTGAACAAAAGAAAAGAGCCATTGAAGAAAAAGCCATGATAGAAGAAGACAAGAGAAACCTTTCCAATAGACTGGAAGAAAAGTCAATTGAGCTTGCAAGAATCTCAAACATGTAGTTGGACACCTTAAGTCAAATGATGAATGCACATCATGAACTAAATGTCAAAGACATTGAGATCTCTACACTGAAGATACAAAATGACTTGAAAAGAGAGAAGGAAATTGCAAAGAACTTCAACAAACCCAATGAGGCAATCAAGTATTTTGAACAACTATTAAAATCACCAAGGACCAGTAATGATACTTTAGGAGTTGGTTACACTAGCACTGAACAAGGAGAGTCCTCCAAGACTGCAGAAGAAAGGAGTAACAAAGGTAAGAACACTAAACCTACTTGTCATTTCTATGGTAAAAAGGGACATACTTCTAGTGTATGTAGGAGCAAAAATGCCCATCAACATGATAAGCCTGAGAATATGAGCTATTGTCATAAGTGCAAAAAGAAAGGACATCAAACACATGAATGTAGGACTAGGACTATCAAAACACCAAAATTTGAAGGTCACTGCTACAATTGCAAGAAGTATGGACATAGAGCATTTGAGTGTAGATCAAAGCCTATGTGAACATCAAACCAGGCAACAAGAGAAGGTAACCATGGTCATCACTACAATTGGGACTATAACACCGGGTATAACTATCATTACTGTCAGGAATATGGACACATTCATGAAAATTGCATAAGGACACGTTTTAGAGGGAACTACAATAGATGGTTAAGTCAAACCATAGGTTTCAGTTGCTTGAAGACTGGTCATATCAATAGGAATTACCTAACAAAGTCAAAGGTACCCAAGTCAGAAGTCAACAAAGGAAAAGAGAAGGTAGATGTTGAACACATCAAAGGAGAAATGAATAAGACATGGAACAAGAAAGATGAGTGTAGCTCATCAACTGAAGGGATCACTTCACCTAATAGGTCAAGTGATCACACTTCATCAAACTAAGAAAAAGAAGGCATAAGGGATTGATTTACTAAGCTTTATCATACATCAGTTCCTAAATAAGATAGTATTGAAAATAAGAGATTAGCATGATTAGAGATGCTAAGTTGAAAATCAAGTTTTCACCAGTATTGCCTAACTGTCTTAAGATGTCGAGTGAATGCCAGCATATGTCGAGCTGCTAGTAGGAGCCGAGTGATTGGTCACAACCGAGTTAGCAATGGAAGCCAGATAAAGAGGAAATCTAGTTGGAGCCGAGTAATGGAAAGTCAATGGAAGCTGAGTTATGCTGAAATCCTTAAGGAGTCAAGTGTATAATTGTATATGCACTAAGCATTTAATGCTATGTTTTGAAGAGTATAAGGTTAATTTTATGATCATTTCTTGTCATTTGAACACAGAACAAGAACAAGAAGAGCACAGAAGTGATTGACGAACAACAATTGAAGATTTTGCACAGATTTCAACAAAGATCAAGCACCGTTTTCATTGATCTAAGGTATTCCTTAAGTGCCAAGTTGCACAGTTATAAAGTTTAATTTCTTTTAAAACCGTAGATTTGCAATATGGCCTCTAGTTCTAACAACCCTAAGGAAAAGGAAGGTTTCAAGGTTCAGTTAGTTAGTAATGAGGTTAAACAACCAGATTTTAGGCCAATTCCAGAAGTTGCATATAAGAACAAGCCTATCGACGCACTATCCATGATTCTGCCCAAAGTCGTGATGGTGCAAGATGTTAGGAAATGTTACAATTGCAAGGTAGGAGCAATAGGAGACATGGAGATTCATCAAGCATATGATAAACTGTGTGAAAATGGAGTGCTAAAAAAATAATTTCAAATAGTTGAAAGAAAGGGCTTAACCCATGCCCTAGTCTTCCCCATAGTTTTCAAAACTAAATGGATAAGAATTGTCCTAAGTAGAATACATAATAGTTGTTTATGGTTAGAAGGAGGACCCATCAAGATAAAAAAGAGAATTGTGCATAGGGTTACAAGTTTTCCAACCCTAGATCAGTACAAGACCCTGTGAAGTGATTCTAAGGAAGCTATTGAAAAGAACACCGAGGCAAAGTGGAACAAAAGGGGCATGAATATTGATACAATAACAAATCCCCTTTTGGAATTTGCAGTAAGAATCATATCTCACAAGTTCTATCAATCAAGTAGATTGAATAATGTTTCGTACATTGATGTGGATGTGGCTTACAAAATTGTCAAGAAGGATAATACATATGATCTAGCAGAATTGCTATTACAATAGATCATGGAGAATTTGGGAGCAATAAGAAGATCAAAAGGTGCTCAGTGTAAGTTTGGATCAATTCTGATCTGTATATTCTTCTATGTTCTGGAAGAATTTCCCTCTTTTGGCAAAGTACATTGGAAATCAGATAAGTCAGTTATTACTCAAATCAATGAGTACATTGAGCAAATGGGAGACACTTTTGAATATCTAATGACTAGTTACTTTGAGGATTTCAAGAAATCCATGAAGCAAAGACTAAGGATACCAGTTTCCCTAGTGGAATAGCACATCAATGATATTTGTTTCTTAGTTGATATTGATTATACTTATATCCAAGCAGCAATTCCAAGGACTAGATGGCTAAGACCATTAGGATATGAGCTAAACATTGATGAAGCATCAGCAACAATCACAACTTTGCTTGCAAAAGAAATTGATAAGGATGCACCACACTTTGGAACATATGATGTGGCGTGATCCAAAGTGGATATGGAGTTGAAGACTGCCTCCACTTTAAAGAAGAAAGACAAGCTCGTAAAGAAGCTGAAAGCAAAGTTTGGAGAAGGCATTGTAGAAGAAGAGGGTGATGATGCTGAGGAAGAGGAAGATGATGATGATGATGAAGAGGAATATCAAACTCTTGCATTAACACAAGGCTTAGGTGAGGATGAAGAAAATGAAGAAGATGCCAAGGAAGCACCAGCTCAAGCTGAGCCCAAGAAGAGAAAGGCCAAAACTCAGCCTACAGCCTAGCCTAAAGCAAAAAAGGTTGCAAAGCCAACCTAAGCCAGACCAACTATACCAGTAAAAAGAGCCACCACAAGAGTCTCAACTCAAAAGGCCAAGGAGCAAGACAAGGAGAAGAAGAAGGCTACTGAGCTGATTGGTCCTATGCAGAAGAAACCAAAGAGAAGATATGTTGCACAACCAGAGTCAGATGATGAGGAAAGGATAGAATCTGAAGATATCAGCCAATTTAGAGTGGTAAGCCATGCTCCTAAGTCAAATATTGATAAAATTTGTGATAATGTTAGCAACAATGCACATTTTTCTAAATTGAAAAATATTGATTTTAATAAATTGAGTAGAGAACATCAGAATAAAGTTGTAGAATCAATATTTGCCATGATGGCAGAATTCAAGAACACTCCTCTTGAATTGGACAATACAATTCCCAAGGAGTTATATGAAATTTTTGAAAATAAGTGGCATTATTGTTTTAAAATGGAAAAAGAAATAAGAGAATCCACATTGGCACAAGTAATGCTAGAATTGAGTAAAGGTCAAATTACTAAGGCAAATAAGAAACATGGAAGCAAGTTTGTACCAAAATATAGAGCCTTCAGCATCTTGCAGAATACAATTGAAGAAGTTGTCAATAAATCAACAAGAATGTGGAAGTTGATAAATGGCTTGACTATTGTCAAGGATGGAGAAGAAGATCCCTTTGAGGGATAGAACACTGAAAAGGATGAAGATGCAAATAAGTCTAAGGCCAGTAAGAAAGAGAAGGAATAAAAAATAGTGGAGGAGGAAATAGAAAAAGATGAAGCAGAAAAGGAGCCAAAAAAAGAGACAGTGGAGACACATGGTGAAGAGGAGCAGCAAATTGAACAAAGTGTCCATGACACCCAACTGCCACCACCAAGTCCTCCACATACATCACCTACAGTTATAGTCATTGTAAAGGATGTTCCTAACACTTCAGATTAGAACATCAACCCTTTAACTATAGAGGATCTCAAGAAGATCCTTCACCAATCAACACTACAAGCACAACTCTACACAAATCCTATATTGGTGAGTGTTGATGAGCTGCAAAAAGTTGTATCAGCAATAACAAGGGAGAATGAAAGTACACAAGAACTATCAACACAACCTCCCATAGCTATAGTAGAGCAACCTAAAGAGCAAGAGGTACAAGAAAAAATTGCTAAGGTTGACTCTACAACAAAGGTGACAACTACTACCAAGGAGACACCAAAGGAACAAACAGGACAAGATGTTCTTGTAGCACAAACCCGAGGTGCACCTCCTCAAATTGTCATCATTAATCAAGGCAATAGAGGAGAGGAGAAAGAAGTGGAGAAAACCCCTAAGGAGCAGGAGGCAATACAAACATTGGTAAACTTGCTTAGCTCAGGGACTCCTTAGAAGAAGCCTAGCCCTGATGCAATACCATTGCAAATATCAACACCAGGCTCGAGCACTACCAAGGTTGCAAGGGTACTTCACTATGGAGACCTTGCACTTGATGAAGAAATAGTCATACCAAGCTATGACTCAAGGACAATGAACCTGTAGCAGATAAATAAAGTGCAAGAGGCACTAGAAAGGAGAAAGAGGCAAGAGATACTCAGAAATGAGTACAGGCAAAAGCAAGCATTAGTGGAGATCAAAGAAATATTTATTGATGCCTTTAGCCTGCAAGTACTTGATGAAACTCAGCCCATAATGGACCAATTATCCAACATTGTGGACCAGGTATAGAATGAGGACCTTGAAACCAATGTCAAATTATTGGAATGGTCAGAAAATAAATTTCAAATGAAAGTAAGTGAGAAAATATCAAGTGAAATAGCACTTTCACAAGTTGAATTGGCAAAGAATATTGAAAACGTAAAGAAAGTACTTGAGAATGTATTCTTATTGTACAAAAAGTTGTGTGATTTCTCATTCTTCACACAAGAAACAAGCCAAAGGATACTGAGCTTGAAGCAAAATCTAAAGATTTCCAACACACAACTACCAAATGATCTAGCTCAAAGTGAGAAGCATTTTGCCCAAACGCTTCACACACATAAAGAATTAGTTGTGTTGATAGCATAAGAGGCCAATATCAAGGCCAAACTGATGCAAATTCTGTCTTCCATTACCCCACATCTGGAAGTAATCCATAAAGAACAAGCCTATGCAAAGAATGTTCTAAAGAAAGATCCTAATCTTTCTACTTTGGAAGGACTCATTCATCTTGCAGCAGAGACAACTATGCAGCATAAATCATTGGAAATTGCTTTGGACAATTGGGATGCATCTCTCAAGATGATTATGGAGGTCAATAAAACATTTTTGGCAAAATATGGTCTTAATCCTTAGAACCCTTTGACATAAGTGTCAAAAGGGGGAGATATAGTTAAGGGGGAGAAATAATTAAGAGGGAGATATAATGTTTTGGGGGAGTTGTAAATGTAGGAAGTAGAAACATAGTACACAGATATAGAAACAAAGGCAAAGAGTATCAGATACATCAGCATGCGACACATACAACACAAGAATTTTGGTTACAGGAATAGAAATGGCACATCCGCTTTGGGGGAGTTACAAAAACTATATGCATTTTTACTTGAAGAGATTACACTTTGATAGACTGCTAAGTGTTTTTGACACTCATGTCAAAAGTGGGAGATTGTTGAATCTAAGATTGGTTTTGACATGAAAGTCAGAGCAGAACAAGGACCCGAAATCAACAATTGGAGATTGCAAAGCTATTAGGTCAACGATTTTCTAATACTCTCTAGCAATTGTATTAGATAATGGAAATCCTATGGACTTAGGTTGGCCTAACAACCATTTGTAAATCCTTCAATAGGGTGGCATTCCAAGTGAATGTACAAAAATCCTTTAACTAGACCTACTTTTAGCAGGGTAGTGAAATCCTTTAACCAAGTCACTTTTGATAGAGTGTAAAGTCTTTAACAAGACATGCCTTTCACAGGGCAGACCATTGGAAGTGGTCAAACATTGTAACCTTGAATAGTTACACATTACTGCAGTGATATTTTGTGGGTGTCATCCCCACCCCAAATTTACCTTCTCACTTTGGACGGGTTTCTAGGTTACCAAATTTGTGTGTTGTCTATTTTCATGCATGTCTTTACTTTCAAGTTCATTAGATAGATTGGATGCATGTGAATGATTTTAGTTAAAAGAATATAAAAGGGTTAAGGTTAGTTACTTTTGATTCACACCCCCACCCCCCCCCAACTCAAAAGTAAAATCTTTCCACTTGTTAATTCCAACAGAAATGTGGGGTTGGATATATGCCAAGGTTGAGAAAAAAACATAAAAAATGACTAACACATCTTCTTTGTTTATTTGTTAGAGTGATTCTATTAGTCCACAAGGTATTATTTTCTTACCCAATATACTATTCCTCTACCTGGTTGTTTACAAATTATCAAATTGATGAACTAGAGGATTATGATGGACTTTCTAGATGGTTTGGAGGTATGGATATAAATAAGAGACATTGTGTAATTTGTATTGCTATTGTATGCCTAAGTTGGGTGGTTTGGGCTTTGGAGATCTAAAATCTCATGGGGCCACTCTTGCCTCTAAGTGGATATTTAAAACTCTTTATGGTGACAAGCCTTGGAAAATACTTATTAGATACAACATTTTAAAATCTAAAATTAAAAAGGACAAGAACTAGAATGAATCATATATTTGTGACATGCTTATTGGGAATTTTATATAAAAGTATTTGGATCAGTTGTTTTTGCCTCTCTTTGGAAGGTTTGAACAAATTAGGGACTTGTATGTTCTAGAGGGGTTGTTGGGGGTTGACCCACCTTTTATGTGGTAGATAGATCTCTATAGTGGGGCATTCAATTAAACAACAATCCTCATGTTCTTATTTAAAGTTGTTTTGTTGAGTATTAGGCTTCTCAGGTATCTCTCGAATTGAGGACATTTTGATTGTTCATTAGGTCTTGGGAGAAAATTTTGGATTCCTTCCTCTCAAAAGAAGATTTACATTCTCATTATGTAAGCTACAAGTAGTTTCTTTTTGAGCAAGGTTCTGCATAGTCTCTTGTTTGAAGCAACTCAATTGACAATACAAATATTTATTTCTTGATGTATCAACTTGACATATATATGATATTCTTAGAGATCACTCTAAGATACTTAAATGGATTAACTAGTGTTGGGGTCTAGATTAGCTGCATTCCAAATGGAATTTTACCCTTGACCTCATGTGGTATCAACTTGTTGAACCTAAAAACTATCACTTTCATTGGTTCTAACTTCTTAGAAAGATTGTTATTGGCTTTGTTTTCTCTTTTGTGGGTGTCCTCCCCCTATCTTGCTCTATTTGAAAAATTCTTGAAATTGTTGAACACTTTTTTTTTGAGTGCCAATTTTCTTGTTTCATTTGGTCCACACATTTTTGTTCTCCTTTATAATAGAACTCTCATTTAATTCTGTCTTGGATTGATGCTTTAGCTAGTTATATTTATACATTTGATAGCAAGTTAAATAAGTTTAGGGGTTTTTTGTCTGTTGAGGTATGGTTTTTTGTGGAAATAAAGGAATGAAGAAGTTTTTCAGGACAAGATGAGGAGCGTTATCGAGTTTATCCTTAAACTTACCTATCAATTGATGATGTTACATATATTGATAGTACTAGAGATTTGAAAGAGAAGGGCTATGTTACTCATACAAGAGAATGCTCTCATTATATACAAATTAGACATCATATCAACACACTACTTCAACACATATAAGGATAGCCTGGACCAAAATGAGATTAAAATCTCGAACTAGTTCGCTAAAGACAAAGGTATATCGAAGGATGATGAGAAGATAAATATAACTCTCAAAGAAACATATGCTTTAGGGTGGGAAGCTACTGCAAAAATTCCTCCTATCATTGTTCCTCCTTTGGGAGATTCAAAAATAATGTTGCCGAATGTAGTAATAATGTGGTCTGGTCATGGAACACATGATGATCTATTCTAGTACTGCACTCCTAAATCTATGATACCTCATACTTTTTTATAACCTTATATGTTATAAGTGATGTAGTTTTTTATTAGCTAGTTGAAACTCAATGAGACATGACTTGATCAACTGAAGATTATACTACTATAGTTTCTATTGTAAAACTTTTTTTGAACTATCTTTATTGTTAAAATATGTGTTACTAGTTTCATTGAAGTAATCAATTTTCAATATATGAATATCCATATTGGTGCAACATCTACATTATTCAAAAAATAAATAAAGAGTGCTAATATAATTTATAAATAAATAAATAAAGTTTTAGAAATGTCTTTGTCTTTTGAATCAAAAGTCACTCTTTATATGAACTTACTATTCCAATGCATCTATTTTGTTTTTTGGTCAATCAACAAAATTGGATAAATGAGTAGCAACACAATTATTAATGCAATCAAAATTATCACACATGTGGGTTCAACCTTTGCAAAAAGGTGAAGAGACGAGACATAAGTTTTATGACATACCATAAGGTTGCTAGATATGTCTGAGAAGGATCAATAACAAAAAGCAAGGTGCTCAACTAGAACAACATAATCAATTGCAAACTAAAATCATGCTAACAATAAAAAATGGTTGTGTAAATGAATTGAGCATGCTAAATGCTACTAATCTAATAATAGACCTAGATATACAAGATGCATCAAAATTGAAGGATTGGTTTGAACAAAGAGGGTCAAAAGTTTCTAGTTATCTTCAACAAGGTCCAACGATGCACATTGCAAGAATACCCATCACATATATTTGGGAAAAAAAACTTAGTTTGGAGTTGAACCCCTCCAACACAAGTTGAAGGAAACAACACTTTTCGTTAGAACTAACAATTTTTGCTATCTAACATGTTTCATTGAGTTAGGTAGAAGACAATGCAAGATATAATTGATTCAAGTTAAAGATGGAAACACGATTTGTTCAAAGTGCAATGTAATCCTAATTGAATATCATCACAAATATATACTTCAAATAAAAATGTAGGGTCACACAGATAAAATGGGTTGTTGCATTCAATAAAGGGGCAACATAGCAAAAGAGTTGAATTCAAAACAAGATTAGTATTGCTTTAAACTTTCTAAAAAAGATATCTATAGTGTAAATATTTTTATAGTGCTTGTTTAAATTATGAGTTGCCTCCAATTATAAACATTTTTTCCCTTGTATTTCAATGGCAACTCGATGATTTTATAAATAATTATTCTTAACAAAGGAAATATTCACATCTTTCAACTTTTTTCTTGCCTTTCCCCTTTAATAAACTACACAAAACATATCTCGCTATCAACATAATGCTACAACCATTCATACAAGTGCTAGTTGTTATTACAATATTATAAAGTCAAATAATAGTAACATTATCATATATGCACACTTTTTTAATATTTGCTCATTAGTCCTTGCCTTATAGGTAGGAGACTATAGTTTTTACCCTATTTATACTATTATTACTTTTTTCAAAAATCTGAAAACATTATCAAATGTTAAATGTCTCTTAATATTATTATTAAAATACATATTTTTCACACTTAAATGCTATTTTTTATTGGTTATTACTATTTTTGCTAGTGGTTTAAACATTTTAAAAAATTCATTCAAATTCTTTTATTGCTACGTGAAAGGAAAGTGGCTTAAATAAAGGACCCACATTTAATTTGGCCTTAGTGGTTGCATTATATTCATTAACTTCCACCATATATGCATTTTATTGAGCAACCATATATGCATTTTATTGTGCATTGCATTTCATGCCTAACTCATGATTAAAACTTATTGTTTTTACGAGTTTTAATTTAGCATTTTCAAATTTAATTATAAAATGCATATATTTAGATGCAAGTTTTTTAACTACATAATTTCTATTTAATATTTTTTGATGATTTGATTGGGTGAATCATTTTGAGTCTTATATGCGCATGATTGAAGTTAAATATTTTTATTTGCGAATAAGTTAGTTTAGATGTTTATACTTTCAATATTCTATTTTTAAGAATTCATTTTTTTCATTCAACTAAAATATTGTAAAAAATATTATCTACACTTATATTATATAATATTTTAAGAAACACTATTATATATTATTATTATTAAAATATTATTATTTTTATATTATAATTTATTTATAATAGTATATATGATATATATGAATAGAATTTAACTATATAAGATTTGCATTGATTAAAATATTTTATATACTATGATAAATTTATTATTTTAACATTAGATTTATACAAAAAACTATTAAAACTAAGGCAAGTACTAAGTCATTATATGGCACTTGTTTTATATTTCATACTTGCTTTATGGAATACTCACAAAGCTTTGGTGTTTTTTTGGGTTGGGTTAGAGATAAGCAAAACCAATGTAGTTCTCTTTCTCCATTTTCTCCATTATATTCTATGGCTCATTTCACCTTATGGCTTTTTTGTGTTTTATATTATTTGAATTTTTTTTGTTCATATCACATCAATATTGGATTTGTATTGTATTGCAACAACCTTATAGATTTTTATAAAGGGTTTGTATCTATTGCAGGGATTCCATTCTCAATAATGCATCAAAATAAAGTTATACAGAATTTATATTCTTCAAGTAATGAAAACCTCAAGTCAGAGTGGTGTGTTATGTTCTCCTTGGATAAAAATGGTGTTCAATGTTATACTTTAGGAGAGGATGTCAACTCTCATTATGAAATTAATAGTACACAGTTTTTGTCATTATATGGAAGACTCTAGACATCTTCATTCTTCTTCTTTCCGTAATTTTCTATGTTCTAGGCATTTTTTATATTTGTAGTTACTAACTTTCAGTTTGTGCTACCATTCAATGTGAAGCTCCTCCTTGGCCATGTATCTATTCTCCTCCTTAGCCAGATACATATTCTTTGACATCTTTTTTTAAAGGAAATATTTTTTAAAGATAGGGCTTTTTTTGCACGGTGAATATTTTAGTGTTTGACCCATCTTGTAGTAAATTTTATAATTTCTTTCTACTATCTGATTAATCTTTTTCTTGCCTTCAAATTTTTAGACTAATTGTTACATGTGATAGTTTGAGGGACAAATTAGTGTATTCAGATATCTTTTCTCTAAAACATCAACTATGAATATATATTGAAATAAGTATATACAATTATTTTATTATTGTCTATCTTAAAATAGATTTATTTACAATAACTAATATAAATTTTGTTACCATAAAATTGTTTGCAAGAAATGCATTCGATCTTTTATCTATACTATATATTTGTACATTATGTTCTAATGACATACTTATGAATTAATATTTTAAAAATTATATATGATTAATACAAAATTTGACAAATCAATCATTAAAACAATCATCTATTTTTTCATCAAAAGACAGGGACTCTAGCTCTTGCAAGCCGTTCTTATTATTATTAATAGAGCCCTTCTTATTATTAATAATAATAATATTATTTCAGTGTTTTTGAATTTTATGCCTCTAAAAACAATTATTCAACAAAAAATTCCCACGGTCAATCACTAGGCATAAGCCTTAAAGCAAATTTTTACTTCGACCACAAGGTCATCCAAATGACAAAGTTAAGGCAATATTTACGTTCAAATTTAAGTGCCCGAGAAGTGCAGAAGAAATTTGGAAGGGAAAATGGCGCTGACATCGAATCTCCGCAGGTGCTGTTCACGCTTACTATCTCTGCTCGCCCCTGGCACCACCGCCGCCTCATTGCACTCACACGCCACTAGTTTTGGTAACATCTACTCTACGTTTTGCGTTTATAATATTTATGTTTTCTCTACTTCATCCATGGAATTATTGTCGTATTTTTTTTAACCAACTTGTAATTAAATTAGCAATTGGAATATATCAGTATCACGGTTACTTGTTTTCAGCTACGAAGTTCATTTTCTTTCAAAAATTGACTTAGAATTCTGAAAAACTATGTAGGTCTCTATTTATCCGCCCTAGAATAGTTCTGTGTCTTATTCTTTTTCTTTTCTTACAATTATGATTCATATCTTTTGCAATTCTCAATTTGTTCGTGTCCTCGAACACTGACTATTATGGTTCAAGGAGTTGCTCTATTTAGTACCTGCAACTGGGCACGGTGGGCCTCCTTTGCCATACCTGGAAAATTTTAAGGCCATTCTTCAGAACGAATCTTTACAAGAGAGCTGGCTGTGTTCTATCCGCAAGGTTCTAATAGGTTTTAAATCCCGTCAATGTTGGCCCTTTTGTGACCTTTGCACACATCACTCCGTTGCAAATGGGTCCCCTTTTTTCGCTTAGTTCTTCCAGTTGTCTTGTTCAGGTTGAGGTTTAGTCATAGTTTTAGCTTTTAAGTCTTCTCCTTAGGATGTGAGCAGGTTATCAATCTCTGAGCTCAGATTCATAGGCAAAGCATTTTAGGGATTAAAGGCAAATCGAAATGGGTTTCAAAAGATTGGAAGTTGTCAAGATGTTAATGAAATGTCGTCAATGAAAGATTTGTTTCACAAATAAGAGATGTCACTTTGGTTTTGGAAGAATCAACATCAAGAAGTCATGAAGTTGAAAAGAACATTGATCATTGCCAAGGCTTTAGCACTTAAGATCCACCATCTTCTGCCTTTGGTTGTGTGGCCAGAGCAGACTAGCTTTATCAAATCAAGCTACATTCTTGACAACACTATTGCTATTTGGGAGGGAATGCATTGGGCTAGAAAATCCAACCAGCTGACTATTTTTCTCAAGATTGATTTTTGTAATTTTTCCAAAGCTTATGATAGTATTGAATGACCTTTTATTCCTGTGATGCTTAAACCTTAGATTTTGGCCCCCTTCAATCTTTGCGCATGCTTTTTTGGGGTTGCTTATGCTTGCATTATTATCAATGGACGACCATCTGAGACTTTTTGTCTCTTCGAGTCCATCCGCTATGGTTGCCCGCTAGCCTCAACTCTCTATTTGCTTGTTGCTAAAGGCTTTGGTTTCCTGGCTTGCAAATGCAATCTCTTTTGGCCTTGTCAGAGGAATTTCCTTGCTCGAGTCACCCGCTCAACCTGTCAATGGACACGTTGCTGATGACTCCTTTCTCACTCTCATTGAGGAAGAGGAGAATATTAGTAATACTTTGTAGTGCCTGAATACCGTTTGTTAGGCTTTTGGTTCAGCCATCCAGAGTCACAAAACTTTTTGCTGCAAACAATCTTTTTTGCCTCGGTTGCTATGGCTCTTGCATTATGAATGGAAATGGATTCATTGTGGAGAGATATTCCGCATTCTTCCCATTCACTTTTCTTTTCAGGTGTCACTTGTTGATTTGTGGAATGCAGTTCTTGCTTAAGATTGGGAAAAAGATGGCGTATTGGATTACCAAGCCTCTTTCTTTGGCTGGTAAATTGTAGGTATGCTTTAAGGTTCTTTCTACTATTCATGTGTACTATTCCTCTTGTTGGGCTCTCTCCAAAGCCTCTTATTTGAAGTTGGAAAAGCTCCTTTGAGGCTTTCTCTGGGTTTTGGAGCTGACCATACTGGGTTTTACAGTCACCTGGGAATTTTGTTGCCTTCCCAAGGAGTTTGGAGGTCTTCGTCTTATTTCCACCCAAAATTAGGGCTTAAATTTGTGTGCTAAGTGGGTTCTCCATGCCCTAATTGGAGATGAGGCTTGGAAAAATCTTCTCAAGCATTGTATTTCTTTAGGTGTTTCTGTCAACAAAACTTCCTCTAAGGGGATTGGCTTACAAACCCTTCTCATTATGCAAGATCCTATTCAAATCTTGGGCATGTTTGTGGCCAAGAGCATTTGGAAAGCCTGGGAGGCAATAAAGCCTTGGCTTTGGTGGGCTAATGATGGCTTTGGGGGTAGTCTTCCCATGAAACAATACAATCTTTGGTGGTCTCTCCTTTTCTATGTCTAGGTGTTGCCCCATGTCAAGACTCATAGGGTTGGTGCTCTGCATTTTCACAAACCCGACATTAGGAAGCTCAAAGATTTGTTAGCTAGAGCTGCTATGAGCCTTAGGACTTGGGAGGACCTTCAGGTTCAGTTTCGTCTATCTCGTCTAGGTCGATAGACTTATGACTTTTTCGTTTTTGCCATTCTGCTTTACTTGTTGCACAAACTTGGTGCCAGCCTATCAAGTTGTGGTGGAAAGATTGAAAATGGTATCCTTGGACGCCTCTTACCAGCTACAAGCCCAAGTTGGGATACCACTGGCTCCCCACATTTGCCCATGGTCACCACTTTTAATCAGCATTGGCACTTACAGTCCTCCCAGAAGTCTTGGAGACTTCAATTCTTACTATTTCGTTTGTCATTACATAACCAAAGATTGCACACTTTGCTTGGTGTGTGCTCTTCCAAGGGTTGCCCTTGGTATCTCGATCAAGCACTTGGGATTCTTGGACCCTAGATGTCCTTTTTGTGGCCACCTTGAAACTTTTTTTTCATATCCTCTAGATTTGTGAGTGTGCTTAGCAACTTTGGTGCTGGATCCATGATTTCTTTTGATTGTTTCGGCTCAAACCTTTTGCTTGGCATATGATTCTTTTGGGTGGTTCATCAAGAATTCCCTTTAAGTTCTCCCAAATTTGGCGTGCTTTTAGGATGGAGATTCTTTTCACTCTTTGGAAGGAGAGAAATTTCGTTTTTTCGCTCACAACTGTTTGGGTTTAAATGTTCCTATGTATACTAAAGCGTGCTTATGCAACAACGTGATTATGCAGAAGGTGGCTTACCTTCAGTAGCTTTTACAGCATTGGGGAAATGCCCCGTGTATGGTTGTCAGAGTACCATCAGACTCCACCTCTGTCAACTATACTCTGCCTCGTGGATGTTGCCGTAGATACATCTCTTTTGCTTGTTGCTTCCAAGCCTAAGCTCCCGATCGTTCCTTTGGTTGTGGGGATGTGGCTTGCGTCGTTGCATGACTTCCCTACCTCGTTGTGGCTCCAGTTGGTCCCCTAATGATCTGGCTATGCCTCCTTATGCTACTGTTTGGTTTGCTCGTGGTGATTCTTCGTGCCATCCTCCCACTTCTTCTAAAGGGTTTTTACTTACCTCGGCCTTGGCCATTTCAATCTCCTAGGGCTGAGGAGGATAAAGATAAAGAAGAAGATGTGTGGTCTATTCTCGATCCCCCCTATTGGCCCCAATATTGATGGGGCAATGATGATCAGAATGACCCTTCTCCCTCGGTTGGCATTGCTTTGGTTGCCTGAGGTTTTTATATGTTTCCTTGATGAATAGTTGCTTTGCCTTTTGGCCGTGGGTTGTGTGGCTTTTGTGGGGTGATCTTGTATCCCCTGATCCCTTGAATATGTACTTTAATAGTTTAAATTAATAGAGAAGGCCTTATTCTTACAAAAAAAGAAAAATAATAAAGATTGTTAGAGTAATAAGATGTTTTCTTATTAACTTAATTCTACTTAAGCTAAACTTTAGGCATATAATAATTAATTCTTTTATTAATTATTATCATGCAATCAATGTTAGTTTCCAATTAGGATTATGATCTTCTTTATAAGGATTGATCTCTCTTTGTAATTAACACCTTTTGATTGAACAGTAATTTCTGTTTTGCACATCAAGAATGTCTCCTCTCTTATGGATTTGTGAATTCTAGTCTCAAAATAGCTTTGCTCTTCTCTTTTGTGACAAGTGTTTGCATGTAGGTGATTCTTGGGAGTTGTGGGTTGAGCTTTCCTCAACTTCAACAGGGTATCAGAGCTCCAAAATTCCATTCCATTGTTCTCTTTATGAGAGATTTGGTAGCAGTTTTCAGATTTGTGTTTGGACCTTTATTTCATGTCACTTTGAGCCCAAACAGACATCACTGTTGAACTTGGAGCGCCCCAAAAGCCCCATTTCCATTTAAATTTGTCTATTTTTGACAAAGTTGCTTTTGAGACAAAATCATTTAGCACCCAAATTGTTCGACCTAGGCATGCAAATCAAGATGGCTATTATTTTTATTTTATTTTAAAAAAAATAAAATTCGGAAGCACCAAATTTTAAACCTTTTTTTTTGCATGCCTTAACAATTAATGTGCATGCAATTTATATTTCTAAAGGGAAGGCGTTTTTTGACAAGTTGGAATTTTTTTTGGGACCTACAGGTCCTTGTTGACGCAAGTGTTGTTAGGGGAGCACTCTTTATTTTTTAGGTCCCGTACTCTATTAGTGGAGCATGTCAGCCCTCGACCCCACGTGGTACATGTTGGTTCTCAAAATTGTTGTTTGAAAACCTACAAGCCTTGCCTGCTTGATGTTGGCAAATCAACACAATTTTGATCAATGAAGAAGGCTGAAAACACACTTACGCAACCTTCACCCTTCAGGCTTTGCAAAACCTAGGTGGTTGTACCTTCTTATCTCAACTCTTATAAAGGAGAAAAATTGCCAATGCAGACTTAAAACTGATGCTTTTGAGTATGCAAGTACTTTTCTCAAGGAGAAATCAGGTGATAATATTCTTGAAAGTGAAAAATGTGAAGTAATATATGCGAACAAGAGAATGAGACAAAGAATCTCACCTTCCACCGAATTACACTTTTCCTTAGAAAAGCCAATCCTTTGCTGATGGGAGAATGGAGTCAATAACAATGTTCGTTGATATCATCCAATTACTTGGAGACAGGCGTGCTTCTATCAATTGGTGGATAGAGAACTTGAGATTATAAAACCCTAGTTAATTGAATTTAACTCCAATAGTAATGAAGACCAATTACACAAAACCCATGCATAGATTTTGCTTATCAAGGATTTATTTCTTTAATTTCAATCCATCAATAACAATGTAAGTCCAAGAAGACGATTTGCAAGTGCCAACAATTATGATCTATTCCCAAACTTTAGAAGAGAAATAGAGTATTTTTATTAATTTTGAAAATAAGTACAATAGGGTGGTGAGTGGTTGCAATGTCTATCTCTATACCGCATGTTCCTATATTTGCTTTTTCTATATATTTGTCTTCCTATATCTATAAGGCCTTGGTACCCCTTCTTCTAGAAAATGAAAGGGTGCAAAAAAGCTTCAGACCTTTATAGAAAAACTAACTAATAACTAATTGCAACCATTTGCAAGATTTTTACAATGATAAGCTTTTAAAACAAAGTATCAAAATCCTCAAATCATATCAAGAATTTCTTCAAAATGATGGTTCCCACGACGGTCTCCAAACTCAGCCAAGATGGCTTGGACCTCGGTCTATCTTCTTCAAGCTCCAACTCCTGTACATTGCTGATGTAGCTGGCATAATTCTTCAGCAAATCCCAGGCTGCTACATACATACTGTTAAGAACATCAAGTTGGTCCTCCTCTGCCGGTAATAAATCTGGCTGCTTAACTGGTTTTGGGTCGTCATGCTCATTGTATGCTTGAATGGACAGTCCTGTGGTGAAGAGTCTTTAACACCTGCACAAGAACAGAACAACAAATTCGCAATACAAGGACATTCCGACAAAATGTTGCCTTTCAATGTCCTTACTTAACAACGGTTAGTAAATGCGTTAAATTTCAACCAGCAGATCACACGCAAATGCAAAGAACTTGTCACATCTAATTTTGTGCTAATTTAAGACAAAATGCAAATGTACTTAGCCTTAAATGCTTGTGTCTTTTCGTTGGAGTTGAAAAGATATCTTCAGAATGCAAATCTTTGCAACTGCTGCTGCTCTCTTCAATATCTGATCAATCCTTTTTGTTTCTCTTCACAAAACAATCATACTACTGCTCTGTACATCAAATTCACATCTATACTAGGCATACAAAGTGTGCATATAAACATTGTATTATTACAATACAATGCCATGCTTTGCTAAACAAAAGATAAGTCCTTTATATCAAAATCTTTAATTCAGTCGGCCTTGTACTACCTTGCATGTTACCAAATCTTCAAATTAGGTTCTGCCACATGTGGGTTAACATCTAGGATGTCATCCCAACCTTGTTAAGTAATTATTTTGGCAAGCCAAAATAATTCCTTAACCAAATGCCAATACTTTGCTGTTTACACTGTTTTGTCCTGTCAAACATGTTTCTAGTAAACTGCCCATAACTCAGTCAAAATTTGACATAATTTTCAGCAGTCTTGAATATATACTCTCTGGTAGTCCATACTACCTTCCTTTCAGTCCACATAACTTTATGTGCTTCCAGTGAAGCTCGTTGAATAAAACTATCTGGCTGTTACCCGTTCCTTTGCATTATACTTAGTCAATTTTCTATGTATATTGATACCAAACTTATCCTTAAGTTCTGCCATCTCAAAAAAGGTAATATGTTGCCATTAATGACAACTCTATCAACTTATCCTAGCCAAATTGCCAACAGGATCCAACATTGCAAAGAGAAGAAGAGAGTTTATTCTCCAAAGAAACAATATTGCCCTAGAAACAATAGAGTTATAGCAGAGGAAAAAAAAGGAAAAAAACAAAGAAAGACAGAGGGAGAAAGGGTGAGGAAAAAAGGAGGGGCCCTCGCCCATCATATTGTTTTGACTCTCTTGGCTTTGATGTGGTTGTGACCCTCCTTGGATCACAAGTGAATTAAGAAGGGCATACCATCTTTGAGGAACTTGTAGTCATCCTTGAGATTTGAGTATGCATATGTGAGGCTATTGCTTTCATCTTGCATGTCTTGGATCTTGGCCTCTAGTGTACTAGTCGATAACAACTCAAGACCATAATTGCAGCTTGAAGCTCTTCTTGAGGTGGTCTCTTTTTTGATACAAACCTTTTCAGATTCCTTGAAATTCTCCACCACAGTCTGAACCATAACCTTGACTTGGTACAATTGGCATTTTTGGGATGAGCACGAAGTCGCTCGTGATAATTGGTGTTAACTTTGATATCAACCATCCCTCTTTTAGTCATAGATAACAAATAAATAAAAAGGACAAAGGAAAAAAATAACAAAAAAATAGATAAAAATAACTAATAACACAACTTAATTTAAAGAGCTTAAAATGGATATTGGTCTCTTGGTTGAACTTTATATTTTGTAGAATCCTAGTTAATTCTCTCCATCTCATTCTATCTCATTACTTGGGAGCTTTGCCTTAATTTATGGACCTCTCTTATGAACTCTCCTATGGTCTGGTGCATGTGACGATGTTCATATGGGACCTTGGTTTATTTTCTTTCAAAATCTATAGTATCCTATTTTATATAGATCATTGCAGATAACCTTTGATTCCTTGAGTTTTTTCTCGAGTGTCTAGGTTGTACATTCTGCTTATCCACTTTTGTTATAACCACATGTTGACTGGCTGGAGGTGGTCAAGATCTTAAGTTGTTGCTTCATTTTTTGAAATTGAATGGCTTTTGTGGTAATGCACATTGCTTACAAAGTATTCTTTTGTTTAGCTGCAGACCATCGTTCATATGGTATACATGTTGCAATAGGGTTTAAATGGCAAAATGAGCTTTGCATGCATGTATTTTCTGTTTGGACCTGCTCAAATCATCTTCTTTTGCTTCTACAGTGCCGTGAGATATTTGCATATTAACCTATGAATAAAGAGAACCTTGACAACTTAAGTGAGTGGTTGGCTTGATTACTTGGCACATGCTTATATTTATAATTGGTTCTGGAGCCATGTGTCAACTTTGGGGCAAATGAGTGAATGCTTTAACCTGGAGCTTGTATTGTAATCCCATCTATCCAATCCTATTAGTTTTTTCCGAGCTGTAGGACTATGACACCATTTGACGGTGTGGGCCTGAACAAGCCTATTAACTCAATTTAATTTACGGTCACATAATCATGAGTAAAACAAAAAGGAATTCAGTTTGTTGCAATCTCATTGGTTGAAGATATAATAAGTTCAATGATGTGGATTACAATACAATGAATCAATGAAATCTTAACACATATACTTGAGATAGTTGACTGTTTGGGTTTTATTGTATCTGTGCACTTTTAACAAATTAATTGAAGGTGGTTCTACCTTGAGGACACATGTTTGACATTGGGCAAAAATGGTCTTTTTAAATTTCACATAGCTTATCTCATGTAGTTTTCTTCACGCTGTTGGATCTTAAATAATCATATCAGACCATTGATTTTTAATTTTTTACTGGGTCTATTTTATTATGAATTTTGCAGAATTTTTGATTGTGAGACTGCAAAAGATAAATTATTAAAAGTTTTGAGGTACAGGTACTCTCATTATCATGACTTCTGGACCACATAATAGGCTGTGGATATTTCACTGTGTTTAATTAGTGCCACCTGCAATTTGTGTTTTATTGTAGAAGATTGCACTCTGTTTGATAATGTGCCACTGTCATTAAACAAATAAGGCCTAGAAACTAGTCTCCAGACTCCAATATGTACCATGTGCGGCTCATAAATTGTAATTGATTTAGGTGAATAATGTCTCAGGACTAGGGACTAGTGTTAACCTGTCTGGTTGGACTGGGTGCAGGGATTGGTATAGCCACTGTCATTTATTGCACAACCATTTGTCATTGTGATTAACACAAGGAAATCAAATAAATACTTTCTCAGAATTAAAACTTTTGTCTTTTGATTGTTTACAAGATACAATGATTTATATCTGACTGAGGACAGGGCATCCTTGAATTCTTGCATCTTGATGATGGATCATGGAGTATGATCCAAAACTTTAATGGTAAAAAAACACACACACAATCAGATCCAGAAGCATTCTAGCTAGATATTATGGATTGTGGAAATCTGCTATTATTAAAGGGCAGAGCAATTATCAATCACTATTGATCTTGCATTAGTAGAGTCTGATTAGACTCTCCCACACATATCCTCTGTTCTGTGTGAAGCTCTGATACTTGGTCCTTGTTTTCTTCTAGTAAATTTCTCAAATAAGGTTATAATAGAATTTTTCTGTGCTCATGTATATTGGTGCGACTTGATGCAGGATTTAAAGAAGTGCCAGAAGAGGAAAAGAGAAGAATGGTTGGTGATGTTTTCAAAAGGGTTGCTTCAAAATACGACATTATGAATGACCTAATGAGTTGTGGTCTTCATCGATTTTGGAAAGACAGGTTCTTCTACCTGATACAACCATCTCTTTGAATATATCATAAGAAATACGCTAGTGCTTGAAACCCTGCCTTGAGTTATATTAGATGAGCAATGCAAGCTGATCTTGTCTTTTTTGTATTTTATTTTGGCAGACTTGTCTCAAAACTGAGTCCATTTCCTGGGATGCAGCATCTTGATGTTGCAGGTGGAACAGGTGACCACATTTTTTTCTTCATAAATACTGGTTTAGTTTCAAAGAGCCATGCTTTAGAATTTGTAATGGTTATCTCACCCTCTGCAAATTTACAGTCTCCTTGACCAGGGATTCTGGATTTTATTTTTTTAAAATTGTTGTAATACATGTCCTATCCTTTTGCTTGTGTTTTGTGTGCAGTTGTGCTTGTCTTGGTGTGTCTTATTCGTAGGTGTGTGTGTTTATCCAGTTTGATGGTTATGATGCTTAATTAATTTGATTGTTAATGATTTGACATCATAACATTAATCATGCTTATTTAATAGGATTTATTTAATTAATTAATTATCCTCATATCATTGTTATAAACTAATTGTTCCATATGGAATTTGAAAAATTGATATCAGTCAATAATAAATAAATTAATATGACACTAGTTATTTACAATATGATTTGTTAATTTTTTCACTATAGTCATTAATCAATTCGTGGAAAATAATTACTATTATTAAGGCTCTATTTGTAAGATACTGATAAATTATTCATAATAATATTAATTACTTAATATATTTAGTGTGGTAAGTGATATTTGTTATTTTTTTTGATTGGTAACAATACTATTTTAATAATATAATAAAAAGATTACATCAGATATTACATTTCAGCCCATTAAGATTTCAGACTTCAACTTAAACCTCTACTCCTAAATAAGACTAACTACATTCATCTTCTGCAACTGTAGTATAACACACCTAATTACATTTTATTATAGCATACATGCTATTACATATGCATTTTTTTGGCTTCTTTCTATTTGCATCTCACTAAATGCATGTCCTTTTGCGCAAACTGATTCATGATGATTGGGCTCCATGTGTCTATGGGCGGTCTTTCTAGACTTGGTAATCTTGAACTTTGAACCATGAAATAAGAGGTTCAAAAGTTCAAATTCATCTGCCAAAAGATTTCGGAACGAAGGGCTTCGAAACTAAGGCATGTCACATCAATGACTCACTATGACTTTATGAACTTTGAACTTTGAATTATGACGTGTAATGTTCAAAGTTCAATTTTAATAAAGAGCACTTTCATCTTTGAACACAAAATAAGACTCTACATGCAGTGAACTGGGAGGGCTTCGCATAAATGAAACTGTGAACTTTGACAAAAGGGAATGGTGAGACTACCATAGTGCTTAGAACAATATTGAACTGGAATTTTGAACTTTGAGAGTTCAAGTTCAAAGTTCAACGTCTCAAACGAGACTGTAACATTTTCACAATTGCTCAATTTTTACAATATAAAAATGTGGATGGCAATCTCCATCAGAATATCAAAATTGCACAAAATTTGGCCAATAACATGGTCAAGAGCATAGGAATAGAACAGTATGAACTCACACCAATGAGTAATTATATTTTCATTCAATATCTTTGATTTCACAAATATAACAATGAAGTAAAGTAAAATATTTGAGTGATATCTCCAATGACAAACTAGGGTGGCTGTAAATCAATGAAAATGCGATTATAGAATAGGGAGGGTCTTGCACCTCCAAAACTTCATACGGGCCGAATTCCAACTGTAATTGCAATTATACAGACAGAATATAACTCCTCACAATGTGTTCCGACAATGCCAACAACAACCTTATAAAGAGCTGGAAGAAGTGTCTGGAAGGTTGCAAATAGGTTGACATATTTTATTACTTGGGCCTCTTTATTTATTAGTCATGAAACATCAATTTTGTGCCTGATATTTTAAAAATGCCAGTCTTCAACTTTTAGGCAACGCTAATCAATTAACTGGTTACAGGCCATGTATATTTAAATTGGTGTTTGTGTAGCTCTAAGCCTAGATGGGCATTAATTAAACTTAGATAGACATTAATTTATAACCTTTTCTATGATTATAAATATAATAAATATAATAAATATTCTAGAATGCTTCAACATATGAGGAGTGTTCGAGACTCATGAAAATTCTAAACAGATTTAAATAACAAAGTCACAATGTTTGGTATAGATCATGACATGATTAATGGCATCTTTCAGAAAAATTATATCCGAAGCATTATGTTTTTTTGAAGTTCATTTTCCTGCATGTGCCATCCGTTCCTTACCCAATGAGTAGATCTTATAATTCTAGTACCTCTACTCTCATGAGAGAATTTATTAATTTTATACTTGTTGCACAGTGCACAACAGGCAACTGATGTTAGATGCTTCTTACTTTTGTCCGGATTGGAAATAATGTGTCTCCATGGAAGCTTATATCATGAAGCTTGTTAGCATGGATTTTTCTATGTAGGAATGATCCTGTGGTAAAGCAGGATGGTTACACTGCTGAGTACTACCAACAAGAATTATTCACATTCATTAGAATTGACAAGCACACAAAAAGACACTTAGTTTTCTGTTCTCTAATATGCATGATTCATAAATAATCTGGACTCTGGTTGTTGAGAAGATAGTTTCTCACAGTACATGCTTTTTTTTAATCCTTATGAGGAAAATCTGAATTAGCTCTTCATTTATTTAGTGGAGACACTACCTTGGATCCTTTTTTTCTGAGTGTGTACTACTGTGCAATATTACAAGTATTGAGATGGATTTCAATTAGGTTAGACTTGTATTGTGTGCAAAGAACTTTATTAAGAGTGAATCTTGTCTTACTATTTGTATGCTATTTGCTAGGAGATATTGCATTTCGTGTTTTGGAAGCTATCCATGGTGTAGAACATTGTAGGACTTTACGTGTTGCTGCTGATGAAGATGAAGAAGATGAGACACGCGTCTTTGTCTGTGATATCAACCCTGCAATGCTGGATGTTGGTAGGAATCGAGCAGTTGTTAGAGGTGAACCTATATCAAATCATGTAAATATTGCCAATACTGTACACATGGGCTTCTTTTTGTTTCTTTGTTTGCAATGCTTAAATGCCTGCTTTTTAATTATTGACATTTCTTTTATCCAAGTTATTACAGAACATGCTTTTGCATAAGGTAATATTATCCTGCAGGACTTGGAGAAACCCCCTCCTTAGTATGGATTGAAGGAGATGCAGAAGCCCTTAAGTTTGAAGATGCATCAATGGATGGTTACACTATTGCTTTTGGAATAAGAAATGTGACACATATAGAGAAAGCTCTCAGTGAAGCGTACCGGTAAAACTTGAAATTACTGAACCTTCTGTATTTTAAAGAATTTTTGTAGAGTGCAACTGGAACCTTTGTATATAAAAGGTATGCAGTAATTGGTGTTTTATGTTGAAATTCTTTCCTTATGAAAAATTTAATATAGTCTGCACTTGATCCATAATCAGCACGGGTATTCCATATATAATAGAGCAACAAGAAATTTATCTTTGGATAAAACAACCTAGCTGATTATGCTGCTGTTCATTATTCAACCTAAGAAAACAATAAAACATTCTTAGAAATATGTAATGTCCCCAAACTCAGGAGAACTCAAGTTTTGCCTTAGATTATAATTTTCTATATAAAAGAAAGAAGGGATTTTAGAGTACCTTTTTACTTTGATTGAGATTTACAAGTCAGGAAACATGATAATCATAATCACAATTCATAATTAGACATTTTTGAGTTAGAAAAAACATATATCAGATAAATAGATTGCTTGAGTCAGATTTTAAAAATGTATCAACTGTAGAAGTAATAAGGTAGGGTCATTTGATGAGGGTGCCTAAGAGACCCTACCCTAGGCCATACTATCCCTCCTTGTCTCCTAAGGCCTTTAACCCACAAATGAAGTGGTTTCCCTAGTGTGGTGTCCTTTCACCTTTCTCCTCATCCTTGTCACTTCTACCTCACCTCCACTGGCTCAGCATCCATATGCATTGGTTCACCATGATAGAGGTGGCGAATCTCCCCCTTTGGCCTCATGGGACTCCTTAGTCACACAGCACGGGGTGGCGTGCTTAGAAGGTGACCTCATCACCCTATTTGCTACTTGTGACTACCTTATTTACCCTAACATGACTAATTGCAGTAGACAGAAAACATACTTGATATTTCACACATAAATTTTATATTACATCCTTAATGAGTCATCAAAAAAATGCATATAAAACCACTGGTATACAGGTGTATGTATTTGAATATATATATCTACATAATATGATATCATATCACTGAAATGCATACATAATCTAAATAGAGAACATGCATTAAAACATCATTATGAAATACTTATTTCATGTGATACTCTTACAATAAATTGCTGTTCTGAAGTTATTTTTAAAATCCATTCTTGATGTTTTCCTTTCTTCCTTCTGGATGATTGAATGTGGATATTATAAAATCACAATTTATTTATGTTTGAATGATGAATTGTTTGATTTGATGGACATTTGATGATTGATTTCCAATTCCAAGATGTAAGTCGATTGATGATTTGATTGCTTGTTTATTTATTTATTTATTTTTTGATGAATAGTCCCTTCCTTATATTGAAATAAATACAATAAAGTTACATATTCACAAAAAAAGGGGCTGGGGGAAATAGGATCACCCCGCGAGTTCAAACAGCCTAAGGCTGGATATCAACTATTCATAAAAAAAAAACTTTAGAAAACATAAAAAGCCTCAGGCTTCCAGCGCAGCGCCACCCTCGGGAGGAGGATCCTTATCATCAGATCCCCACCCGAGGGTGTGGGGTGAGTAGACGGCTCACGGGGAGCCCATTCGTCATCAGTAGTAGCAACATTATCTCCATCTTTTTCTCCCTCAGGCCTGGGAGGAGAAATGGCTAAGTCCAGCCGAGGAAACACCCACTTGGGGTTTGAGTGTGTAGAGGGCCAACGAGTAGCAGGAGCAGCAGGAGGAGCCATTGGGGACCACCCCGAGCCAGACCTCCAAGGAGGTGAGGCGGAGCGGTGCCGACCACTAGAGCCTCCAGAAGAGCGGCATCGACCAAAAGCACCACCACTGGGAGAGCAGTGCGATTGAGAGCGAGGCGTGTGGGAGTGGCGAGCAAAAGTGCTACGTCCTCGACAACGACTGCAAGGAGGGGTACGGATGTCGGAGACCAAATCCAGTGGGACACGAGCTACTGTACAGGGGGCATTTCCCCAATATTCCAAGAGCTCTTGTAGGTGAGCCACCTCTAGAGCCACTTTATTTGTTTGTACTTGAATCTACAACATGACGTTGTTATAAATGCATGCTTTAGCACACATAGCAACATTAATGTCAAGTGTGTTATTAGCATAAATAATTGCATTGTGATCTTTTTCCAAATGGTAAATAAGATCTCCAATTTGAAAGCATGCCATATCTAGGAGTACTTGAAGGGAATTTGAGTGTTGTCACCCAGAACAACCATATGCCAAGAGAAAGGTTCTGGGTGGAAGGGTTGAAAGAGATCTTGGATCCATTGCTAGTAACACTGAGCCTATCTACAGAACCAAAAATTGTGCAAAAAAGTCTTTGGTTGACCACATAAAGGGTAACGGGGCTAGGAACACCCAGGTGCTGCAGCCAGGGGCCCAAAGGCAAGCCCTGGAAAAGAATACACCAGGTGAAATGCACAATTTTAGGCTCAGTAATGGTTTGCCACACAGTAGAGAATCTATGGCTACAAGTACGGTGAGAAGATTGCGAATGCCATCGTTGGTTGAGAACTTCAACCATGGGCAGGTGAGGAACCAGCCATCGGTAGCCCAACCTAGGCTTATAGTTGGTTACCGGGGTGTCTGGATACCACTTCTAGTCTTTCCACCAAGGGCAAGAGGACTAAATGCCAACTTTATGTAACAAATGTGGAGGCACCACAGAAACTAGAAGATCAAAAGTTTGTTAATCTGGACGAGTGAGTCGCAATTGCACTTTCATGTCCTCCCACCACCGTAAGCTCATAGTAACTCTGGAGAAAAGATCTTTAGGGGTTCTTATGCCGCGTTTAAAAAAACGCAAAGCACTAGCCCCATACACTTTAGCCAGGGGAACACCTTGGATAGCAAATAATGGTGACCACCAGAGATTGTGTTGGTTCATGGAGATCCCATCTCTGAACCCATTACCAACCCAATGAAGCCAGGGCTTAATTGCTTCCCAGGCTTTCCAAATACTCTTGGCAACAAAAGTGCCTTGAATTTGGATAGGTTCAGTGGTCACAAGAAGGGTCTGAAAACCAATCCCCTTCCAGGCTGGTTGGTGAATCGGAAAGCCTGAAGAAATGCAATGTTAACAAAATCTTCCAAGCTTCATCGCCAGAAAGAGCTTGGATCACCCATTTGGCACAAAGAGCAGTACCTTGCTTCTAGCTAGATATCAAGCCTAAGCCACCAGACTCTTTGGGAAGACAACAAAAATCCCAAGCAACTTTATGAAAGCCCCGGTGAGAAGCATCTGAAGCCTAGAGGAAGTTGCGTAATAGGCACTCAAGTTTGCGATAAGAGGCCTTTGAAGGAGCCCAACAGGAGTAGTACACATCGGTGACGGCCAACACTTTGGAACAAATTTGGAATTTGCCCACAAGGGAGAGAGGTTTGGTGATCCAATATTCTAGTTTCTTCTCTATTCTTGCAAGAACCGCATTCTAGAGCTCGATAACGGAAGCTTGGAAGGCAAAAGGTTGCGCAAAAACGAAAAACTTCACCATGCTGAACCCATTTCCGTTGATATTGCCCAAGCCAAGTAGGAAGGGGAAGGGAAGATTGCCTGTAGTAGAGAGTTTTGTGCCACTGAATGGCAGACCCTGAAGCAAGATAGGTGTCAAGACATTGCAAAGCGGAGGCAACATTCTCTTCATCCTCAATGAGAGGGAGGAAAGAGTCATCTGCGAAATGACAATTCACAAGCTGATCAAGGGAGTTCGGAAGGGAAATACCATGGACCCTCCCTTGTGAGATGGCATTTGCAAGCAAGTACCCAAAACCTTCAGCCGCCAACACATATAGAAAGGGTGCTAGCGGGCAGCCTTGTCGAATTGAACGATAAAGCCCAAAGGCTTGAGATTGGCGGCCATTAATGGAGATGCGAGTAGAGGCATCCCCAAAAAGCATCTGGATTGACTGTAGAAAAGTAGGGCCAAACCCAAGCACCTGAAGCATTGCAAGGATGAAAGGCCACTCAATCCGGTCATAAGCTTTGGCAAAATCAATCTTGAGAAAGATGGCCTGTTGCTTGGAATGCTAAGCCCATTCCATCCCTTCCCACACAACAATTATATTGTCTAGGATATAACGGGATTTGATAAAACCCATTTTTTCAGGGCGAATAATCTAAGGAAGAAGATGACGGATTTTAAGAGAGAGCCTTGGCAATGATCTTGTAAGAGACATTCAACAAAGTGATGGCCCTCCAATTGCATATATCTTCAGGGTCACCTGCCTTAGGTATGAATTTGACATTCCCCTTATTAATAATATTGTGTAAAGAGTAGGAATTGTAGGCTTCAAGGTAAACCTTATACAGGTCTGGTCCAATCTCTTCGCAAAAGGCTTTGTAAAATTCACAAGGGAAACCATCACAACTAGGGGCCTTATCGTCTGCCCTGGAGAAGATGGCTTCCTTGAGGTCTGCTAAAGTGAGCTTCTGCTCGTAGAACACATTGTTCTGGAGTGAGTCTTTTAGGAGTCACATCCAAAGAAGCCTGCAAGGCTTGATTCCAGGCTTTTGAAGGGCCCTACGTTGTGAAAGCTTTTTCATAGCGGCGAACAAAAGCTTGGAGAATGTCAGGAAGCTCACAGAAGGAGTGTTGACCCTCCCGAATGCATTTGATCCCCACTGCAGAATGGCGAGCCCTCAACACATTAAAAAATTCCTTGGAAGCTTGATCTCCAACCTCCACCCAGTATAGGCGGGCTTGAGTTGAGCTTCCCAGGTAGTATAATTGTTTGCAACCTACTTCTGGTGGCGAAGGTTGGCAAGCCGAACCTGGAGATCCGTGTCAAACAGATTCATGGCTAGAGCTTCAGTGGCCATACAAAGATCTTTGGTAGTGGCCTCATAGGATCTCATGCGGTAAGTGGCCAATTGTCTCCCATAAATGCGAAGAAACCTCGCAATATGAGTGATGGCATCATTCCACTACTGAATCCACCCATAGGTGGAATGGGGCTTGGGTTCAAGAATCCAAGTTTGTAAAATTTGAGAGGCGGTGGGTGAATGTGACAGCATTGAAGTATTAAGGTAAAATTGAGTTTTACAAGTACGAGGAGGGGCGGAATGCCATCTAATGGAAAAGTGAATGGGAAAATGGTCAGAAAGAGTCCCATCAGGGAGTGGAGTGATAGGTAGCAGACTTGTGTGAGAAAAGGGAAAAAAGGATTGAGCAAAAATCATAGCACGGTCTAGCCTTTTAAGAACCTTGTGATATTCCTCTCGAAAGTTGGACCAAGTGTACCAGACACCATCAGTCCGGCAGCGATGAACATTGGGATTAAAGAGATCCAGCTTGTTCCGCATGTAAAACCAGGCTTCTCGCTCTCCAGCTGACCATCGAAAAGGTAGAAGGCCCACTTTATCAATAGCTAGCTCAACCATATTGAAATCTTCGCAGAATATTCAGGTGGCAGGTGGCAAAGAATCAGCTAGCCACCTCCACAAGTGTTAGCGCTCAACTGCATCATTAGGGGCATAGGCATTGACAATGCCAAAAGAATGATTTTGAAAAGACATCAAAATCCAAACAACTCTTTGCATGGGGTCAGAACCATGGGAAATAACAAAAGGAAAAAGCCGAGGGGAGAGGAGAGTGACTACACCACCTCGACCAGCTTCATGTTGAGAAGCAAAACTAACACCATTTGGCCATATCACATGATAGGCTGAGTTGAGAAGAAACCTAGAGACTTTGACTTCTTGTAGGCATAAAACATCAATATTGCCAAGCCTACACTTGGTATCATGAACATAATATTTTCTAGGGAGGTCTGTTAGCCCCCGCACATTCCATGAGAGAAAATTCATTATAAACCGGCTTGCATATTCTCCTCGTCCCCAAGCGAGGAAAAGCTGTTATGCAAGAAAGTGGAGGATTCAAACAAGGGGTCACCCAAAGTGATGGCTCTTCGTTTATCTCCAGTGATAGAAACTACATTCTGGCCTTCAGGGCTGTGAGAGCGACAGAGAGACTGAGAGGAAATCATAGAAGTTGCTTGAGGCGCACAAACCCAAGTAGCTTGGACCTCCGGCTGTTCTATCCCTTGTGACGTAGGGTTTGAAATAGGCGGTGGCACAACCATGGGAACCTCGAGTGCGTAGACAGAAGAGGAGCCGCATTGGAGCTGGGACAACTGGGTTCTTGAGAAACGGGGCTTGGCTTAGCAGCACCCTTGCCTTTCTTGACAACTGTTGTCCATTCATCTTTTTTAACGGCCGAAGCTAGCTTGGTTTCCTGGACCAAAGAGCGATTGCACTCAAGTAGAGGACAATCCTTTATCTTATGGCTAGCGGATTGATAGTGAAAACAAGTATTTGAGAGATTTAGGTAAAACACCTTTTGTGTAAAGGTGGTAGCACCAATTTGAATTTCCATGGATTCTTTAAGGCCCCTACAGAGGTCGTCCTCAATGCAAGCCCTCTGCTGAGGGTGGGCATTGAAAAATTTGTCCGGTTCCACACAAATCACTTTGCCCATAGTTTGGGCAATTTCTGGGAGGAAAGACCAGCAAGGGATGGGCAGCCTAGGAAACTCTACCAAAATTGGAACCCTAGGTTTGCGGTCATCCGAGGCACAAAAGTCTCGAGACCATCTTTGAAAAACAAGTAGAGACAAGCGAACTGTCCACTGCCCATGGTTGAAAATGCTCTCGACCTGGGAGGGGTTACCAAAATGAAACAAAACAAAGCCCTTAGTGAGGCTTTGCATCCCTTCAAGGCGAATCCCGTGGGGGGCCTAGGCCTTGGTGACCCATTGACGTAGCGTGCTTTCAGATGGAGTGCGACCCACAAAATACCCAATAAGGGTTTGGGTTTCTAGCCATTGACAAACAGATTCAAAATCAAAAATATTCAAAACCAGGTTGGGAGAGGAATTACCTCATGAAATACCTTGGGCACAAATTTGAGCAGGCGTTTGTTCGGCGAGGCCATTTTCGCATGCAGCAACAACTCCAGCACTAGCAACAAGTGCTGGGCTGGAGAGGGTCGAGGCCACTATATCCTAAAGGAGATTCCCGCACTAAATGCGAAATGACAAGTAGTGTGGCAGAAAGGGTTCAGACACAAACTGTACAAACCCTAGCAGAGCACATTTCGCAGAGCAATCACCAGTGGTGGTCAATTGCTTGTTTATTGACTTTGGTGAATTGATAGATTTTTTGATTCAACCTTTTTTGATTCATAGATTGCTTGCTTTTGAGACACATTGATGAGTGATGACATATCAATGTTTGCTTGGAACGATCTGCCCTTAATAATTTATATGTGAAATGGTCACCACCTTTCATGAGATTTGAATCACCACGTTTCGTTGTTGACTTTGTGAATACTATATTATTTCCAATTGATCTCCCTTTTTTATTGCATGTCCTTTAATGAAGTTCTCTTTTATATCTCCTTTGAGTGTAGGGAGTTGCACCCTTTCATTTGTTAATGCCCTTATGAAAGGGTCACACTCTTCCACGTGTTGGCCGGCTTGCCACCTCTCAACGAAGAAGGGAAACTGGTATTGGAACTTGCCAAGATCCTCGATGTCTGAGAGAGGAAATTAACTGATTGTACTATCAAGGAGTTCTTGATATGTTGGAAACATTTGCTACTCAATGACGCCACTGGGAAGGTGAATAGATTTTGGAGCACCATGTGCTCTAATCGCTTGAGGACAAGCAATTTTCGGGATAGGAATGTAATATCACTGTGATAAAATAAATAAAATACTTAAAAACTTTGCATGTGGGACCGATCGATTTAGTATATCTTAGGGCCCATTTTTATTTTAATTTATTCGTTGGTGTTTGTTGTGTTGTGTCTGCACATAGTTTTATGCCTCAGGAGCATTTCTACAACAAGGTGTATATGTCCTTCATGTTGGATTTTTGTAGGCATGTGACTTGAATTATGTTAATGCGAATTCTAGTTGTAATTTTGCTTGGTTTCCCCATTCGGAAGTGAAAGATCTTCCCTATTTTGCTAACACAGTTTCAGTGGGATTAATCTTTCGCCCTATTCTGCTTGTGGGTTTCAGATTTTGCCAAATCTGAAATGCTACTTTGATGTACATTTGAGAAATCTATTTTAATCTTTGGCATAAATACATATTGTGGCATTCTTCTTTGGGGTTTTGTGCGATCTAATTGTTCACCCTATTCCATAATTTCCCCCATAATTTCCCTTAGGTACCACTCGCCATCTACTTCGTATGCCATAATTTCCCCCATTCCCCCACAATATGTTGGCCTCAACTATGCACCGTATGACTCCTAAGCTCTGTACGAACTTGCCTCCTTTTCAAACCCTCAAGAGACTTCACAAGTAATTAAAAAGCAATAGGCAAGAATGAATTCCTTTCTCACAAAACAATGCTTTTATAATAAATAAAGATGGCTTCTTTAAGACACCTTTCACTTAAAGGCCTCGTTGCTTTATTCTTAGGCACATAATTGAATAATACAATTTATTAATTCCCTTTGGCTCCAAAAATGACCTTTTCAACCATATTATGATATTTTAATGCACAAGGTCATTATTTCTTGGGCCCAAGATTTAAAACTTTTCAACCCGGCTCCAACGAGCTATGACACTAAGGTGGCCTATAAGATAATATAAGATAATGATATTAATGTCCAACAAAAGACCAACAAAAGGTCTATGGGATTGGAGGATTACATCAATGAGGCTAGCAACAGTAGGAGCACACAAAGGTGTCCGAAAACAAATACAAACAACAACAAGAGAAAGCAAACAAGGAACCAGAAAGGAGGCCAAGAGATAGACAAGAAGTCCTTTCTAGGTGAAAAGAAGTCAGTCATTGAATGATATACGTGCCGATAAGTAAAGGCCCTTCTCTGTCTGTGGCTACACATAGAGGAGTGTCGCTAGTGCAAATAGCCGGTCCGGGAACTGATGCATTTGGAATGCCTGGTAGATCTAGTGGAGCTAGAAGGCCTTTTCACACCATGCAAAGGAGATAATGGTGTGAAAAAGGCAGTAATGAGTTGAGTAGATGAATGCTGATGTAGAAGCAGTGACTAGATTGTGCGATTACAGAGCATAGTGGTCTCTCGAAGATAAAGTGCAAGACAATGCTGATCATAGTAGCTGAAAAATCCATAGAGAGAAGCATTCCTGAAGCAGATAGAAAAATCTCCTTCTGATCTCATAATAAACGAGGCAATGGAAAATGAAGTGTCTTAGTCTCCACCTCACCCAAAGTACAAAGCCTACAGATCTGCTCACCACTATCAATATGATGGTCAGTTTGGACTCGAAAACAGTGAGAACCAATTCTGAAAGACCCCAAAGAGATATGTAGGGCATGAGACCACCTTCGGGAAAGGTAGCTAGGACAAACAATAATACCATCAGACATCTCCAAAAAGTGCTTCGCGTAAAAGGACATTCGTGGGCGTAACCCACCAGGAGGGCTAACCTAGGTAGTGGTAATGTACTATCTATAGATGTCAAGTTTGACATGCTCATTCAACTCTTGCCGGGAGGGGAGAAGATGAATTGTGGCATCTAGCGAGAACTGAAAGGGGGGGGGGGGAGGCGGTCAATATCAATCCCAATCGAACCGAGTAGAGAAGAGGCCTGTGCATACGAACAATGTGCGCGAGAACCAGACTCAACACGTGCAGTAGACACAGATGAACAAAAAGCTAAATAGGAGTATCGACCACAACCAATACCAGCAAAAATAGCAACCTCAACATATTAGTTGAATAATAATTATAATTCACCTGTCTTGCAAAAATGATTGATGAAGCATCCGATTCAAAATCTGGCAACAACATGCGCGATCTTGATGAAGAAAGATGATGAATGAACTTGACGAGGTGACTTACTAAAAATAGACGCTTCCTCCAATTTTCTTCTAGCCTAGATCAGAAGCTAGAAATAAAAATAGAGGGCATCACTCAACTTCTCCAACTCATTTGGACCAAATGTTAACTTACTATAAATAGTAAGTCTCTCAAAACAGAGCCAAAACTCACCATAGGCCATTGGAGAGCCTAATAACATCACAACAAGGTCCTAAAAACACCAATATCAGCCTACAAGGACCCAATATTAGACTGAATCCATCAAATCTGCCACAACTCAAAAAATGGTGACATTACATTCTGGGTTTTCTAGTATAAGCACTTTGATTTGATCTTAGAACCAATTTATCAACCTCTTCTTGTTTTTGCACAAATCTTGCTATTTCTACAGGAGACAAACCCCTTTTTATCAAGGCCTTGACACATTCTCATCCCTTTACTAGTAGGGCAAAGCAAAGTTTCACTTTGAGAATATGAGCTATTTTTTGGTTCAGTATTACAATAATTACACTTCCAAATGTATGCTCCACCTCCCAGAACTGTTGAAATACTTGTGGTATGTCTCCATAAAGGAGATGCTATATCAATCTTCAATTGAGCAGTTACTTCCCCACCTACTAAACTTTTACCAAGGACCATTCTTGCAATATGATTTCTTGCCATAATAAGAAATTAAATAAATTTAAATTAGAGAAAGCTAAGAAATACAAGCATATTAGTGCAACATAAAGATAGAAAAACATTATAACAAACAACTTAATTTGTTTCTTTATTTCTTACATCTTTTTTTTTTTTTGGGAAAAAAAGTTGAAAAATTTCATCTCAAGCTTTAAAAAAAATCATCAAGATCTAATTTTATATATTAAAAGACTCAAGAATAGGGTCAAATGCTTACCTTAGATGCTTAGATCTCATTTGGGGAATCTATCTCACACCCCATGAATGATCCTTTGAAAAAATAATCACTTGCCTTTCAAAATGCCAAAATGGAGATCAAATGAGAAGAGAGGAATTTAGCAAATAAAATGATATGTTTTGCCTCAAAAAGGGTTGTTTTAGGGTTTTTTTTTGGAGAGAAAAGAAAACTATTTTAATATACATATTATTAGTGAAATTTCATTTTTCAAAATTTCTTTTGTAAAAATATGGGCAGTGGCATCCAGATGCTTATTAAAATATTATAATGTTTCTTTAATGCTTATCTTTGTCAGTCTCTAGTTTATTAGGTAGTTTCTATATTTGTCATTAGTTCATGATTGTTTCTTTTAGAAACATGGTCTTTGTAAATCTACATAAGGAGCTTTCATTTTCTTTGTTTAATACAAACTACAACAACATCGATTGACCATAACATAGTATCAAAGTAGGTCAATGAGATTTCATAAAATTTGGTGGATTTTTTAAGGAAAATTTGAGCCGCTTTTGATTTGGAATTTTTACCAGAAATCTGTTTTTCAATTTTCAGAAATAAAAATCGTTAAGAGGTATTTTATGAAACTTTTGTGGTTCCTCTTCGAGGATTTTTGCTAGAAATCGCAAGCCTAGTTAAGTGTTTTGATCCCTTGATTTCTTGGTTGCAGCAAAAGTCTCTGATTTTTTAGGGTTGCATGTGTTGGTATACCGTGTGAAGTCGCGTCTTTGCCACCCTTAAAATTTTTTGATGGGTTTTCATAAATTTTTCCCTCCAAAAATTTGTGATGGGTTTCTATAAATTTTCCCTTAAAAATTTATGATTCTGTACTTCACAAAGTTGTGTGGATTCCTAAAAGATTATATGTTGGGTTTTATCGTTTGTCCCAAAAAATGAAGCTTTGTATTCTCTTATCTGTGTCTTGGATTTTGTTTGGTTTTGATTGATTTTTCACCTAAAAAATTATGTTGGTTTTGATCGAGTTTTCACCTCAAAAATTGTGTTTGGGTTTTTCAATTATTCTCCTTAAAATCACACTTTTTTATAGTTTGTTTTGGAGCATCACCCTCATCTACAAAGTTTGGAGGGTTTGATGTTTTTTTCCTCAAAATTTTGCTAGCTATTCTCAGTGTTTGTCTCTATCTCCAGGAATGAGCAGCTTTGTTATCCAACATTAGGTTGGATATTTTGTGATGATTTCTGGTTAGTTGCGTTGTTGATTTTGGGAGGGTTAGTGGTAGACTTATCTTAGTTGCAGGGTCAGTTTTAGGTTTTTGCCTCGTTTTGCAAAGCATTCTGAAGAAGGGGCACCCTTCTTTATTCTTTTTTGGACAGATTTTGGCTTCTTGGTCATTAACATTTTGCAGATCCAGGGAGGGTCTCAGTAGCAACAAAATGTCCTATAGAATTTGTGACCAAAAGACAACAGTTAGTTAATGACCGTTAAGGGAGGGTATTAAAATATTATAATGTTTCTTTAATGGTCATCTTAGTCAGTCTTTAGTTTATTAGGTAGTTTCTATTTCTGTCATTAGTTTACGATTGTTTCTTATAGAAACTTTGTCTTTGTTAATCTATATAAGGAGCTTTCATCTCCTTTGTTTAATACAACTACAACAACATCAATTTACCATAACAATGCTCAGAGGGAGCACATCCACCCCCTGTGGGTGCATCTGAATGTGCTGGTGGTTCAAGAGCACCTTGACCATCTCCATTGAATTTTGAGTCATTTTAGTATATTTTAAGTCATGATACCCTGACCATCTCCATTGAATTTTGAGTCATTTTAGTATATTTTAAGTCATGATAGGATTAGTGAAATAGTTATTTCAATTTCATGTAATTGTGTGTTCAATTAAGGTCACGTAGACCAAGGCTATGTTTCAGTCAGTGTTGGTCAAAGTGAGTCAAAGACCCTAAAGGTGTAAAATGCCATGCAAGGCCATAGATGGATTAAAATGTGATGTTAAAACGCTCATTGTAAGCCTTTGGACCTATTTGAGTTGCCAAGTAGGCATGTGGTAGCATAAAATGTCAAAAATGCAAAAAGTTGTAAAATATTGCAAAGTTGTCAAAAATGTTGCTGACAACATTTTCTTGCAAAATGACAGTTTTGGGATGTGAAGGGTCATCAAGCTTGTACACTTGGATAGGAGTCTTTAGGAAGTTGAAAATTCATTTTCTATTGCATATTTTATGCAATCCATTGTAATGAAGAGGGGTAGAAGGGTATGGTGTGGTTTTTGAATAAGTTAATCAGTTTTTGGTTATGGTGAAATTAGACTGGGTACTTGTATTTGACTGCAATTTTGGTACTTTCTCCCTTACCTTGTGGATGTGATGGTTCTTAAGCTTTCTATATAGTTGAATGAAGTCTACAACTAATGTTAATGTTAAAGGTGTACCTAACACCATTGGTTTATTGTCAAGATCTCATTGCTCACTGGTTAGACAACAAACTGTGTATATTTTCATAGCGAAGTACCTCGGTGACTGTATGATCTCGTTGTGTTGAGTTAGGGAAGGTTTAAAGGTATTCCTTGTTGTTTGAGATTGCCCTCTCATGGATTCACACCATAACCCTGATCTTGATAAAGGATTTGGCCAAGAACCTATAAGATTTTTGCTGTTGCATGAAGAATACAATGAACTAGTATTAAGGAAAACGTGACAGAGGTTTGTTTATAGTCTGAATGTGTGTTAGGGACCTCACATGCACTCATATAAGGTTGAAGAACCCATTGGAAGAGTTGGGTAGGCGAGATAATGAAGATTTGGTGACAATTGCTATAAATGGCAATGAAACCGTCATGGGAGCAAGGGTTTGAAGGATCAGCTATCTCCACAGCGGCTAGGAGCCCAAGCCCAAAAGTTGGAAGTTTTAAGGCATTTGATAAGGTAATTGTGTTTCCAAGTTCATTTGCTCAAGTCCTTTGAAGTTTTTGTGAGTTTGAAATTTGTTGTGCCAATTAGGCCTATTAGCCCTCAACTAGGGCCTGTTATTTGAGTGCCTTATATGAGTTGGGAAGTTATGCTTTTGAAGTTTAATAGGGTTCAATAATAAGTGTCTTAAGCCTCCATCAGTTCAGGCTTTTGCTTTAAAGGATTTTTGAGTTTTTGGTTGAAAACCACCTCAAAATAAGGCTACAAGGAAGAGCCTCTTATTAGGTCAGTTTGTTAGGTTGGTGTATGGAGCCCACTAAAGTGCATGAAACCTTATGAATGTTTGCAATCACATTGTTTGTGATCAGTTAAGCCCCTTGGAAGCATTTGGGGTGTGGAGTTTGTGAAAGGTCTTGGAGGGTGTAAGGGAGTGGGGGTGTTGTGTGGCAAGAGGGGTAGTTGTTTGGTGTTTGTGAAGAGATTGGTAGAGATATTAGGAAGAGGTGGGTGTGGCATGAGGAAATGGCCAACCACCTGGTCTCTAGCCTTGTGGGAGTCCCGAGGGATTGATTGTGATATGATCGGTAAGGCTTAGAAGAAGCCAAGTTGAAGAGTTGTGAGAAGAACTGGTTTAACTGTTTAACACCTCCCAACTTGCATCAGCTGGCCAGTGCATCCATAGGTACCCATAAAGGTGAATGCGCTCCCTGTGAGCACCTAGACACATCCCATCTCCGGATAATGACCAGAGGCACTTGCATCTGTAGGTGGGGGGATGCACGAATGTTGTATGTCAGTAAGACACAAATAAATCCTGTCGATGATCATGAACCTATCTAAATGGTAGGCACCCTTGGCTAGGCTCTAAATGCAATTGATCAACTCAATTTCAGATCTAGACATGTTTATAATCTTGAAAACATGCAGTGCTCAAGTATGCTAAACTCATCTTCTATGCAGAAAGAACAACACTAGTGGTGAATAACTGCTTCCATTACAGTTGAAAGGTTTTAGTACGTGAAGCTATAATATAGTATCACGGATTTCCCAAACTTACCTTGTTTCAAGGTGAATTTGTGAAGGGTGCAAGAAGTAATAAATGTGTTCCTTTTGGGAAAGAAAACTAGAATAGCGTAAGGATGTTTTTTTGTTGTGTAGTAGAGAAGTTGCTACCCTTGCAACACTAAAACGATCTTTAGAGATATATTTACTTTGTGTTTCCAATATAATCTTTAAAGGTATATTTTGAGTTCCAAAGAGAATTTTTTGCATAGTGTTTAATGTTTTCTGCTTTTTTTGGTGTGCAATAATATTTTGAGCAGGTGTATCTCTGATATATTTGATACTCAATTGACAACTCTTCCGTGGACATGATTGATAATGCGTCAGCACTGTACTTTGTTTTATGCAACATGGGACATTTAAAATCCCAAAATGTACTTCATAAGTGGACACTGCTTCAGATTGTAGGACAAGGAATGAAACATGGTTCTATGGAAATTGCATTCTTCAAGTTTACCCTAAACAAGGTACCCAGACTTTAGACTCAGGGCTACATAAAATTTCATTGTGAGAAGTTAGTTTATACTGTAATTGAGTGACAGATCTTATTGGTTTCATTCAAAGATACATTTGTGTGTGGGTCTATCTTAATATAATTTTTTAGCAAAGCTCTTAATTTACCCCACCTTAAAGCTGGGTAGTTAACTGGACTTATCCAGAGCAAAACAATAAATACTGCCTTATATTCCTCAATAACTGCAAACAGATTTGTCCGCCAAAATGTACTATTCACATTTAGCTCTCCTCTCTTAAAATTCTTTTCCATTGGATGAATATTCAATCCAAACAGTTTGTGACCCACCCTAAGAAAGAGCTTTTGAATTCAACTTCGACGGGGCTTCAAAAAAGAATCCAGTTAAACTCTAAAGTGGGAATTGAAGTAGTGATTTGAAATTATCAGGGCACTATGTTTATTTGTATGGGCAATTTATGAAAAATAGAATCAAATCTGAAATAATTATTCTAAGTATTGGCTTTGTGCACAGTGTTATCACCATTTAAATATCTAAGTATCCAATAGCTCTACGTTGAATGGGACTTTCTATCAATTGCCGATATGATTTTCGGTAACTGGGTGAGAACAGGAGGAGCAGGGTTGCCAAGCAGCTAAAAATTAAAATAGGCATGGAATGTGACACATCAGGTAATCCAACACATGGAGGAGATGCTAGCAACACATCTTTAACACAGAGTGAGATCACAGCCACACGACATATTTACTTGTCAAGGCAATCATCAATGATTGCACATGTGATCCCATCACATGGCATGGTGCCACGATGCCACTGAAGACTGGTGGCATTAGTTAAGCCTATCATAGTAACATTCAATGTTAGACATAATTTTATCCCCGTGATACTTGTTTGACATAGACTCTAGACCATACACATCTTTCTTATTCTTCTTATCTTTTGTATTTGTTGATTGGGCAGCCTTGCTAGTTTCTTTTCCAAGGTGTAGACATGATATTGTTGCAAGAGAGTTTTCAGGTAAGTCATTTCATGTGGAGTTTCCTATTGCTTATGCATCTATAATGGGCAGCTTGGAGTGTCTGAGATGGATGAGTATGCGATTACTTGTGAGTATGCAGCATGGTGTTGATCAATTTTCAGTTCAGAACTTTGTACCATGACTATGGAGTCCTGGAATTGTAATGAAACGTTTCGGGTAGGAGAATGGCTAAGAGACAATCGTCATTTCTCTAGGAGTCATGATCATTCCCAAAATTGGGATCCATTGATCTCCATGATAGTTGGAATACTTTAGAATGAGTCATGACAGAGTTACAGGTTTGAGCAATGACAATGGAATAAAATGGAGTGGTAGAGTGATATAGTATTGTTCATACGGCTGGTTTGGGATCCTAGTGGTGCAGCAGTGAATTGCTCGAGGATGAGCAATGATTTGCAGGGAGACTGTGATGTCCCCAAATCCTTATAAAGTGATTTGATTAAATTAATTAGTCAAGCTGTCCAAAAATAAATATGACTATAAAAGGGATGATATTAATTTTTTAATTTACAAATAAAATAAAGTCAAAGTCATAAAATACTAAAATAAATTACTTTATCAAATAAACTTCTTCAGTTGTGACAATTATCTAGCGAGGCCCTGCAAAAGTTAAATGTGGCTTAATCATCTAGATAGAGCTTGTAGTTCTTTAGAAGGAGGCTTTTGGGTTGTCGTAAGCATGAATTATGGATTTCATGTGATGAATCTGTATGATAATTTATAAGAAGCTAAGGACAAAAACCTTTTGTAGATCAGCAAGGGTTGGACGAAACCTGTCTCTTTTTAAAGGTGGGTTTGCAATGGAGTTCATAATTGGGCCACTTTTTTGAGATTTCCATTTGAGACAAGATTGTAGGGGATAAGGGTTTGATTTACAAATAAAGTTACTTCCGTAATTTTCACAATGAAGTAATTTTTGATTGGAAAATTAATCATATTACTGCTGGAGCATGAAGTTTAGTGCCGGTTCAATTAATTATTGTTTGGAGGTCAATTTGGAGTTGAAATTCAGAATGAGTTCAACTTTTGGTAGCCTTCAGCAGTGTACTTTCATATTTCTGAGCATCATTGGGGATAGCAACAGAAAGGACAAATTTATCAGATGTAGCAGGTGGGTTTTTGGAATTTGAAATCTTTACCGTTAAAATCTGAAAAATTCCAAATCCAAAGCCAAATGTTTACCGTATGGATTAATTAAGCAACGCACACAGGAAATAGACACGAACACTGAACAGCAAACAGCAGAACTCTTATTATTATTCGCATAGACCAACAGTACATTATGCTTTGATGACAAGATATCCTATCATGATTACAATGCTTCCCGAAGGGGTTTATAAATACTTTCCGACGAACCTTCCCGAAGGTATCCGTCGGCCAGATACATCATGTCCACTACAAACTATTTACCGTCGGCTACATAACAAGAACTTTTACCGAAGGGACCCATCGGCCGATGCACAATTTCTGCCGACGACATCAATTCCTCTTTCTTCAGAAATTATTTTATATTACCAACTACTACTTGAAATTAAACAAAAGGGATTTATTGCTACGGTAATACTGGTGGCTTAAGTGTTGACGTAAGAACAACCTTAAGAGAGCAGTTATATCTTGACTTGGGTGATTGATAACAAGAACTCAAAGTCTCCTACGAACAATCTTCTTGAAATAAAAGAGCGAACAACTAACAAAGCTCAGAGTCGTCGTTCAGCTATCCAAGTATGAAATAATATACTAAGAAGTTAAGCTCAAAGTCTGAAATTCTTAGCACTTGCAGCCACTATTTAACTAAATCAATCTCGTTAATGAAAGCTCAAAGTCTTTCAAAAACAACACCAAAATTCTCAAATGCTTTCAAAGAGAGAAGTAACAAAAACGAATGAATCAATGTAACATAAGAAACAAAGATCAATTTGAAGTATCTCAACACAAAGTTTGGGAAAAACTTGCTTCTTTATTCACTTAAGAAATTTGCAACAAGAAATACAAAGCCTTCTATTCACAAGCTCAACCTTCGCCTCTATAGCCAAAAACGGACTCTATAGAAATTTAACAATGAACTCTCACCTTTATATAGGAAAAACAAATAGAGAAAGGTGGAGGAAAAAGTGGAACAACTTTAACCACTCATCCTTATCCTATTGACTATTTTGACTTTATTCAAAATTGCATGCCTAATGCGATTGCAACTAAACTACATGAGCTGAATATACATGTACATGTTATCTTGTATTGACAATTTGGATGTTCTTTTACATGTAGTCTTCTTACAATTGTTCTACTAAAAGCATATGAAAATGTAATTTGGAGTTTTCACATGGTATCAACTAGTTCTCCAAATTTACTTAGGGACTCTCGTACAACTGTAGCATCTGGTTCACCCCAGTGTTGCAAAATCATGATGACCTTTCGGAGTGTGCTTGCTGCCCTAGATGTTTCCTTGCTTGAATCTTCCACTTGATTATGCAAATTCTTTAGTGAAAACTTCCAGTTTGCAAGCATGTCAAGCGCATGGATGTTGAAATCTTCCGACTTAAGTTGTAGGCTAACAGCCTCTGTAAACTTGGTGAGAACTTCTTGTTGATTTCTTACTTTGTTGTCTTCATCAATAACTTCACATGGCAATTCTTTTAAAGCTCCTTTATTCTTATCTTCTTGAGTAGACATTATGGGTATCGCTGCCTTTACCTCTTCAATGAGCTTTTGGAGAACTTGTTTCTTGTTTTCCATCACATGCATGGAGTTATGATACATTTCAACAGATGTAATAACATTATATTCACACAAGAAGTCTAAATCAACTTCCACAAGGCTGCTCCAAGCTCCAAAATCAACGTCTATCAACTCAAATTGATGATTAATTGATTTCAACATGTCTTTGAGTTTAGCAGACATTTCACCCTCTTTCTTCAACTCTCAGTACACTTCAAGAAACACTTGGATTCCCTTTTTTCCAATATTGCTGCCCCATTCATCAATAGCATGTGCCTTCTGCTTCTCCCTCTCTGTGCATTCAACTGAAACAGGTTCATTCGCAACAAAAGCTCTTTTCATCTCTTCAATGATTCTCAACAAGTGTGCATTCTTTTCTTTTAGTTTCTCTTTCTTTTCCCATAGTTCATCATTCTTTCGAGAAAGAAAATTAATTGCCTCATGCGCATCTTGTTGATAACCCAACCTTGTCGGCTTACCAAGTTCAACCCTTGTGATTCTATAATTAGTAGGTTGCATGTCTTCAGTAGATCTCTCCATAAGTGGTTTAGCGACCTCAACAAATTTGATGTGATTTTCATCAATCGTCACTCGAGAAACTACCTTTGCTTTTTTATTCTTGGAAACCCTTGATTTACTTACTTGATTATCAACCTCTTCTTGTGGGATCTCTTCCTTCTTTCTCTTTTGTGTGATAGTGCACGACCATGGAGAAAGACTGAAAGAAGATGCATTAGCTGAAACGGTAGTTACCATAGTTAATTTAGGATATTGGCAAAGCTGGCATAATAGTCACAGAATGCTTGAAGGAGGAATGCTTAACAAAGAATGTGTTGGTTCCCAAAACCGCAGATTGGAATCCTACGAGCCTTGCTTGCTCGATGCTGAGATATCCAACCGGTTAAGGCCAACTTGACGGAACTGAACAACATAGTCCAAGTTCCCTGCACTTTCGGCTCTGCAAAACCGAGGCGGGTGTACTTGATCTTGGACAACAACTTTATATCCAAGATGCTCAAAGCATATTAGTTAGAATGCGAATACAACAAAAGCTTTCAAAATGGCAAGAAATATTGAAAACTTCAAACTTGCGATTTATGAATTGAGAACGAAGGTAAATGATTGAAATAATGTTTTGAATAAAGAATAAATATAGATTAATGCAACAAATGAATATATTAATTCTTCAAAGGCAAGAAATGAAACATTTGCCAGCATATGGATTATGAATCAAGAATAAAAGACCAGTGCTTAATTAAATGGGCAATAGAGTCAATATTATTAGTTGAAACGTACAACTTTATAAAGTCTAATATATTCAAACTATAAACAAATTTAATCATTAGACGCGACGGATCAATTATTTAAATGCAATTTTAAATTAGTCTAATATGCACTTTAATCCTTACGGAGACAAATTAGACATAAATACGGAAATAATAAAACATTTCACAATATCTATGTTTATCAAATTTAAAATGCAATAATGATCCAGTCCACTTATCCAAATATTAAAATATTTATAGAAAATAATAAAAAACACTTATAAAGGACACAACTTAATAAAAATTTAAAACTCTAATGCAAATAAATTAAATAAATACTTCTTACTGATCCGGAAATAAATTGTACTGTAGGTGATCCATCCAATATAATTCAACTCCAGAATCGCACAAGAATTTATTCCATAATTCACCATCCACAGGCTTAGTTCAAAAGGTCATTTTCTTTTCAAATGAAAAATATAATATAACATAAAATATAGCATAGGTAAAAAATTGAAAATATGAATATTGAATTGTCTTCTATCCCCTATTTTTTTATGGCTTTTACATTTCATATATTTATAAACCTACAAGAGGTGTCGGTTTGTTTTTTTTGAATCATCACACCTTTTCATAAAGAAAACTAACCAATAGTTAAAAATTTAATATGGTTTAGATAAAGACTGGTTGCATCATTCCCGCGATCAAATCTTCAAACGCAATATTTCTCCTTAATCGCACAGCACACAGACCTGCGATCAAAACAAGACAACATTACATATGGATAAATATATAATAATAATAATAATAAGCAATACTCCAGTGGCTTTGTTGGAACGATGAACATCAAGACCCCCGAGATTGCAGAATGCAAAGCACAGAGGGAAACACGTGCGGGCACCAAAGTATCCTTTGAAAGTCGGCGTTCAAAACTAATGCTTTTATTCACGTCTGAATAAATGGATGCCTCTGAATGGTGGACATCTCTATTCTCTTTTAAAGATAAGTTTCTCAATATGAACCTGTAGTATTCACTGCCCTCATTGTCATTAGCACTGACCTTGCATGATAGATTGCAACAGATTAGCCACGATATTCAGATCAAGCGTATGTTAGTGAGATATACATCTGAAAGTGGAATTCTGGAATATATCAGTCATATTTTGTGGCTTCATTTCTCAAGGACCGTGGGCATATGTTAGGCTCCTGTATGAGTCATCATGGTGGATCTTGTTGATAGTCTTAAATGCTACTGGTGTCCATGTACCAGCCTGGCTTCAAATAATTGTGATATGAAACACTTGGACCTGCATCAACTTGATCAGAAGGGGCTCATCCTTTTTAGTGTTCAGAAACTGACCATCACTCCCCTTTATACGGCCAGCATGGATAGAACCAAGTATCCATCTAACAATTATGCCGTCATAGCTCCTTGAGTAAACTTCACTTTAGACTTATCTGCTGACATAGTAAGTACTTGCTTTCTAGCAGAATAAATGCTTCCTGTGTGAACACCATCTTCAGCGAACCCCCCAATCTTTTCACGTGTCTTCCCACCAAAAAGCACCCCTTTCTTGTCTGAACCAACAGTAATGAACTTATTTCCATCTGGAGAAAATCTTACACAATTTACAAAGTTTGAATGCTCTTGATTTTATTTCTCATGCTTGTTTGTCTGAGGGCTATAAAACTTGAAGGTATATTAAATATTTTCTGGATTCATTATTACTATAGAAGCAGCTTGCCCATCTTTCCACTAATTTCCAGTTGCTAGAGTAGGAATCTACAATTCATCTTCAAATGATCACAATCTGAACAATAATACTTCGGGATAAACCTTTTGCATCTTTGCTTATAATCATGGAGAACGAACACTTCAGTGATGGCTATAAACTTTACCATAATAAACAAATTTCCATGAAACATAAATAAGAGTAACATCAGATATATAAGTGCAGAAACTAAATGAATGAAGATCTGAATTGCTGCAACATGATTCAAAAAGGTTCATACTCTCTAGTGACTTCCTTCTTTAATCATAGCGTTGATTTGAGATCTTCTTGAACTGCAAATGCTTAATGTTGTGAGATTTTGTGAGGAGAATCAACTCTGTTGTTGGGGCATACTGTGTTTGAAGAGCTCGAAATCTGTAGACAACTGGCAGCGTCCTTGTCCAGATAACATGTTAGATGATTTCAAAAAAAAGGGTGCTCAGGTCCATTTCATATCAGATTCAACATGTTATTACTTGTCAAAATCATTACTCTGCACATACAATCCATTTTTACCTATGCTACGGTTTTACTGTAACAACATTGTTTCTTTACATTCTTTGAAACTTCTAAACTGGTGCAGGTACTGACTTGAAATTGAGATTCAACGGATGACCAAGTGCAGAATGCTTCTTTTGTATGCTTGAAGACTCATGAAGATCATATATATGAATTGTTTGGATTATACACTTGAACAATTTGCTGTCAGTAGGTAATATAGTGACCATTATTCCTGGACATGCCGTTTGGCTGGTTCTGCCAAAATCTTTGACTCTATACACATGCATAAACTATTTGCTAGATATTATTAACAAGCCTGAACAATAACAGATTGAATTCAAATTCATGCCTTCTCCTTATCTGCTATATCTTGGTAGAAAACTTGGGCACCAAAATCTGCCTACTCCAGATAAAGGCAACCTTCAAACATTCTCCTGAGGCTGTTATAACAATTCTAGAGATAAGGGTTTGCTCGGGCTTCTGATCTTCCCTGTCTATGATAGTCTTTACCAAAGATAACACTTAATACTCCCTATATATACCAATGCCACATGCAAAATTTTACATTTGTAGAGTGTTCATGTAAGAATCTGTAAACAAGCTCCTGTTTGAAGTGAGTAATTATGATCTGAAAATAGAATATTGATCTCCAACATGCTTCACAAATGGAAGCTCTAACTCCTGTGAAAATTTAGGCTCCGGATTTCATATTGCTCACTCTTCAAGATAAAAAATGGAAGCTAAAATTTTGGGCTCCATCAGAATGATCCCATAGCAACACCTAAAGGCGAATCATGAGATTCATTTGACATTGGAGTTGAATCTGGAAGAGAGGTTGCAGCAAGAACTTCCAAAGGATATGAAGCAAAAGGGGACGATTCCTTTGATTTCCTCACTTCATCATCACTTGAGTCAACTTGAATTGATTGAGATCCAATGTCTTTCACTTCAAGTACTCTTGAATCTTTTCCGCCTTTGATAGACAGCTTAGGCAAACTATGAACAAGGGGTTCAGATGTAGACGAAGATGTACCATCTTTTTCTTTAGCCTTTATCTCTGATCTCAAACCAATCAGACCAGCAGGATCAAAATCTTTACCAGGTTTTATCTTTATGCATTAATGACGCCTTTGCTTCATTCTTGTGTTGGTATTAGCAAGAATAGACTGAAATCTACCCCAAATGGATGTATTGTCTTTGCATGACCATGGAGGAGGAAGAATGGGTAACTTGTCCACATCATGCTGAAAATATTCAGGATCCAGAATTTGATCATCTTCAAAACCAGGGGGAATTGGTGCCAAATGGAAATCTACAATTTGCTTTGCAGTTAATGGAGTATAATCCATATGCCGTATTTCCACCTTAGTACGTACATCAATCTAGAGATCTTCTAAACGATGTATTTGCAAGAACTGCTTCCTCATCTTGTCATAGAATCCCGTCCAATCAAAACAACTTATGGCTGCAAACTTTTTCAGCGTGATTCTCTGAAGTTCAAACTCCATTTTCTTGGCCTTAGGAATAGTGTCAATTGAACATCTTGCAATCTTTAATGGGTTTCAAGATGAAATTCCCAGTCTAGGCCGGTGCAAACTAGACTAATAAGCCCGAAATTCCATAAGTTGTCTCACTAACTCCATCAGTATAATTCTATTAGTAGGATACCTTGGTAATTTGTATGGCTCTCCTTTGAAGCATTCAACTCACAAGTATGTAAAGTTAGGAAATTGTAGAAACATGCAACCATACTCATTAACCTTGTTCCATGCCTCATTAGATACTCATTAGTCATTTGTTAGGGAGCTCTTTATCAAACAAGCAAAAATGCCCAAAGAAGGCATCCTGAACTCTTCTAATGTGTATCCGACTTTGTTTCAAAGGCAGCTGTTTATAATATTCCCACATATGAACTATAGACTTGTCATGCTTAGTTGATAAACCAAAGAAAGTAATTAGAGCAGCAGCAATGTATACCATGTGGGAGTACATGTTGAACACATCAATTGATATAATCATCACCAATTGTTCGCATATGGAATCACTCACCAATTCAGCACAAAACACGTTCTTTTTTGATCGTATTATGAGTGAGATGTTTGAATCCTTGAGCCCTGCCAAGCAGTTGAGAAGTGTGATGAGGTGATTGATTTCTTCTTTTAAATCACATTTGCGGACTCCCTTGACCGACCATTAGACAAGATTTGGTCTCTTGGTAATCAACTAGTTATCATTCACAAACTTGACGCAGGGTGAAGTATCCTCATTCCATCGCTCCATAGCCTTCCGTCTTCTGATGTTTGTAACAATTGGAGTATGAGGAACATGAAATATACGATCAATAGTCTCAAGGGCAAGACTAATGATAGTATTATCGTCTTGATCTTTGAAGGTCTGTGAAGTAGCATCAAAATTTCTTGCACAAGCAAGGATGAATTCCAGTTCATGAGCCGCCAAGGGGAAGGTAGACAAATGATGAATATGACTCTGTTTGATCCACACCATCTCCTTAGTAATTGAAGCCTCAACTCTTGCAAGAAAGTCTTCAATGTTCATATGAGAAATATCAGTATCCCGTACTTCATCACAATATGAGGTTACTTGTGATGAAGGAATGGAGTTATGATACTGATCATACTGGCACCTCATCTTCTTTTTGTCTTTGCCCTTTGCTGGAGTAGATTCTCTTGACATTGCAAAATGGTATGCCTGTGTAACTGTTATATGATAATCCCATAAAATGAAACCATCAGCATGTGAAGGATCCAGAGCAAGATTTTGATGGATTTTGAACAAGATATAAGTGGAAAAATGGATGAAATAAATGAGAATGGATAATGAACAAATGGGTCAAACTCAGAATGGCTAAATTGTGAGTAAATTTGCCTAAAACGGGTTTTTTAGGATGAATTGCATATGCAACCAGCAAGCTTGGATTTGAGTGAGCAAGGAGAAGAATGAATAACACATTGAACACTTCATGTTTAAATAAGTGCAAAACGTGAGATATTATCTGGCAAGCATTTGGGAAAGACTTTATCCACAGGGAACCTTATGGAGATACATGAAATGCGTAACTCGCACTTGCATGTAAGGGAAGAGCCAAACTTCTCTTTTTAGAATGAGATTTTACACCCGACTGCATATGCAAGTAAGAGGAGATCTTGCATATGCAACTTAAAGAAGAAGAAAGAAGACAGAAGGAACAACTTAAAGAATGAAAATCACACAAATCTGAAAATGGAAATGTCAGTGACTTGCATGAACATTCAAACAAAAATATACAAGAAAAATTACCTCCACTTCACCAAAAATGAGAAAGACAAAAACCTTGTCCAAAGCTTTGAGCAAATCTGAAAAACTCCAAGAGATGTTCGAATTTTAGAGTTGCCCAAACCTAGACTTAAATAGATATCGAAATCCTCATTACAAGGTTCGAATTTGGACATGTGTATATGGTTAGAGAAATGCAATGCCCAAAATGTGGAACAACTTTGACTTAGCAACTTCAAATGCAAAGGTGTATAAAAATAATGTCTAAGGCAAGATAAAGCTTGTAAAATGATAAAAAACAAGCTTGGATTTAAAAAACCTCATCTTAGATAGCTTCTTGAAGAGATTTGATGCAAAAGTGCTTTGAAATTACAAGGTATTTTGATAGAAATCTGACCCAAAATAGGCTGTTCTTTGCCCAAACGCATATGGAAACAATATATGCAAGAGCTCTCAAAATCGCCGCCTATGAGAAGATACAGTGTTTGTAAGACTAAATGTGTTTTTTGAAGATCATAGCATATTGAGATACATGCATTTTCATCCAAAAATCGCCAATCAGCCTCATCCAAATAATAAACGCTCTATAGAAGAACATTGACATGCTACGAATAACATGTATTTCCTTTAGAAATTGCCAATATAAGGGATAAGGCATTTTTAAGTCAAAACACACTTTTTGGGAGATATAACATAATATAAACTCCATGCATTTTCTGCCAAAATCGCTGTTCAGCCTTATAAACACTTTTTAGAGGAGCAAAGACATGTTCAATATACATGTATTTCTAAAGAAAATTGCCACTCCTTGGGTTTATAGAGGGAAAAACATAATGGGAATTAAATAACATATGTTTCAAAACATGTATTATTATGAAAAATCACCACTTTTAAAAATCAGGGCTTTAGTTAGTATAAAACAAACTTTTTAGGGTCTTACACATATTTCAAAATACATGCATTCTCAAAGAAAATCGCCACACTTTGACTCTTTCCTTTATGACCAAAAGTGTAATGCGTTTTTGAGATGCATTGACATATGTTATAAACATATGCATTTGGCTTTAAAATCGCCACTTTTGCCATAAGATTGAAAGGAAAACATATTTATAATTAAAACATATGTATTTGGGTCCAAAATCACCACTTTAAATTAAAAAGAATAAAGAACTCATTTTAATTTAACATTTATATGTAAATGAGTTTAAAAAACCCACTTTAAATGGTGACTTAAAACATATGCATTTAATTATTAAAAATAATTTTTAAAACACAATCACATATGCAATCGCATTTTAAAACACACTTTTAGTTTTAATGATGTTGGGACTTAGATTTTATTGAAAGCGGATTTTCATGAAGTAATTTTCATATGGATGTATGCAAAATGAAATAAAGATCCCACTATATGAACTTAAGTGGTCTCATGTAATTATATTTAATATTTAACAATAATTTTTAATAAAGTAATATAAAAAATAGTTTAAAAAAAAACTATTTTCATAAAACATAAAAAATTATGGTCAAATCAACTCAGAATGAGCTGAAATTTTAAAATGGACCATAAAATCCACTTTAAATATCAATTATAATTTTATATTGTGCAATTATCAATAAAAAGTCCACTTTTATGAGGTTTTTAATAAAAATAGGTAGTTGACTTGAAAAACCCCACTTTTTCCATTATAGCTTGAGTTAGACAACTCTGATTTCAACCAAAGTTAGCTCAAATCGAGCAAAATTCCAAGGGCTATTCACCTAAGGCAAAAACAAGAGCAAAAACTATTTACAACACAAAGAAAATCAAAGAAAAGATGTGAAATTTTGCCAAAAATCGAGTGTTTGAAGTGTAAGAAAGAAAAACTCTTACCTACAAACAATTGAGGATGATCTCGACAAGAAACTTTTAAAAGAATGCATAAATAAGAGTACACAAAGAACAACTCGGGGATAATGAGTTGTTTTCATGATGTCTCATAAATACATTGAAGCAAAGAGGATGCACCTATGTATCCATGAGAAAATTCTGTAGGGTTGCCTCAATTTTGTAGTGTAATCCGGGTGCACGCACCTGGGTCAAAACCCTGGCGCACTCGATGCGGGTGCGTCACGCACTCGAGTACCCCTGCCGGGAGTATTTCCGCCGTCGCACCCCCGCCGCACCAGTCAAGCACTCGGGGGGGACGCGGTGCTTGGGTGCTTCTAGGGTGCTTGGGTGCGTGGTTGCTTCAGGGTGCTTCTCAAGTGCTCGCAGGGTGCTTCCTGGGTGCTCATGGGGTGCTTCCTGGGTGCTTGCGGGGTGCTTCCTGGGTACTCACTTTGATATGGCTATGATACATTATTATTATTTCACTGTTTCATGCTATTCGGCTCATTGTCATCATGAGCATCTTTATGATATATGATATTTATAGAATCATATTTGAAGAATGAATTTTGAATCTTGCAACTTGAACTAAGTTAATTTGTTAAATGGTCATTAGAAATAGTTATGAGGTTTCAAGTTTCAAGTTTGAACTTATGGTTTGTGAATCACATTTCAATTTTCTCTATTCATTGTATTCAACTATATTTGGTATGTTAATGTTATATAATATATTGAAGTATCATTTCATAATTAGCATTTTCACTCATATATATTATATATATACTATGCAACCCCCTCCTTCCACTCCCCCTCCTCCCCTACCCCCCCACCCCCCCTCCGCTCCCCCACTGCCGCACCCCTGCCGTCCCCCCGCTGTCCCCAAATTGAGGCTATTTTTTTCCCGCACCCGAGACTCATCTCAATGCCCCCCCGCACCGCCGCACCCTCGAGCCAGGGTAACACTGCAATTTTGTGATGTCAAAATTGAGGACAACATAACCCTAACTTACATGTCTATTTTGAAAGGTAGAGCCAGCACGAGGAAGAGGCACAACTATGAAACATCACTAGAAAACTATTGTGAATCACATAAAATCCCTGCATTTCATCAACACCACAAACTCCAAAATTTGAAATCAGAAAACCACGTAAATCTTCATTTCTTAAAACACTAGAATGCCAAACTCTATAAAATCCGTGTTTCCTGTGTGAAAACACCAGCCAGCTAGGTTGGTCTCTGACCACTAAAACTAGTAAGCTTGAAGAAGGTTCCCATCCTTAACAATTGTTGGAAGAACTCCTTTGTTAATTCTGACAATTTCTCCTCAAAATAATGTGTACTACTCTAGAAACAACCTTATATTTATTACATAAACCATATTTGGTAAAAGTAAAACAATTTTTTTGGAAAATTAGTTCATCTAGTTTAAAACATAGGCAAGTTCCATTTACAGTTTTGCCACTCCATGTCAAAACCATGTAAATGAAATGCCACTACGATACTACGGCTTCCTATCCACCCTCTCTCTAGATTACCCAAGTCAATGCTGTTGCAATCAGTTCATGTGAGGGTGAAGATCACATAATTGGTTTTTTGTCTTGTTCGTTTACTACATAAAGAAAGGAGACCGAGCTGCTAAGTTTAGAGATATAGAGGGTATTCCTGTCAGGTAAAAGAGTTAGGTAAGTGTCCTTATATTAGGATTAACATTGCCCTTGCATGCCGAGATTGTACTTTATCTCAATTGAAATAGAAATGGAATTCTCTGTGCATCATCTTCATAACCATCTTGTATCGATTTATACAAGTTAATGAAATCACAGTGATGTGTTAATTGTGCTTCTTATTGAGTTTGATGCTCTAAAATTGTTTTTTGTTGATATTTCAATTGATTGTTGATCACGCCATGACCAAGCCTCACAGTCTATGGGAAGTAAGAAATTCAGTTTCAGATTTGGCTTCTCATTTTCTGGTTCACAAGCTTGGTGGTTAAGATGCAGGCTGCTAATCGCTACAGTAGTTGCGAGATAAAGAGCAATAATCTCATGAATCCTTGTTTTTAGTGGGAAAGAAGTGCTGTGAGAGGGTAACTGGGAGTTGCTGCAGGTGCATTGCATGAGAGTATTGAAGTTGCTTATTTGCATCAGTGGATTTATCTTTCTAGTGTCTTTGCCATTTGGTTGGAAACCTTGGAAATTCTTGACTGTGTATGCATCCAAGTTCTTCTCATTATTGTCTTACCTAGGGAATTTCTTTCTAAATTCTGTTTATGAGTATAACTCAAATTAAGAATATGAATCACAACATATAAAGTATGCTGAAATGAAAGGACGCAGGAAGTGTAGCATATGCTTCCTATGCTAATCCATGAGAGGAAATATATGTTAAATTTAAATTATCTTATGGTTGCAAGGAAATAAAGACAAAAGTAATATACTTTTACTTTGTGATTGAAGTCGGGAAAACCATTTTGGGAGAAAGTTCCAATATCTGAAAAAGAGCTCAACATGTTATTCAATAATCAATGGTTACAACATATTTGTAGAGTCTAAGCCTTATATGGGCATCACCAACAAGAGATTGGGATCAATTTTGCCAGCATAACAATACCTACAAAACACACTATGGATCCTCCACCTCAAACACCTAATGAAATAAGAGAAACAATACATGAAATTGTCAAATGGTAATTTGAAACAAATAAGCCAAAACTACTGAAAATGTTGGTCCCTAAATGTCGAGTTGAAATTGAACACAAAAATCTCAGGATGAGTCCATGGGCTAAAACTAGTTTAACGTTATTCTGTATACTTGTCGAAGCATTGTCATTGTTCACCATAGTTACACCATCCTACAAAACGGGGGGCTAGGGGAACAAGTTTCCGGGACGAGGGGACATAGGGGCCTTAATTTGGGGACGACACAAGAATGACGGCAGGGGACCAGGGGGGTTGTATATACTATACATATGGTACTTAAAATGCTAGTTATGAAAAGATGTATGGCAATATAAGATATAAATATGTAAAAGAGTAAATACTTTAACATGGCATTGAATTGGAACATCAAACATTTATCATAAATAGTCAAATCAGCAAATAGTTAACATCGCGATGGCCCCTTGTCCTTGGTGGAGTTGGTGGAATTTGGTGGCACTATTGGGGACAGGGGAATAGAGTCCCCAATTCCCTGGTGCGTGGGGCAGAAAAGGGGGGGACGCATCCCCGTGTTACTATGCTGTTCGCTCATCACTTGGGTGCCTCATTTTGGCTCCATTATCATTGTTCAAATATGACTTACCATGTGTAATCACATGCCTCACAAGTTGGTCATCTAAGTGTGGCTCCCTCTTACAACTCTCTTATTTGTCATTGCTGGTCTCACTTTTTTGATGGGAGGGCCCAAATTTCAAAGGCTATAAATTTGATTCGGAAGATCCTTTTGCAATTGTAGATCAGAGAGGTCCATATTGTCATAACAAACACACTCTGGTTAAGGCCCACCTTGTCAGCCGACTGGATGGTCCTGGCGGTGTTTCTGTAGCCGACGGAATGATTGTCGTCGGTGTTTTGTATTTTGTAGCCGACGGGTAAATAGTTTGTAGCGAACATAATGTTTGTGGCCGACGGACTCCTTCGGGAAGGTTCGGCGGATAGTATTTATATCCCGTCTGGGATCATTGTAAAGCATCTTCTATCATGAATCTTATCAAGCATAATGTATGTTTGGCATATGTGAATATAATACTGCTATTCTGTTCCATTGTCTGTATGTGTTCATTTTACTTGTGCGGTAAACATTTGGCGCCGTTAAAAAATAAACTAAAAAAAAAAAGAAAAAAGTTCTCCGTGGGAGGTTCTCTGCGTGGAAGGAGCCTCATGGACATCTGTCTGCGGAAGGACCTCCGCGGACACCGGCCGCGGGCACCTGTCCGTGGGAGGTGCTCCGCAGACACCTTTCCGCGGCAGTTTGTCTGGCGGGGTGTTCACGCGGAGACTGTTTTATCTTCTTCCCGCGGGGTGTTCACACGGAGGTTGTTTTGATATAACACTGCCGCGGAGTTTTGTCTTCAAACTTCATAATTCTTTTTTGCGTAAGGGGTATATTCACATCTCTCGTGAAAAGATTCAAGCAATCCCGCATACTTTCCTTGTGGTGTAGGAGAACAAGGTCATTTTGTGTGCTCTGCAGTTCCCGTGTTCGATCTTGAGGAAGACCAGCAGGCGGGAATAACAGTCTTCCACGGGCGGATTAGGATTTCCTCCGTTTCAAGAAAGATCGTCAGATTCTAAGGTCTAAGGTGGGAATGGTTTAGACTAAAGGCCAACTCCCCTATCTGCGAGATGCAAACCGGCGGAGGCCTTTTCCCCGTAGGCTTCGTGTTAACTGCCAAGTCAATTGCTCCGGGAGGTTGTAACTGTTGTGTCTATGCTTCAGAGGTGTCTTGAGTTCGGCAGGGGAAGGTGGCAGGAAGCTTTCTAAAAAAAAAAAAAAGACGACTTTACAAATTCAAATTGTTCAGAATGAGTAACGGATAATGCCTAAGGGAAGGGGAAGTCTCAGTGATTGCCAAAAAGAGCGTGGAATCGGCAGAAAATGTCAGAAATAGTCTGTTCCGTGCATTTTTGTGTGGGTTTCAAAGTGCTAATTTGGTGACCCCGCCCCGCCGGGGGCGTTGCCCCATGGACCCCCAATCGTTGCAGATATCAGTTCTGGGAGTCTGATCAGTTGAGAAGAGTTGAAGTTGCTGCAGGCATGGATTGTTTGTGTACCAGAGGCACTGGGAGTAGGTGTTGGACGGGAGGCTGTCTTGGTGGATGCGTAGAGAGCTCGGGAGGAGCTGATCATCCAATTGGAGGCAATGCAGCAACACTTAGCTCAGTGGACCCAGTGTTGGAAGCAGAGAAAGCAGCACGGGTGGCTATCAAGGTCAGCTTGAGGAGACAGTATTGTGTTAGCAGAGGCTACAGATGTAACGGGATGAATGTGGAAGTGATGTGACAGAAGCAGATTTTTCTTGTTGTAGTCACTCTGATAATGTATTTTGTTTGTTAATTTGTCTCAGATATTTTGTAATTGTCGTCCGGAGACGACTTTTCTTTTTGGGGGGGATGGTGTCAGCCGACTGGATGGTCCCGGCGGTGTTTCTGTAGCCGACGGAATGATTGTCGTCGGTGTTTTGTATTTTGCAGCCGACGGGTAAATAGTTTGTAGTGAACATAATGTTTGTGGCTAACGGACTCCTTCGGGAAGGTTCGGCGGATAGTATTTATATCCCGTCTAGGATCATTGTAAAGCATCTTCTATCATGAATCTTATCAAGCATAATGTATGTTTGGCATATGCGAATATAATACTGCTATTCTGTTCCATTGTTTGTATGTGTTCATTTTACTTGTACGGTAAACACACCTCACCCATTTTTTTGGGGGCTAAAATCAACTTCTAGAGCCTACAAAATTGCATTTTTAACATTCTTAACAATATAATGCTAGGTTGAAACACCTTTCCCAACAAGAAGTGCATAAAGACATTAAAAGGAAAATACTACAAATATCAATAGAATACTTGGTCAAGAGGCTAAGATGATGTATACTATTACTGTTATATTGGAGTGAAAAATACAACTTATGAAAGCAATTCAGAAAACTAGAGAACTTTCAAAACATTGGGAAGGGCATTGAAGTCTCATTTACTATCTTTACTATTTAACTAATATTGATGAGACTTGGTGAGGGCTCCTGGATCTGAGCCTGAGTTAGGTTTGGTGAGTCAACAATCTTTGTCCTTTAGGATTTTTTGGCTTTACTTGTACCTACCGCATTTTGGGGATGCAATGGTGTGTTGTAAAATATTTGGGTTGTCCCCAATTTTGCTTGCTGATCTGGAAATGGCATTCAACCGTCTGGAATGGTTGTGGATGGATGATTTTATCAAGGATGACATCCTTTGACCATCTAGGAAATGATGGACTTTCCTTACATGACCGAAACGTTTGGAAAAACACACAATTGATAAAACAAGATTCTGGAACTCAGATTTGGAAATAATCAAAACTTGAAATTGTATATCTTGCTTGTGGGGACTAGAAAGGGTTGGATGTACTGCAAGGGTTTGATTATTCTTCTACTAATAGTGGAGTTTGTGATGCTGTTGAAGGTGCCTGTCTTTGAGGACCAATATCTAATTGTGCCAGTATGCACCATAGTTTGCAAACTCGGACTCAGAGAGTACTTGGCAAGTCCAAAATTTTCAACTTGGCAAAAACTTGCCATATACTTGACAAAAACTCTAGAAAAACTCGGCAAATCAGGAAGTACCGATATTTAAAATCTCTTAAAGAAACATATATTTTTTGTAGGATTCAATTACAAAATGTATTAAATTAGAAATTGACATCTCAATAGAGAAAATGCATAGTTTTATAGCATTATCATCATGCGAAAAATGCATCTAATCTAATGTTTTCTCTGCATTGAGACTTTTTACCCACATATTTTTACATCTATAAATACGCGAGAGTTAAACTTGAGAGTACTCGGCCAGCAAAAATAATTGAGAGTACTCGAAGAGTTTGCAAACTATGGTATGCACTATTCATTTTGTTTGAAGTTGTTGATTATATAAGGATACTCCTCAGTTTGCCATATGGGGTTATAGCATTGTAAGAAAGTTCAGCGGACCAACTCCTACACTGAACTTAAAAGAAATCATTCTAAACTTTGTCAAGTTTTTTCAAGAGTTACAAAAGGTTAACATAACTAACATGCATACTATAACACAGTGATTTATGCATAGAAAACCCTTCAAGGAGAAAAATCCTACACCACAAAAGCCAACCAATATATTATTTAGAAATCAATAACTTATTACAATAAACTTGCACAGAAAGCTTCTCATAGGAATACCACCACCAGAGATCCAAAGGTAGCTCAACATGTATCAGACTTGTAGAGTATATTACAATATCTCTCATGCGCCTAATATTTAGTAGATACAAAACATTAAACTGTCAAATGGTATTACAAAACCATGGGCTAAAACCACCCAAAAAAGGTGCACAATATATCCACCTTTGGACCTTTGACCTAATGATAACCAATCAAGATTCATGACAAATTATAAAATAATTTTTTTAGGGGTGCTGCCCCTGAAAATCCTCACTAGGACATGCTTCCCTCAGCGCCTAGCAAGGGGGGAACATCCCCTCCCCTCCCTCACTTCTAACCGCCTACACTCACATATCAACAATAACCCCTTTTCTCAACTATAGATTTCTATGTTCCCCTGAGTTTCTGGGACGGGGGGATGTGTTTCCAGGATGACAGATTTTTATGGCAGTTTTGGGGACGGGGGGTGGCAAACGAGGATGACTATATATAGATAGATAGATAGATAGAGGGAAATTTTAAAATTTACACTGAACTTTGCAAATATACATGTCATTCATATGAAACTAAGCACAACACATATCATTTAAACATTATAGATCCTTAACATACACCATTTGAATGCCATTTAGCAAATGTTAACTGATTTCAGTACTTAATTGTCAATACGCATATCAATATGTGAACAAAAATATTTAAATATAAGTTTAGGAGTGAACAATATTACAAAAATCTGAAAATCTGAATATGCCCAAAGGCTAGAGGGCTGCCATTAAATATCAATCTATCATCATCATGTTCAAGTTCAATGTAGAAAACAAAATATAGGCTGCTCCTATTCTGCCCTTGCCACCATGTAGGAAGCAAAGTTTTTATATTTTTTTGTTTACTTTTTTTTTTCACATGGAAAAAATTGGAGATGGTGTTGGCAATATGGCTAGGTAAGATGAGTTATGGTTGTCATTTATGGCAACATATATTTCAGGATGTAATGACAAAATATACTATTGAAGATTCTACAGTCAGAGATAGAAAATTGTGTAAGTGTTAGACAGTTTCACAGAAAATGCAGAGATTGTTTTTGGCATAGTGAAGGCTACAAAGATATTTGGCACGTGCAAAGTTAAAGGAAGGTATATCAGAGTGTCATGATGACATACCTAAGTGCGCAAGTTAGTACGAACAATATAGACAGAGTTACAGGCCAAATACTAGTAAAGACAGTATGCATAGAAGAACACGGTACACCGGGAAAAAGAGGTATAAAATGTTAAAGAATTATTTTTGTTACAAAATAATTACTTATGTTTGTAGGGACGACATCCTAGATGTTTACCCTAAATCAGTGTAGCATTTGTTTACATCAAGCCGACTACACAAGAGTTTTGTGAAAGGAAATGGTATAAGTAAAGAGTTACTTTATGCGAAGTAAAGTGTGTGTGCGATATATCTGAGAATGCAAAGTTTATGATATATATGCAAACTATCTATATGACATGTGAAGTTAATTGAGAGATCTGTGAAGCGAATTTTGATGTCAGATCAGGTTATGCGAAGTACGACAGTCACTAATAAAGAAGTTTTTGTATCTATCTTTTTTGTATAAAGGCACTATATTGTATAATTGCATGTTAGGGTAGTGGGCTCTTCTTGCATATGGTTGTAATTGTAATACCAACTCCTAACAGGGTTGAGGCTTTTAACATGGCCTAATCCTCTAACAAGGACCGAGACACTATATGTAATTCACAGACTCTTAACAGGGTCAATATCCTTAACAAGATTCTTTTGTTTAGTGGATCATTTTGTGGGTACCATCCCCACTGGGGTTTTTCCTTGGCTAGGGTTTCCCTAGTTAACAAATAATGGTGTTATGAGCTCTCTTTTTGTATGGTTATACCTACAAAATATCAACACATGATATCCACCAATTATTCAAAAATAAGGTAATGGCCTTTTGAATATCATGTCACATGAAATTCACCAAGTACCTATTATATATCTATGAAACAACTCATAGACCATCAATTGAATGACATCTAACACTTAGTTGTTGATTTACAAGATATAGTCTATCATGATCTGTTTCAACGTTTATATAAAATGTATGTCATGATTTAAGTTGTAAGATTGTCACCTTCCAATAACTTATACAAATACAAGCAATAATCATTTGGAAGTTGTCACTTCCTCATGATGTACACTGGGGGCAGACCCATATACACATGACATCAAAAGTTTACACAATCGCCATGGGTACTATCATGTAGTGTTATCATGACACCCCCATGAACCATATTAGAGAATAAGGTTTTCAGCTCAAACTTATCTCTCATAGAGAAGAATATATTACGAGGGTTTGCACTGGGAACATCTTCTTCACGAAGAAACACTAATTTGTTAACCTCCTTGTTGAGGTTACTTCCAATAAGGTGTCAAAACTCCCTTTGAATTTGATATCAACTAGTGAGTTCCTCGTTCAAAGTTACCTCTGATGAAGTGTTAGATGTCAAACTCCGTTAGGTTAATTGAAACATATCCTCTATCTGCTCCCTTTCTTTGTCTAAGGTTGCCTCTAATAAAATGTCAAATTCCCTTTTGTTATAGAAGAATATGCATCATTCCAATCATAGAAGATATGTTGTTCCAACAGCCTCACTTTATCGAGCATGATCAACATATGACTAATTGTAACATGTTAAAAATCTGTAAACTAATTAACTGATTAAATAAAGGAAATAACATCACAATCTTAACCGAATGAAAGGAGATGTAGTACATCAGTTATTCTATTCTTTCACATGAAGGAAAAATATAAGTTAACCATAATTTACATTTCCAAATAACTAGAGTCTATCAATCATTTCAACTACTAGGTTCAGATGACATTCAGTTAATAACTACCATTTCACTTGCATTTCATATATCTAATTTCTTGACATCTAGAATTAAGAAATATTTAAAATATACAATAGCAATATATTCATCAAATGAAATATGAGAAGCATAAAATAGATAACAGAGAATAAGTGGATGATGTCCTTGTGTTATGCAAGCTAATAGCAATATATTCATCAAATGAAATACGAGAAGCATGAAATAGATACCAAAGAATAAGCGGATGATGTCCCTGTGTTGTGCAAGCCTTGGCATTTGGAAGAGAGGAGAAGCATTACCATGGGCTTAACCTCCCAACCACAGGGCTTAAGTATACCCACATGATCTCCATTGAGAAAGACCCTCCCTACCCTGGGAGTTGGCCTAGGACATCCCTATTCTGCCACTGAGCATCCTAGTGTTAGAGTGTCGACTAGTCAACTGACAAGGTTATGGACACTTTCCAAACAACCTATCTTCTAACCCCTTTCACTCTGATCTCTGGTCATCACAGCGACAATCATGCCATTAATCTACCTTGGCCAAGGATTTCAGATGGGCAACTTAGATGCTTGATCACCCACTGTTGGACTTGACAATAAGGATTTATGCGAATAATTTCCATGAGCTCACTTAGTTATTGAATTTGAGTGTTGTTACTGATTATATTTTCTTTTCATTGTAGGATTATTCCCACTCTCCCTTCATCTCGACCATGCGGTCCTCATGGATGAATTCTAGGGAGGTTTCTCATATGATATTTGGTTTATAGAGTACTTATACATTGCCATCTTTCATGCCAGTTCTAGCCTATGGCATCATAAATGAGTTAAATCTTCATTCTGATTATTTCTGTATCATAAGGAGCAACACCCTATCTCAGAGATAAATTGACCATATTTCTGTATGGGTTAGCACTCTTTGACAGATTAACATATGCGCTTTCATATTCAAATGCTATCATAGGCAAAGGCTTTCGAAAATCAGATAATTCTTTTCTCGTGACAAGTTTTTAATAGAAGAAGAATACTCAAAATAACACATCTGGATTTTGGATTTTCAAGGGAAACAAATGCAGAAGCTTGCTCTATGAGGCAAGGTGACAAGTTCAAAATGCATAACTTAAGCATGATAAATAGTATATAAATGTAATGCATGACTTGAATTGGTAGGTGTGATTTGGGAAATATGAATGGCGCTGGTGTAGGGTAGATGCTACCTACCTACGCTACCAAAGCTTTCAATTCTGTCCAAGAAAAAGGAATACTGAAATATGTCACAAGCTCGGCAAAGTTAGAGACAGTCTTCGATTATAATCACACGCCTACTTGGAATCAGCAAAGAAAAATATAGCATGAACAAGAATGAATCGTTGTGGAAGTATAATGAATGGAAGAACCGCCTGGGAGGGTGAGAGGCAATGTATATATATAATGCATCCTTAAAGAGGCGAGCAAGATAAACAAATAGACACCTGCGTGCATGCTCAGTTATGCAATAATGACTAAGGTGGCAAAAAAAACGTTCGCACGAGTCTTCCAATTTCATATTTGAATAAAATAGAAAGACATATAGCTCGATGCTATAAAAGGAGACATGAAAAGGGTGGCTGCTCAAGGAAAATAAATAAATAAGTAAATCATAGCCAAGGTTCGAAATGAAAAAATAAGGGTGGGAACAATTTCTTCATTCATGCTTTAATATATTAATGCCGACCCTTTGTATTCATGCTTGTTTGAGTAGCCTTCACATGTATACATATACATATACATACATACATATATATGTATGTATATATGTATGTATGTATGCATGTATATGCTAAATTTGAGATTTGGATACATACATATATATGTGTGTGTGTGCGCGCGCGCGCGTGTTTTCCTACATACATATTTTATACCCACACAAGTATGAGTATAGACATGATAGTATTAAACTAAGACATGATAGAATTTGCAGGATATATCAAGATCATCCATATAATAAAAGTAATCTTTCTTATTTGAGTTTTTATAATGTTATAATTTGATTGGTTAGTGCATGGTCATCCTTTGTACTTTCTTGCTTGTCTAGCCGTTTCATCCTAGATCCAGGTGGTTAGATGTCATACTTGATGGTTTGATTGTGGATTTGGGTGTCCCATTCCTAACTCCCATTTTGGCAACACTCCCCTCTTCATTGTGCTCCTACAAAATAAAAGAAATGGTTTCGGAGTAATAACACATTTCCATAATTTGAAATTAAAAATCTTACATAATCATTTTAAATTTCTAAGATATTCATTTTTTCAGTTCTCATCATAATAGCTAACTAACATGTCACATGAAATAATAACTAATAACTGAAATTCCATTTCACAAGGATCAAATATCTTAACAACTTTACTGATAAATCAACTTCACATGAATCAATTATCTCAACAAATTTACTGAACAACCAACCAACTTCACATAATTTTTCAATGACTAGCAGATTATTTTTAAATGTGCCAAAATTTGGGATGTAATACTAATGAATCCTTGATCCAAAACCATTATGGAGCTGCTATCATAAGATTGAGTCCTGTAAAATATTTGCTAACATGCCTAATGTATCATTCTTCTTTTCCTGCAAGAACACCCTCAAAGATAGAGGTAAAGATCAAGGCAAATATCTCTTATAGAAATACAAATAAGAGAGAAACTATAGTGAGTAGATAAATGTAATACTAAAGGACAATAAATACTTATCTGCACATCAACATCCTTGATACAAGTTGCTCCAATGAAGGTCCATATGCAGTAAATCAGAAAATGCCTCCATTTAAGTATTTGTCAAACACTAGGAATGAAACAATTGTTATTATTCCCCCACTGTGTAAAATTTCCGCTTACTCCATTTTATAGAGTTTTCAATCACTATGAAGTCCAATGAGAGACAATCAATCAATTTGCATTCAATTGATAAACAAGTGCCATGATTTGAGCATTTGACTCTCCCAAATCACTCTTTATTACTGCATGCGGAATTATGAATTGATTTTCCCTTATTGAAATGTGAGCTGATATATCAGACCCTCATGCCTTGGTAGTTCGACTGGTAAAAGCCCCTTGTAGTTCTAGCTCTGGTTTCGTATCAAAATTGTTTCACAGGTCTTAGATCGAAATAATAATTCTGTATTAAGAGACCACGTGTCTACAGCTACAAGGAAACAGATAATAATGCATGTATAGCATGGAGAAAGTAATTGCTTGTCCTGACTCAATTCTGAGAAATCAATTCATCTCTCTTTTTGTGCCATGAGTGGAAAACCTGTTTGGTACAGGTAGTGACTTTATTTAATCTTCAGTAGGGACCCTTGGTATTAATTGAATGCATTACATCAAGGAGGAAACAACTGTTCATTGGGTCTGCCATAACCCAGTCAACTCTCCTGTATGAATTTAGTCATCTTTGTATCTGCTTGCCACATGGAGAGCATAGATGTAAACGTAGCGATTTTACAAATTCCGGTCTACCGTATGCAGAAGGAAGTTGCATACAACGAAGTTGCTCTGCCTGGTGATTTGTTTGGAAATCTGCCCGTGTTTTATTCGTGCACCCATATTGGTAGTTTTAAATGCCTGGTGATTTATTTGGGCCAAATCGCATCGAGTTTGGCTAAAAACAATTTTGAATTACTTTCCCTTTATGTCCAAATAGGCTGACTTTTATTGGAGTGAAAAGGCACACCCCAATCTATTAACTTATGCCTTCTGATCCCTTCTCAACTCCCAGCGATCTGATTTAATTGTTCACTGAATATGGGCAGAATTTGGGAGTGAATTGAGATTGGGAATCCCGACTCTAATGTGGATTCCACTTCCATGTCGATTTTCTTACCATTGTTTTCATTCATCTCTTAGCCTCATGAAGTCAAGGCAGGAATCAGAGAGGAGTTGGGATTTATAATCCTAAGAGGAGAGTGGATTCCACCTCTGTATAGGGATTTTTCTTTGGTTATGATCCATCCCATCACGTTTTCTAAACTTCTTCAGGTGATATCATCCCAATTATAATTCATACATAGCTGATGATTCAGTCCTTGGCTTAAGATACTCTTTTCCCAATTGATAGTTTCCAAAATTGATCAAGCTTCTGTTAGAAGTCGGTTTAGACAAAGAGATCGGTTTTTAAAAATCTGTAATCCAAAATAAAATCAGTTCACTTTCAAAACCGATATGGAGATAAACAATAATTTTAAATATTCTTCAGATAACAATATATTTCATTTTTTTTGTCTTATAGAACTGATAGTCTTTTGATAAAAAACCAATAACTAGAAACCAATAAAGGTTTCCTATAGTTTACATTAAAACTTGATTATATTTGATCTTTGAGACAAATTGATCTCTCCAAATATGAAAATCTGACTTCTTTATTGATTTGTTACATGTGAGGATCATTTTCTTTTACATAGCCATTGTGTTCTTAAAGAAACAATAACCATGATTATTAATTGGTTCTATATAAAGTAAAATGTTGACACCGTAAAAATATTTCATATGTGGCACAAGTTCTAAACAAAATCAATAGTCATTAAACTTCCAATCAGCCTCCACACAACCTTTGAAGCTGCATGATAGATATGTTAGTTTTTTGATATGGAGAGCATTTTGAACTGACATGTTATCAATATTTGTAGTAATTTTATTTCCATACAAGATTCCTGTTGCTGCATTATCTTCTTCCTGTCATCGTGATGTCAGAAATGTAAATTTTCATTTACAGATGAATGAAAATTCTGACTGTTCTAGAGCCCATGTCTAACCTTCCTGTCATCACAGTTAATCTGTTCCTGTCACATACTATTATATTCCTGTAGCAGACTGGAAAGTAGTTAAAACATTCACTACAGATCTGAATTTCTGTCATTTTAAATTTTGTTCCAGACACAGAAAAATACTGTTTTTGCCAATGAATATTGTGTTAATGTTTTTGCCCAAAAATTAGATAAACAGTAACAAAGAAGAGAAAAACAATACACAAAAGACTCAATACATTTATCCTGGGAAAACCCTTCCACTTGAAGGGAAAAACCCAGCCACACCAGCAAAATACCTCTTTTATTGATAATAAAATGTTTTAGTACAAGGCTTTCGCTTCATTGAATTACAATGTACCAAACAATCACATAAATAGATTGCATAAGACTCTTCATTTTTCACACAAAGGTCTCTTTGAGTCCCAAAAATAAGACCCTTCATATGTCCACACATTCAACACTTCATATTTTCATATGCATGCCTTTTCGTATGACATGTCTTATTACATAATATTAACTTAAATATAATTACAAATATTTCTTTTAGCTGAAGATGACCAAACGGTCATAATGACATATTTCCCTCTTAGAAAGAGAGATATCTTTAGTCAGGCACACACACATAGCTGCAACCAAAGATGATAAATTCACATAACATATGTTATCTCAGCAAAATATAATCCACCATAGTTACTTCATAAACACGTAGAATGGAGTTACACTCATGACTTTCACCATGCCTACTCATAGAGGGTAGAACAAAGACTTTCACCTTAAAAACTTCTCCTAGAGAAGGATCCATGTCCATCATTCCTACTCACAGAGGGTGGTCCACTGTACCTATTTGCAAAGGGTAGTCCACTGTACCTACTTGTCGAGGGTGGAACGAGGACTTTCACCTCAAACTTCTCCCAGAGAAGAAATGATTAATAATTGATATTTTCTCTTATAGAGACTCCCTCTCAGTGAGGACAGCTATGAACACCATTAAAAAAGAAGTTGATTCCAATAGTTTACAGTCACACAAGCTTTTTGCAAGGGGTTGGACATCTTCCTTTGTCATGTAACCTCTCTTTGAAGCTGAAAAGTCTCTCTCTAAATATGATCTTCCTCTTTTAATGAAGATAATGTATCGCCAATTTACTATCAAGACTGCAAACAACATTTGCAAAATCTTTCACTATGTAACAAACAGATTTTCATAACAAAATAAAGGTGATCTAGAAAGAGTTTTCCACAACTAAATATTGAAACAAAATATCTTGAATTCCTTTTCATGAGACATTAACTGATTTTAATTACTAATGAGATAACAAAACCCAACTGAGATAATTGTAATAACGTTCAATTGAAATAACTGTAATAATGATTAATTGAAATTACTGTAATAACGATCAACTGAAATAATTGTAATAACGATCAACTGAAATACCTATAACAGTGATCAACTAAAATAATTGTAATAACGATCAACTGATATAACTGAAATAATGATTTACTATCTTTCCTTGCATGCAAGTAAAGTAAATGCATAACATGAAATGGAAAAAACATATGAGAAGTAACTGGTGAGTCTTTAATTGGTTGTGCAAGCCTCATCTTTCGGTAAGAGAAGAAGCGTTGACTTAGTCTTAACTTCCTAACCTCGAACCATATTCATCCCCACACAATCTATTAAATAGAAAGGCCCTCCCTACCCTGGGATCAAACTTGGGATACTTTTAGTCCAGCCACCTGAGCATTTCGGTGTTTAGAATGTTCACACAGTTATGGACGAACATGTCTAAATAACTAACACTACTGACATCAAGTGATCATAGAGGACAAACATGCTTTTAACAACATTGGCTAAAGTTTTCGGATGGGTTCAATGACCTGATCATCACTGCTCGACTTGATAACAAGGGAACAATAAGTATGAACATGCATGAGCTATTAAATGATTTTCTTTTTAAAAATAATTTAGAATTGTTATGTCATGTCTGATTCTTATTTCCATGTTATTGCAGATTTCTATCTCACCTCTTCACCTCTTCCTTGGCCATACAACTGGGTGAGTCCCAGGTGTTTGAATCTCAGAGCAACTAGCTCTTTCTGTTGATCCTCAACTGATATAAGAAAATTATATGTTTCCAGCTTATCACATTTCTGTGATTTGAGAAATGTAACTTTAAGACTTGCAGAGTAAATACCATTTGATTTTGACATTCAACGGCATAATAAAGATATGATGTCATGTTACGGATACTTGGTTTTGACTTATCATAAGCAGTTTTGTCCTAAAAAGAGACTAACCGGTGATATTTAAACAAAGATGATTTACAACATATTCTAGGATTGTATCTTACTGCTGTAATTTAAAAATGTAGTAGTATCTGAAAATAAAACATATTACAATCATTGGGATATGGGGGCAACCACATAACCTGGTAAAATCTGGAAATATAATTGAGTCTTGGTTGGATGCTCTCAATTAGCCCCCTTCACAGAAGAACTTTGGTTGTAGACTTAGTGCGGTTACTAATCACGTGCTTTAGCAAGGAAAATATATAATGAAAGGGAAGTTATCATGGCAGAATTGATATGTAGGGAAAGAATAAAGAAAAAGATCTTAGAGAGAATCCATCGTAAGAAGTACTGCAGAGGTATATATTGGTCTTGGTCTTTCACGGCTTTCATAATTTAAAGAGGTATTCGATATCTTCTTGGCTTCCAAGAAGCCATAACTCATAAAGAAGAGACTTGGCTTCTTGTTCGCCAATAAAATATGCCAAATGTGCATTTCGGTTTTTAGCAAGAAATTGAATAAATATGGAAAAAGATTTGAAGGTTATAAATCAAGGATAATTATAATATATTTATCTACTTGCATGTAGATTTACTTATGAGGTGGCATCATATTATTTATTTTATCCAAGGTTGTATCTATTATTAAGTATATCTAAATACATGCTTTATTTGGAAGATTATTTTATCTTCTTATACATGTATTTAAATGAACATACTAGATAAAATTTTGTATAAAAATAATATTAAGGTGTCACTTTTATTTTTATATCTATGTGCATGTACAAAAATATACGTTATAATGATGTGGTGGAAAAGTTAATCAAAAACTATTTGAGATACGCATTATTTTTTATTAAAATAATTAATGTTTTAAATGTTTATTTAATAGCATATGCGGGTCCATAGATTGTATCCTGATGTTCAAGTTGCTATGTCCTTACCAAAACAATTAACAGTCATACTTATCAACTCGATAATTGGACTAAACTAGTGTCCCATTCCGTTGATCCTGTTTAACAATGCTTCTCCCCTTCATCTTTTTCTGCAATCACTCGTGCAACATTTTCCACGATGATAACAAGTTTGATGATAAATCCATAATAACATTTAATGTGGATAAGGAATTTAATTATTAACCATAATTTCGAAATCAAGGCAACTGTTAATCATCACATGACAAACAATATATAACAACCATCATCATTAAACAGTTAACATAATGAATACAATGGATATATTTTACCACTCTTTTCACATGATCATGAAAGAAAATCCATTCAATCCAAGGACTATAAATAAATTTAAATTAGGTCAAAATTATAGGATGTAACGCACTATCCCATTGCACCCTGCAGCCAAGAGAGATTTTTAGTAACAACTCGTAAGATCCACTTTATCATAGAGATCAAAGAAAAGAAAAAATCATAGAATACTTATCTCTTTTGAATATGCTAGTTAAATCACAGGCTCCAGAATGCTGTGTAACTTGAGAATTCCTCATTAGTTATCATCACAACAACTGAGGTTGCAACAAATAGAAACTACCCTACACAGAGAAGCAACCCACCAGCATCCAGAGTCTAAATGTAAGAATAAACTTTTATTGACCGAACAAGCATGATGAAGTGCAAAATATTCCTTGCTAATTAAAGACATCATGTGACAACAAATCACACTTCCAACTCAATTTGCCTATTGAGTGATTTCACATATTCATACATAATGATCCCCACTACCAAATGACCAAGTGAATTTGAAATTCTAATTTTTAATCAGCAAGGATTGATGATAGTGAATATGCAATCTCGTAAAAACAAGGGAATGCTGCACGATGCCAACAATAGGGCCAGGAAAGCAAAGTGCGTCAACCCAAATTATCAACAATTTTCTTCTCCACTGAAGGAGACGACATTCAGAAGATGAGTTAGTTATGTTCGAGCCGAGCACTAACAATTTGCAAGAACCGTTGATAAATTTGAGAAGCTGAGGCAAACTCTTCTACCCAGAGGTTCCTTCAAACATAATGGCAATAGAGTGACTTTGTCCAGAGAGAGTGCCCAAAAACTTATGACAAAATTGAGAATAATAAAAATGATATAGGACACCTTCACACACAGAATAAAAAATCAGTTATTGCTCTGAAGAAATTATTTGACCTACAATCTCTTCAATACACACTGATCATAAAAGCTTAATGTGCTCAACAAAGAATCTATCTTCAAAGATGATGATAAAATAGACTTATTTCAAAAGTCCTAGTTCTGCTTGAAAAAGACAAACACAATAAATAAATAATTAAAAATAATCATCTCTTACACATTCACGATAATAGTTGCTTTTAAATTGAACGAAAACAAATACTTTGCTTTTAACACATTGAAGGTGATATGCATACTTCTGCCAAGAAACAACTCCCGATATTGCTTGTGATTAATAATTGTGATCTGAAACGTATATGTGCTTCTTGTGAATCTTCCTGTCAAAACTAATGAATTCATTTTCAACAACCGATTGAACCAAGCTTTGCTATAGACAAATACCAAGACAAGACAACTGTCATGATAACATTTGAATAAAAAATTGTAGAATCATGGCATACTCCTCTAGAAGAATCACAACATACTAGTTCTTGAATAAACACGACACACTACTTCCCTGTAGAATTACAACACACCTTATTGTATAATCACGACAGGCACCTTGAATATTTCCGATGCAAGAAAGGGAAAAAAAATCTTTTTGTGTCTTACGGTGCCCTTAGTCTATTCACCAAGTGATGATAACTTAGTAAGAACCCAAAAAAAGACTTTTGATACAAAAACCAAAACTCACATGCAAAACGCTGAAGGTAATGCACAAGACAAGATAGTGATTCTGCACCGAATAGATACACGTACGAATGCCGCTTCATATACTATAACTCATAACTGAAGTGGAGATGTAACTGCTGCAAACTCAAGGAACACTCAGCTGATACCCAATAGATGACTCTAGCAAAACAAATCAAAACGCCCTCGGAGGGGAAAGCAACAATCCTGACAAACAAATGACTGATTGAAAAAAATCTCTTCATAGCATGAGAATGATAGGAAATACTAAAGTGTATTTGACAAATTCTTCTTACCCCTCATAGGAAAGATACACCTTAGGACAGATCATGCTACGATATAAAGATTGCAACTCGAATATAAAGATAAGCAACAAATGATGCCTTTGGATGGTTCAAGATGAGCCCTGAGTGGACTGACTACCTCCTTGAGTATCAAGGAATACTGAACCAAGGCATCAAATTGATGTCTAGCATACAAAATTGCTAGTAACACAGACCTCCAATAGAAGCACGAGCTATTAATAGTCTATTGTAAGATCTGAAGATAATACAACATAGACCCTCCTTGCGCTTTGGTCAATCAAAATGGAAACTTTGAAGGCATTTTTCTCTCTTGACCATCTACAGCCCTTGTAGGGCATCACATGGGAAGTTAAGGGTGCTCTGGTTACGTAGATCAACATTCTAAAGTCTTAATTGCTGTTATCTAACTAAGTTCTGATACCATGCTAATGATTTTGCCCAAAAATTAGATAAATAGTAACAACGAAGAGAAAAACAATACACAAAAGTCTCAATACAATTATTTGTGGGAAAACCCTTCCACTTGAGGGGAAAAAACCCAGCCACACTAGCAAAATACCCTTTTATTGACAATAAAATGCTTTAGTACTAGGCTTTCACTTCATTGAATTACAGTATACCTAGCAATCACATAAATAGATTGCATAAGACTCTTCATGTTTCACACAAAGGTCTCTTTGAGTCCCAAAAATAAGACCATATTTCCACACATTCAACACTTCATATTTCCATAAGCATGCCTCTTCGTATAACACGTCTTATTACATACTATTAACTTAAATATAATCACAAATATCTCTTTCAGCTGAAGATGACCGCACGGTCATAGCGACATATTTCTATCTCTGTCACAGCTACAATCTTCAACATATTGTTCTTGTCACCATAATACCAGTGAAATGAAGATATCTCACAGTCATACCAAACTCACAATTGTAACTCTACTGTAACTTAATAGTGATTTATTTGTCTTTAGGATCTTCCTTTAAGTGGTAAAACTTTCTTCAAAGGAACCTAGTTTTGATACCATGTTAAAGTTAGAGGATTGCTGCAAATGAAATAATACTGCCTGTGATTTCTGTATGTTTCAAATGGAGCAATCTCTCTTGCATTTATATTTGGGAATGAGGCAAATAGAGAAACATATCCCTTCATGGGACATGTCTATTCATTAAGGTGAAACCAATATAATAATAATAATTGATTATGTAACCATAAATACACACACACACACACACGCACGCACATATTTCTCCTAATAATATTTTAGACATGTATATATATATCTTCAAGATTTTAGTCTCATAGGATTTATCCGACAAAAGCAACACAACATCAACTCCCCCAAACAAGGCGAATTTGTGTCGGCAAATCACAACATAGTCATGATAGGCTCGGTGAAATCCAATACATATTGCACACAATCTCACCATCATCAAAGACCAATGTATTCACCTTTTGGGCCTATTGAAAATGTGAATCCTTCCATATATCCTTGTGGTTGGAAATAACCATTTGGCTCAGTGCCTCTTTCACCTTGACAAGTCATCTCATGACAATTGTATGAGATGCAAATCGAGTCTCAACAACGTAAGTTTATAACATTATGTCAATAAATATTAATTTTTTTTTAATACAATTTGATTATTGAACATGATATTTTTTTTATTATAATTAAATAAGTAAACCAAATATAGTAATTACAATTTACCTTCAACAATTGCAATTTGGAGAAAGATTTGAATATCAATTGTGATATTTGGTGGTTAGTCAACCCAATCTATTTGAGTGCCCACTTGCTGCATCAGTGCATGGTATCTAAAATATGTGGTCATATCGGCCCTTAGCTAAAGCACTTGCACCCCTACAATTTTTTGCATTGTCTATGACTACCTGGCCACATTCTCACTACCCAAATCTGTATGGTCTCAATGGGGATTCTGGAAATGAACTGCGCATCTTTCACTTTCCCTTCACAATCAATTGCCTTAAACAACATTGCCCCTTTGGGGGACACTGCAATCACGTTAATCAATGGATGGTTTCTTGTATCTTTCCATCCATCAGAAACAATAGTAACACCCGAAGTTTTTCAAGAACTTCTAATTGGTTGAAGAGATCTCTCTACAAAAGTCCACTTTGTTTATAGTAAGGTGGTATGCACCTTTTCATATCCAAGACTGGTGCAATCAGCTGGTGCTATATTAATGGCTGCCACCATCTCCTTCCAATATGGTGATCCCACCAAGTTGAAAGGAAGACCACTGGCATAAAGGCAATGTGCAATGACTTGATCAACAATTTCTCTTGGTTCCATTTTAAATGCTGTGTCCGATGGACCTCTTTTGTGGGCGGTAATTTCTGCTTCTTCCTCTCCCACATGTTGTATAGTTACTTGCAAGAATGGATGTTTGAACTTTGAAGTGTGGAGTATACAATTGGTTCAGTGGGTAATCGCATTTTTTTCTTTCCGAATGGAGGTTGAGAAGAAGTTTGTTTTGATCTTCTAATCAATTTATTAGCCTCTTCTTGTTTTTTTATATATGCTGCTATTTGTGCATTAGACATCCCCTTCCCATCTTTGGTTTTGCACATTCTCATTCCTTTATTAGAATGACCCTTAAAATGAAGTTTGACTTGAGAATATGAGCTATATTAAATGGTTTTTAACTATCACATACATTACACTTTCAAAGCTATGACCCACCTCCCAAAACTCGTGATATTCTTGTGGTATGTATCTATAAAGGAGATCTCACATCAGTTTTGAATCTATCAGCTCCTTACCCTCCCTTTGGTCTTTGACAACCACTAGTGGCCATTCTTGCACAATACAATTTAATTTTTTGCTATTATAAGAAATTGAATAAACTTCAACTAGAAAAAACAATGAATGCCAAGCATACAAGTGCAAAAAGGATACAAAAATATGAAAATAGATAGCTAAACTTGTTTCTTTATTTCTTTAAAAAAAAAGAAAATATTCCAAACTTAAAAAAATTGAACAAAATCTCAAAAAAAATCATTAAAGGACTCAAGAATGGGATCAAAGCTTACCTTAGACATGTAGATCTCCTTTTTGGAAGGTATCTAGCACCTGCAAAAGATCCTCTAAATAATGACATGGCCTTCAAAATACCAAAATGGAGACGGAATGAGAAGAGAGCAAAACAGTAAACAAAATGAGACGAAAAAACAAAGAATGCCCTCGGTTAGGGCCATTTTAGGGTTTAGAGGCAAGGAAGGTATTTTGTACATGTTTTATTTTGTTTTTAAGGTGAAAAATGTCAATTTTGACATTTTCTAGCTAATTGGGGCCTAGATGCTTTGGTGATGCGTCATGGTGTGTTGTGGGTGTGCGTATTGCCTAGGAAGTGCATGCACACAGAAAGCGCATCATAGGGCAGTGGATGCCTCATGGATGTGTTCAAACACATCCATAGCCCTGTGATGCGCTTTCTATGTGCATCCACAGTGTCCTAGCATCCGCATTAGCATCAGCATCCTTACGCACCCGCATGTAATGTCCCTACTTGCAAGGACTTATAATATTGTCCTATTTTTTCCAAGGAATCAATTTTGAAAGATTATCATTGCATTATTTAATCAAAGATAATTCTTCATATATGTTCATATCCTATCTACTACATTGTATTTATAGGCTAGGTCATTCGGGGATTGGACAAGGAGACCGCATTAAAGGCTTGACAGGACCTTGGTCCTCGCCTTTCAAATGAGTGCTTTCCATCCCTCACCATGCCTAGATGCTATACCATACCTCGGTCCTTGAACATTGTGGTGGGGTCCCATAGCTCGATAAACCTCAGCCCAAGAGTTGGTATATTCCCCTCTTGCCTTAGGACTCAGCCCTACCCTCTTATCCACCTAGTTCTTATTGATTATCATAATCTTGAGATCTTTCTTGAATCATTATCCCTTAATTAATTACATTGACTAGATTTTTATTTCTTTTATTTAATTATGTCAAATGAAAGAAAATGTTCATTCTTATTACGTTGATATTTCTATATAATTACGTTACCTCCTTATTATCATAATTAATATTAAACAACATTTAAAATAACAAATATTTACCTTATTACCTTTTTTCTTTTCCAAGAGTCACAACCTTTCATAAAACAAATCCTTTGAAAAGTCACAACACTTCATAGTTATAATGCTTTCGAAAAGTCACAACATTTCATAACTAAAATCCTTTGGAAAAATCCCAATACTTTATAATCACAATATTTTTGAAGAGTCGCAATTGTTCATAATTATGACCCTTTTGAAGGTTCACATCCTTTCAATATAATTCATACCTTTTCAAAAAGTCACTTCCTTATTTTTCTTCACGATATTACTTTCCTCTTCCATTTTTCCTTTTTGAACTTCTCTCTTCTCCATCTCTTTTTTTCCCCTCTAAAATAAACTCTCCTCCCTTTTATATCTTAATTTTAAGGAGTCATGTTTATTTGTTAAATCTCTCTTGACTTTTCATTAGATTTAGTTAATTTATATTATTCTATGTTATATTATTTATTTACTTACTTATTTGTGTTCATAATTATTTATTATGAAGTTCTATTTAGAAAGTTAACATACTTTCTACAATATTGTCTCTTGTATTTAATTTTATTTCTTTATTTACTTTTTGAAAAATTATTATTATTTATTTATTTAAAATATCATATTAAATATTATTTCATTAATAATATAGATTAAATAATTATTATTTCCTAGTTTTATAAATATAACTTTATTATCATTATTTATTTAATAATATTTTATTATCTAATTCTTATTAAAATTCTATCTTAAAATGGGGATATCACACCGCATCCACCTCTAGGCCCGCAAAGAGAGAATCTAGTATCAGAGATATGAATCATACACACAAAATATTGTTTGTAGTTTTATCACAATATTTTTTTAAATGCATATAAACTCAAATGGTTAGACAATGGAATTTTTATTATTTTGTATGTCAACTCTCACGCTGAATTCTGAATTCAGCTCATATATATTTTAATATGCTAGTAGAATAAATACAATAAATGCCTTGTCATATGAATAACTGAGATGTCGTGTATTTTAATATTTTTTTTCCATTCTTAAATTGCCATCCCCTAAAAATGTCTGTGATCTCTGCTATCCCTGAAATGTGTTCTCATGTTTTGGGTTGTCCCCGGCCTGGAAGCGCTGTGTAACACAAAAAAAACCATAAAAGACATTTTTTTGTATATTACTCATCATTTCAATTGCCGAGTTTTGGAAGGGCTTTTCCATTGAGTCCAAGTCCAGGCCACAAGACAGCTTCACACTACACTTTTATGTTTACACAACTTTTGTGGAGAAGTGCAGGCTTGACAGTGCCATAGTATGTTGAAGGATTCGAGTAGCTGGATGCTGGCTGATTGTTTGCAGTTCTTTAAAGATTCAGTCCACATTATGGTTTATGTCAAATGGATCTTCATTACAATTCTCTCTTTATTAGTCATTGAAAAGTTAGTTCTAATGCTTTTGATGTGTATGACTTACCCCTCTATTTTGTATTAGAATCACCTACAAGAAAAACTCAAATTCTAGAGTAGAGTTAACCCCCCATCATACTGGCTTCTGAAGTTACACCATCATAATAAGATTTGTCTCCATTAAAAAATAAAAACGATTTAGATATTTCAGCAAAGAATTGTGCTAATTTAAACAATATAACATCATTGAAGTAAATTAGGGATGCCATGTGGAAGAGGTTTGATATTAGCATTGTATTGTATGTTTCTTAAGGTCATATTGGTATGAAAAGTTGAAGTTATCAAAATGTGGCAAGTCTGTTAGAAAGATGGAGGCTAAATTAAATTGCTGTTGTAGCTTGTCAAGCTATGTAGGAGTATTTTTTGCTATTTTTATATAATAGTGAATGTGAGGAAGTTTAGCTGCTCACATGTTCTAAAACTTTAATGCAGAATCTTAAGGCGGGGCGGTAGATTCCTTTGTTTGGAGTTGAGCCATGTTGATACTCCTGGTTTTCGACTACTGTAAGACAGTTGAATTTTCTTCTCAAAACTGAAAACAAGTGAAATTGAAAATGTTCAGAAGTGCATGTTGATAGTTGATTGAGTTATTAGATGGATCATTTTATCTTTCTTAATGCATTACCTTTCATCTAGATTATAAGTTATGCTTACTTTCCTTGCAGCCTTTAAATTTAGTGTCTTACATTTTTAATTGTTTGATGTTAAGACTGCTCAGTGAAGAAAGAAAATTGTTGTTTGTGTTTGTTGCAGCTATGATTATTATTCCTTTTCAGTAATTCCATCTCTTGGGGAAATTGTTGCTGGGGACCGTCTGTCATACCAGTACTTAGTTGAGAGCATACGGCGATTTCCGTCTCAGGTTCATATGTTATCATGATTATATTGCAGCACCGTTTTCTTGTGTGCACATTGTGTATCCTCATTTTGTTGGTGACAGTTAACAAGCTTGTATCGTGTGTAGGAGAAATTTGCTGCAATGATTAAGGAGGCAGGCTTTGAGAAAGTTGAGTATGAGAACCTTGCAGGCGGAGTGGTTGCAATTCATTCTGGCTTTAAGTTATGAAAAATATAGATTGACCTTTTATATATTTTGTTGAGTAATTAATATTGCATCCGAAGTGAATAATCTACAACTTATATACACTGCTGTTTGAGAATGAAGAGGTACTATCTAATCTCAATTACCAGGCCAATGTTCTCATATATTACATTGTTTTTTACTTTGGTGAGAAACGTGCATATTAAATTGATTAAGGAACGGAATTTTAGTTGTTGAAGAAACCTTCATATAGAATGAATCATTACGGGTATAGCAGGTAAAAGGGAATCTGACTTAAGATATTGGGTAAACCATATAGCTAAAAGGAGGTTTATCGGTTATGGATATCTGACATCAACAGTCCTTTGTACAATCATTTCCATTTTAATAAAGCTACTTAAATTATTGTACACATGGTATTCATCATTGGTAGGTGACGAACTTGTTGCTGGAGTTGGCGCTGGTGGTTTCAATTCTCCATGATCAAATATCTGCTCCCAGGTTAATGGTTTTTACTTAGCAAGTATCTGAATCTTATTTTGTATATTCCAGTCTTGGATGTTATTGTCATATAACACTTGTGGGGAAAAGAAAGATTCCCACTTTAATCTTGTTTTAATAATAACTCGTGACAGTTTCCTTGCTTAAGTATATGGTCAGGATTCACTTGATCAGGTCCAACATAAGTAAGGTGAGTCCAATAAATGTCCTATCAATGGAGCCGAGCAGCACCTGGTATTGATGGTCTGTTGTAATTCTAAGGATTGAGAATTCTCTAAAAGTTACACTGGCTATGATGGGATCAGAAATACATCCTAGATGTGATAACATATTTGTTACATAAAGTGCACTGACTTGAATTTTTTTATTTGTCCCCTTAAGAAGGATAATCTGTTGGGCATGTGGATTTAGTGTCCGGAACATCAAATTCTTTATTAATCAGGAATCCTGGATTAGGAAGAGGATTAGCAGGATTTTGCATGAAGATACCAGAAGCTTCTCTGCCTAGATTGTCAGCAACATTATTTTGTTTTCCTGGGATGTGTTTTGCTTCATAATTAAACTGGTTCAAATATTCATGCCACCTAACATATTTTCCTTGTCTGCCTCTTTGACCATTATTTTTTCCCTTGGATGTCAAAAATCTGGTGCAACCTGTCCTGACGATGAACTTCTTTAAGAGCATTAATATAGTGCAAACTTCTTCATGTTTTTTATGATACCATAGATTTCTTTATAAAAAGAAATCCATTTTTTTAACTGCAGCTGGAAAAGCACCACTTGTGTATTCAACAATGAATTCCTTTCCATCCTTGAAGCAAAGGTGTCCACCACATGCATGATCTAAAGCATTGGTGTACAAGATAAGATGTTCAGCTGTTGGGACGTTTAATACTGTAAGATTCTAGATTTTTGGTTGAATTTTCTTTACTGCTTCATCATGGATTGATCCTCATTGTGGTTTCCTTTCTGTGATAACTTGTAGTGGTTATCGATCGAAACCTGCACTTGTATAGAAATTATTTACAAATTTTACATTCCTAAAAATCCTTGCATCTCCCTCGTGTTAAGAGAAGGCTGCAATTCAAGGATTTTATCTTTGATATGAGTTCAAACTTCAAGTTTACCAAGATTGACAATTATTCCTAGAAATTCACAATAGTTTGAACACCGTTGAATTTTAGACACAGATAAAACAATCCTAGAATTTAATGCTAACCATAATATGTTTCTAGATGAGATTTGTGCTCATCAAAGTTTTTATGAAAAATAAGAATATCATCAATATATGCACAGTAATTCTTCACAGCCACATTTTGTTTTGCCCATTCTGATTTGGAAATGAGCGTTCATCAATCCAAAAGCCATGATGGTCCATTTATGACATCCAAATGGACAACTGAATACCAATTTTTATTGGTCTTACCTCTTCAACTTGATATGGTAGATACCTGATTTAGAATCAAATTGACAAAAAGCCTTTGCATTAATCTGTTTCTAGTAAATATGATTTGTCTGGAAATGGATCAGGGAAAGGAACTGCAATTGCATTGAATGGCCTATAAGTTAATAATCATTCTTATCCTTTTCCCTTTTTCCCTTGATTCTTTGCAAACAATAAAGGCGCAACAATCAAAATCAGACCGTGAATGCACAATGTACCCTTTTCTAAGTTCTTCAATTGGTTATTGCATATTAGAATAATCATGAGTAGGGATAGGTATCATTTTCCCAACTTAAGTTTTTTAGCACCAGACTTTAATTTAATTTCCATTTTCGACATCTCTTTTTCCCATTTTTCTTCAGGATCTTTTGAACAAACATCCTTAATAAACAACATATTGTCTATATAAAGAAAAAAGGGGAAAAGAAGGAGATGTGGAAAGCAACGAAAGGGGGAGGAAAATGCACACCAAAGAGGGGTAAGAAGGAAGGAACAAAAGCAAGAGGAGCAAGAAATCTAAGAGGAGACCAAGAAGAAGAATAGTTGAGATTTGATAAAAGTGGATCTCATGACATAGTACAATTCCAACCATCATCATGATTAAGGTTGGTCTGGTGATTCAAGATTTCAACAACTTTCAAAATTTTTCTTTTGAAGGAGTTGTCTTCCTTCTATTAGACTTGGGTGTTCTCAAGGCAAATTGGTGTTTGGTAGAAGAGGAACAGTAAGCTAGAGTCGATTTAATAGTATGCTCATGTTTGATGTTTCTATTATGCCCTTTAATTCTAATGCAAATCAAATGACCTATTTCCTCGATATGGGGACTGACATAAGAGAAAACAATCTTGTAGACCCTAGTATCTAGCAAGATGTCCCTATGGTCTTTCAAAGAAGGGATTCACTTCTTCATTGAAAAGAAATGCTTGAATGGGTAATGACATTTCTTATGAAGAATCTTGGTAATCCTATGGGAAATCCCTGAAATAAAAGAGATGGAAGCACTAGGAAGGGCACCAAGTTGAATGGGTTCAACACTAGAGAGAAAACAAGATATGGTTTGGTTTGAGAATCTCGAATTTTGCTTGTAACCATTCAGATAGAATAGTTGTTGAATATGGGCTAGCTCTTGGCTAATATTTTCTGCATCACAAATGTGATAGGCTATTGTAGACAAGATCTTACAAATGCATTTTTTTTGACTAGGGTCGTGATGAGAAGAGTGGAGATAAAGGTCAATGTGAGTAGCTTTGTGATAAACATTTCTAAGAGAGTCATCTAGTTTCTTTATGAGAAAAATGTCAAGGAACAAGAGTTTGTCATTAGTTTTGAGTTCATTGACAAATGAAATGTTGATGTGGGAGTATCTTGGCTGTAAGGGCAATCTTTTATCACCCAAAAATATTTTTGATTTTTCTTTCAATAGGGTTATCTGAGTGTAGAGTTACTATCTCTGGAGGCATACTATTTCTAGAAAGTTGGTCATTTGAGCTTAGAATGTTTTGATATCATCCCCGTAGGTTCATTTTAGACACATCAACTTGCAAGTAAGGTTCTATTGTAATATCAAGTGTATTTGTGATGTTATTGAACTTTCTTGGTATTGGCAGAAGGGTATAAAAACTTTGAACTCGATTTTGAAGGATTTAGAGGGCTTCGAAAAGGGATCAACCCTAAGTGGTTGGAGCTTATGTGAGTCAAGCATTATAGATCAGAGTGCGACATTTCCAAAATGGAGTCATAATAGTCAATCAAAGCAACTAATGACAAGTTATGGTCTTCGAAAGTCATGTCACCTGAAATGGGCAAAAATGAAATTTCTTCAAAATTTCTTTTGAGTTATGAAAGTTTGGGTTACTCTCATGTAATAAAATATGAAAAATAGTAATAATTTAGGGTTGGTCGGCCTTAGGATCTAGGGTTAAATTTCTGCAACCTTCTTGGTTGGGGAAAAGTTGCTTATGTTTTATTTCTGAAATTTGTAATTCCATACTTTTGGAGATAATAATAAGCAATTTTTTTGTTCTTGCAACTTGTTATTTTTCTATTTCTTTGTGTAATTAATGGGAGTGCCTCCATCAAATGGTATTGGAGTAGGCATTCCCAAGTGTAGAGAGATTGTCGATTGTGACGTAGTTTGCATCAAGACCGTGGTTGTGGGTTTTAATGGAAGTGTCAAAATGCCTCCATAGAGGATCCATGGTCAAAGAGTTGGAGGTGTGACAGATGAGGGTCTAGAGCCCTTGAGAAACAATTGCAAGCATTGCAAGAGGAGATTCGTAGATGAGTGAATATTGTGATAAGAGATGAAAGCGAGATAATTTGAAGAAGGGCATGTTGAACATGAAGGAGTAAAATTGGCTAGGGATCCCAAGGAGGATAGGTTTTTTAGAGCCATTTAAAGGATTGGAAAAAGAACCAAGATAAAAGTCCCCACTGTTTTGGGAAATCTTAACCTAGGGGAGTTGATCAATGAAATCAACGATCTAGAAGAAAATCTTGAGCATGAAGAAATCAAAGATCCTGAGAGGTTCAAGTTTGTAACAACCAAATTGAAAAGGCATGCAAGAAATTGGTGGCAATGGAACAAAATAGAAGAGAAAAAGAGAAAACCATAAGGTGGGCTCAAATAGTGTAGAAATTGAAGAGATAATTCATTCCTGTCAATTATGAACTTGATCTGCTAAGTAAAATGCAAGGGTTGGAGCAAGAAAGAATATCAATTCAGGAGTATACATAAGATTTCTTTCAAGTTCTCATCATGATAGGTTATGCAGAAGGTGACAAGGAGAAAATTGTATATTACCTTAATGGGTTAAGACAAAGTATTCAAGAGGAGCTGAGTTTGGTTAGAATGATCGGTATTAAAGAGGCATACCAATTTGCCTTAAGGGTCCAGAAAACTTGATTTTTTTTTTGAAAGCAAGCAAGGTGGAAGAGGTTGTGGCAAAAGTTTTAAGTGGATAGTCTTACGGAGGTCAAAACAAAGATAAGAAAAAAAGAACGATGAGGCAAGCAACAATCTAAATAAAAGCGAAAATAATTCAAATAGCTTATGTTATTAGAACAATAGGGATTAGAGAAGAAGAGGAAGAGGTAATGCCCAGGTAGATGAGGTTTTCATGGAACTTGTTTCTTTTGTGGTTAAGAAGGGCATCGAGCCTATGGATGTTCCTAATGCAACACAAGGACAAATAGGAGGGTTATGGGCCACACAAGAGTTGCACATGTAGAAGAAGCTAAGTCTAAACATTAATATAATGTCAAGAGAGGGGGAACCCTCATTGTTAGGAGAACCCTGATAAATATAGAGTTGGATCAAATGAAAAGTTTGTTTTGCACTAGGTGCAAGTGTGAGAATAAGTGTTGTGATGTGATTATCGATATTGAGAACACTAACAATTTGGAGTTAAGGAGATGGCCACAAAATTAAAGCTCGAGAGACAGAGAGAGAGAGAGAGAGAGAGAGAGAGAGAGAGAGAGAGAGAGAGAGAGAGAGAGAGACCTATGTCCATACTATATTGCCTAGAAACAAGATGATCACAATGTCATGGTCGACGAACAGTGCTTGGTGAAGTTCTAGATTCAGAGCTACCGTGATGAGGTACTATGTGACATCATACTCATGGATGCATGTCATATGTTGTTGGGAAGGGGGTGACAATTTGACATGCGTGCTAAACATGGTTTTTGGGAATACCTATTCCCTAGCAAAGGATGGAGTTCGACACAAGCCACTGAAAGAAATAGAATAAAAAGTATGTAGTAATGCCAGAATTTGTTTAGACAATGGAATAAAGTTTGCAAAAGGCACTAGGCATGAGCACATGTTTTTCTTTGATTCAAAAATTTGGTAGAGGAGGTAGAATATGTACTTGCACAAGTTGCAGATTTATTGGATGAGTTTAAGGATACTGTATTTGCTAATGTGCTTGATAGGTTGCCACTTGTGAGAAAGATTAGTCATTTGATGATTTTGATTTAATGACCAATTTGCTGAATAAGACAACTCATTGAGCGACTCTAGTAGAAAGTGAAGAATTGAGCATATAAGCGCATGAATTATTGCATAAGGGGTTGATTTGAGATAGTTTGAGTCCATGTGTTGTACCAACAATATTAGTACCAAAGACAAATAAAGAATGGAGGATGTATACAGATTCTCGAGCCATCAACACAATCATTATCAAGTATAAATTTCCCTTGTCAAGGATGGATGACATTATGAACTATTTGAGTAGATTTGTGTATTTCATAAAGATAGATTTCAAGAGTTGATACGCCAAAATTGGATAAAAAATAGAGATGAATAGAAGACAATCTTCAAGACAAATGAGGGCTTGTATGAGTTGTTTGTCATGTCTTTTGGGCTAACCAATGTACCAAGCACATTCATGTGGCTCATGATTGAGACATTGAAAGCATTTCTAGGTAAGTTTGTCATTGTTTACTTAAATGATATTTTGATCTTTACTCTGACATTGAAAGATCATATAATGCACATTTGTAGGGTCTTTGAGAGGCTAAGGGAAGACAAATTGTTGATTAATGTTAAGAAGTGCAGTTATGTGAAGGAGTTAGTATTTCTAAGATTTGTAGTTTTTGCAGAAGGTCTAAAAATGGACCTAGAAAAGGTGAAGGCTATGAAGTGTGGGTGAGATAAGATCTTTTATAATTTGGCTAACTTTTACATGAAGTTTATCAAGAGTTTTAGCAGTGTATGTGGACCCTTGATTGAAACAATGAAGAGGGATAGGAAGGAGTTTCAGTGGACTACAGGACAAAAAGAGAGTTTTGAATTGTTGAAACAAAAGTTTATAGAACAACCTATTTTGACACTTCTAGATTTTAATAAGGTGTTTTAAGTAGATTCTAATGCAATTGGAGTTGTTTTGAGCCAAAAGTTAGACTTGCTTCTCATTTTAGTGAGATGTTAAATGATGCCAAATAAAAATATCTTATTTATGATCAATAGCTTTATGTTATAGTTCACAAATTGAAGAAGTGGAGACATTATCTTCTTCATAAAATGTTTCTCTTTTATACTAATCATCAAGCTATGCAATATTTGACCTGTCAAGGAAAGTTAAATTAGAGGCATTTGAAATGGGTTGAGTTTTTATACAGTTACACATTGGTTTTGAAACACACAAGTGAGAACTCTAATAGGGTAATAGACACTCTTAATAGGAAACAAATTTTGTGGACACAACAACAAATTGAGTTTGCTAGGTTTAACGAATTTAAGAGTTTGTATCCAGATGATCTTGACTTTGGTGAAGATTGGAAAACTTGTACAAAGCTTGTTACTCTAGACATAACCAAGTGGTTGGATTTCATCATCCAGGATGATATGCTATTCAGAGGAAGTCAATTGCAGATTCCGAGGAGTTTTATAAGGGAGAATCTCATCAAGGAGAAGCATAGTTTAGAGCTGGGTGCACATTTTGAAACCATTTCTCTAGTTAGTGAGGATTATTACTTACTATAGTTGTAACATGTTGTCAAGAAATTCGTATAAAGTTGCAAAATATGTCCAATGACAAAATGAACAAAATAAAATATAGGGTTCTATTAGCCATTACTTGTACTTGAGAAGCTATGATAGGATATTAGTATGGACTTTGTTCTTGGTCTACCGACTTAGAGAGGACATGATTCAAATTTTGTGGTGGTTGACAGGTTTTCAAAATGACTTATTTCATTCCCTACAAGAACACTAATGTTGTTGTTCAAGTGACAATTATTTTCTAGAGAAGTAGTGAGACTACATGGTCTACCAAAGAGCATAGTTTTAGATCAAGATTCCAAGTTTGTTGGGTACTTTGCAGAATATTGTGGAAGAAGTTAAAGACAAAATTGAAGTTCAACTCATCACATCATCGATAAACTAATGGACACACATAACTGGTGAATAGGAATTTGAGAAAATTGTTGTAGTGTTTGGTTAGAGAAAAACCAAAATGACAAGATTTGATTTTACCATAGAAAAAAATTGCATATAACAAGCCTGTCAATAGGAGCATTGGTAAATCACCATTCTAGATAGTATATGGAAGTAGTCCTAGAAATGCTTATGAATTAAGGGGGTTGGACAAAGGGGAACAAGTAGTGTTGAAGTCGAAGATAAACCAATATGATGGGATTTGATTTTACCACAAGAAAAATCTTCTTATAATAATTTTGTCAATAGGAGCATTGTTAAATCACCATTCCATATAGTATATGGAAGTAGTCCTAGAAATGCATATGAATTAAGGAGGTTGGACAAAGTGGAGACAATTAGTGTTGAAGTTGAAGATTTTGCACAACACTTAGAGGAACATTCGTGAGGAGGTGAGGAAGCACATTACCAAAATGAATACATAGTACAAGGTTAAGGCATATGAGGAAAGGAGACAAAGACTTTTAGATTGGAGATTAAGTTATGGTTCATTTGAGGAATGAGAAATTTCTAGTGGGAACATTAAATAAGTTGAAGATGAAGAAATTTAGACCTTGCAAGATACTAAATAAACATGATTCAACAAATGCTTTTGAAGTAGAGTTGTCCACTGCATTGAATATTTCACTAGTGCTTAACATTTTAGATTTAACATAGTATCATGCAAGAGGTGTTGAAGATGAGGTCACAAAATCATAGTGGAGTATTCCAAAAACTACTTCAGCTACGGAGGAGACTGAAAGGATCTTAGATAGTCGTGTTGATAGAAGCACAACAAACATGCTATATGAAGAATATTTGGTCAAATGGAAGCGACAATCTGTTGAAGATTTATCATGATTGACAAGGAAGGAGGCTAACCATCTTGGTTTTCCTTTGAACACCTAAAATTTGACAATGTTACTTCTCAAATTACTCCACGTATTTGATGCATGAGCATCCTGTGTATAAGGGTATTCTCGCATCACCCAAAAATATTTTTGATTTGTCTTTCAATAACGACTATCTCTGTGCATAGTTACTATTTCTAGAGGCTTACTGAATTTAGTAAGTTGGTTGTTTGAGCTCATAATGTTTTGATTTCATCCCTAGAGGTTCATTTTAGATATATTAGCCTACAAATAAAGTTTCATCACAAGATCAAGTCTATATTTGAAGTTATTGATTTTTTTTGGTATTGGCAGAAGGGTATCAAAACTTGTTTAGGGGCTCCAAAAAGGGGTTAGACCTTGGTTGATTGGAGTTACATGATTTAGGTGTTGTCGATTAGGTCATGACATTTCTAAAATGAGATCATAATAGTCAATCAGAGTAATTGATGATGAGTTATGGTCTTTAAAAGTCAAGCCACTTGAAATGGACAAAAATTAAATTCTTTGAAAATTTGTTTGAGTTTTGAAAGTTGTTGGGGCGTATTCTAATGTAATAAAATATGAAAAGTAATAATAATTTAGGGTTAGTCAGCCTCAAAGTCTAGGGTTAAATTTCTAGAACTTTCTTAAGCGATGAGAGATTTCCTATACTAAGAAGGCCCATAGGTTTGTTTAGGATAGTCCTAGGATGTTGGTGGTGGCTTTGGCTTACAAAATATTGTAAGGAAAATACCCATGAGACTTTGCATGTTTTATTTTTGAAATTTGTAATTCCATGCTATTGGAGATAATAAGAAGCCAAAAGATCTTCTAAATGTTTAGTTCATTTATATTTTGTAGGATCTTCTATGATTTAATCTAGAAAAAGATGTAGTTGGGATGATCACAGATGGACAATATGAAGCATGACAACTAGACATTTTGGAACATGATTGTCTTAGAGAGAATTGGGAAATATATTGTATAATTAGGTCTTTAGGTATAGATTTTTAATTAAATTTCCTTTTGTAATATTTCCAACTAAATGAGTGAATACAATAGGTCTTGTGCAAACTTGAGGAATTTCTTCTTCAAAGGAGTTGAATTCTTCGAATTCTCTTTCAGAATTTTGGAACTACTTGACTGACTATTGTGCTTGAAATGGTGGCTAGTAGGGTATAGTACGAGGGCTTGGTTGTTTCGAGAAGAATTAATTATTTTTGTTTTTGAATCCTCCTCTACAATATCCTTTTCCTCTTCTACTTTTTGCTTGGTTCATCAATACAATGTGGAACTCATCAAGCACCTCATCTTCTAAATATTTTTCCATTTCTTGTAGCATAGATCATCTAATGCATATTCATCGTCTTTGGATATTTCTTTAAGTTCTTTAAAAATAGGCTCATAGATGGTGTCTTGTAAATAAAGTTCTTTATCAATATTTGATCAAACGAAACATCCAACAAGATTAACTTTATATAACACTCACTTGACTTGAGTAAAGTCATTAGTGTTTGTACTCTCATTTATAAGATTTCAAGTGCTCATGTAAATCCACTAGAAAAAGCATGGGAGCGCCAATTGTTATTAAGAAATCAATTAAGTAAATAACATCCCAGATAAATTATGTAACTTTCATTTGGCCTAACGAGAGCACATAGTAATTAGATAATATGATTAGATTTAACAATTATATTGAAACAAAACTAGTTACAAGTGATGTCTAGGCACATGTATTGAGTTTTAGGAGAAATCAAGAAGTAATCTACGTGGGAGTTAGAATTCAAGTAGATAAAAGGGTGTATATTTAGAAACTTGGGAAGATTCGCCCATATTTGTATAAAACCTACTTGGATATGATTTACGATAATGCTAATTGTAAGGTGATCATAAGGATGACAACTAGGTGAGAGGACTTAATAGTTGAGCACTTTGCTCCCAAGTTTTTGGAAGAATGTAGTTGGCAAGGTCTCTATTTATAACTAAGGTTACATGGCCACAACAACAAATATGATGCCATTTTAGCACATTTTCTGCCAAGGTTTCAAAAATAGCCCACCAAAAAGGTGATATCAATACTTGTGCATCAATTCATGATCTATTAGTATGTTGATGTGTAGTCCTATGATGCATATCTTTTCATTATTAAGGAAAACATTTCATTCAATTATGGTTAATCATCATAGAAGTAACAAATTTAAAGTCATAGTTTTTGGTGCAATGTTGTCAAAAAAATTGGGCATTAAATTAATAAGTATAAGCATGAAACCAACAAGTGCAATCACAACTATTGTAATACACTAAACTTTTGGTCCATCTCTTCTATATTCAAAATCTAAAAGGTTAAGGTAATAAAAGTCTATATTGTGCTACACCATGCACAATTTATAAAGGAAGACAAACTACTAAAGGTTGAGGATATAGTGATAGTTAAAATGCTAATATGTAAAATTAAGTGTGGAGAAACATTGTATACATAGTCATTATACTCATTTAAAAGATTAAGCGCTTATATCAGATTGCAAGTGTAAGGTCCCTCTTCGTATGTACTTATTAAATATGAATTTCTCTGTTAAATCCATTATAGGAGATTGGAACGGATATGAAGTAATGTTTTATGTTTTAGATGTCCTAATGAAAATTGAGATCAGTTGATACATTCATGATTCAAAAACTACTACATTATCTCGACTATTTAAACATTAATTTGCACTAAAGATGATATAAGGTGTTTCACCTGATGATGATGATGTTGATTATGGTACCTCAATGATTAGTTATACACATTCAAATAGTTTAGTATTCCTTATTGGTGATGTTTATGATGTTTAGGTATATGCATGCCTAATGATGATTATTCTAGTATTTTAACTTAATTAATGAATAAGTTATGTTATATTGATTATGTAATTATTAATGATTAAATGTGAGCAGAAATGAGATAAATAGTTATTTATATGAAAGATTGATGTTTTGAATTATGTGATTATCTAGATGAGTTTTAAATATATGCATGTGATTTTTCTTGAGCTACTGATATGTGAAATGAAGTGTGTAGGATTATTAGCCAGAAAATCTAACGGAGAATCAGAACTTGACCCTATGTACAGTTTGTGAAAATCAAGGTTGAGTCTAATGAAAGATGCAGACCCTGTTATTTCGTATTTTATTTGTATCGTAAATTTAATGTGTGTATCATTCTGTAAATTGTAAAGTGTTTAATGTTTTGTAATAGGGACTTTTATAGTGTCACTTGACACTCGTAATCCATATATGTATATGAACATGATAATTAGGGTTAGCCAAGTAACCTAATAATTTGAGATGGACTAGGTTAGTAACCTAATACTAATTAGTGGGTAATTGAAGTTAATTACCCTAATCAGTGTTTAGGGGTAAGATTTCATTCCTAGGGTTTTTAGAAAGTCCAATTTTGCAAACAATTTAATAGGTCCCTAAATAGTCCTAGAGGCCAAAATTAATAAAAATTAGAGGCCAAAATTAATGAAAATTAAGTTCCTAATGGGTATATGTATGAGTTGGGGGCATTTTCCACCCCTCTAGCCGCTTTTATTGACTTTTGTGACCACTCAAACATCCCATTTTTGCTTTAGTGCGAAAATTGAAGCTTCACCATGAGTTTAACAAGTTTATACTCCACCATAAAATTTTTCTTAATGATAGGGTTAAGTTAGAAGACTCTAAAAGCCCTTAGTCAAGTCAGGAGTTATTGCAATTTTTAGGTGGTTGAGTTAAGACCCTATTTAGTTTCAGATTTGAGAGTGGAAGAGTGTTCACTCAATCTCTACATTTAGAGAGTAAAGTTAGGATTGAAGGAGGAAGAAGGATAACTCTTTTCAAATTTCAGTTTGCCATAACCATTTTTAAAGGTAGGAATCCCTCAAGTTCATGTCTTCATGCTGTGTTTCATTTCTTAAAGTAGGTTTTTGCATGTGTGTGTATTCATATGTATGATGAACAAGTTAGGGATGGAATTGTGATGGGTTTCTTAAATGTTTCCTTTTTGTGTTTTACATTTTGATTTATGAGGAAAATTGTAAGGGTTGTGTTGGCATTACTCACCCTCAGATAGGGCAAAAGTGACCATGTATAGGAGGAGGGCTTCAATTGGACTCCAAGCAGTGCAGAGTCTCTCCTCATGACAAGGAGAGGGAGAAAGGAGGGTGATATGGCCCCCTACTCACTAGTACAAACCATGGTTGTGTTTTGGGAAATTGAGAAGTGAAAGAATTGAAGTTCTTGTGATTATAGCCTCAGAAGGGGCATCTGTTATGGTGTTGTGACCGACTTCTCCTACTTGGAAAAATCCACCTTCTCCCTAGTATGGTTTGATAATGAACCTATTGTGCAAACTTGGGATGAGAGTGATTGGTAGAATGTGTCTTTGTGTTGAATCTGCTTGTCTCTAGGTTAGTTTTTAGTTTCTCCATGGTTACCTTGATGTAAATTATAGATTTCGTAGTGACTACCTTGATATGGAGCCAAGCATGAATTCAGAGTTGTTGTTTCAATTCAAATGTATGGGAGACTTCTCTTTGGGATAATGATCATGTTGTAAAAAGTTATTCTTATCCTTATTTCTGAAATGATTATGATCTTGGGTTTTCTTCCTTGGTTCTTTCTCGAGGGAGTCCTTGAATCAAATGATTGAATAAAATGAGTAAGAAGTGGCTAACCCACGTATGTTGAAAAAAATTGAGTATTTTCCTTTCATATGATATTCCTTATGATTCAATTTACATACATATGTTTTTCGATAAATAGATGCAATGATTTTTTACCTTCCCTACGATATTTGTATAATTCAAATTTGTATTCATATGTTTAAATGGTAATTAGATGAAATGATAATATACAAAGTTATGCGATTTGATTTCAAACTGTGTTAAGAAAATTTGATTATATGAATGGAATTTCATCTTGTATTTGCGTAATTTTTGGAAACAAAAATAATCCTTTCCAATTGCATCCATACAACATCAAACTTTATGCTATTAATTATCCTAGAAAATTTTAAAAAATAAATATCCCCTTTGGCTAACTAAATAAATTTGAAAATCTTACACTTAGAAAAAAAAATAATTTTATTTTTTTTAAAAATCTTCTTAGAGCAAATATGCTCTCTACCTTTTGTATGAGAAAATTTAAATTATCCTTGGGACAAAGAATATTCTCTTTAGATCCCATTTAAATATCTTTGATATCTTTTTAAAGAAAACTATGTAATTTAAAAAAGAAAAAAAAGAAAGGTGAATAACTTTTGAAATTAAACCTTTATCTATCCTATCCTAACCCACCTACTTAACTTTATTTCATAAATTCCACGTCTCTTATCTTTACCCACACCTAGACAAGTTTTAATCTTAACTACTAATTCTCCTTTCGTCCCATGCTAGGCGTTGACATGTCCACCAAGGTCTGCAAAAATACTCTCACGTGCCCCCATGTTAGACTTGACATGACAAGTGGGTTGGGGAAAGAGGATTGAGGGACCGTTAAAGTTGACATGTATTAATTGAGAATGACATATACCCTTTTGGAGCTTCCTTTGTCTCCACTTTAAACTTGGCGTACAACCTCCTAGGAGATCCTCTTGCTGCAATTTGCAACTCTTGAAAAGAGTGTGGAGGCATGGGGAAGCACCCATGTCCTTGGGAAGAGGGAGTGATAGGTGGCCAAGTGGCCAGGTGAGAGTTAAGTAAGGAGAGATTGTTTTGATTGGTCCTTGAGTTTGGGGTTAGGTGTAGAGGGTAAGGTTAGAGGTAGTTAGGTGTTCATAATAGTTAGTGGGTTTGGGGTTAGTTGTTAGGGATTAGTAAAGTTTGGTTATTATTAAATGTTAAGTTATGATTTGTTAGTAAATGTTAAAGTTAGTAAGGTAAAATTAGGATTGTTGATTATTGTTAAATGTTGACGTTGGTATTTTTATGATTAGTTAGTTATAATTTAGTTTAGTATTCTTTTTAATAGAGTACATTGATGTTATTTAATGTTAAATAAGTCTATGATTTTAAAATGTAATGTTATTTTTGATTTATTCAAACTATATTATTAATGTTACATATGTTTATTTTAGAATAGGTTGGTAGATTTAAGTGTTATTAGTTTTCATTTTAATTTATGTTTACTAGTAGATATAGTATATTGTTGATTTACGCGTGGAATATTTAAAAAGCTAAATAGAAATAATATATTGTTTTAGATGAAAATTGATTTATTACATTCATATTTTATGTTCTACTGGAGGGAACGGTTGGGAGAATGTGGAGAAGCGTTGGCTGCCGGCTGGGCTAGGGTTTTTCCCCTAGCCTGTTCTTGGTGTTTGATCTTTACTATTTTTCTGTTCTGTTTGGATTGCTAGCTACTGGACATAATTTGTGTCGGTGTTTTTGGAAATCTTCTGCAGTCAAATTTGGATTGGGGTTTTATTGTTTGCATGGCAGGGCCTGGGATTTCTTCTTCGTTGGTGAGAATAGATGGTTCTTCTCCAACTATGCATGCAATGCGGTCTGAATCGTTTTATTCAGGGGAGAGCTCCAAGCTGAAAAAAGTTAATGGTTGTTTTTTGCGTAGCCATGATCGCCTTGTTCTGGTTATTCCTCCAACGGCTGTAATGGAGGACATTGATTATTGGACCAAGCATGCTTTGATATGCAAACTTCTTGGAATCCGGATTTCCCTATCCGCTCTTGAGGCATGGATTCGCCGCTCATGGCAGGTGGAAGGCGATATGGAGATCATGTTGGCGGGAAATAGTTATTTTTTTGTTGTATTCTCTTGCATGTCTGATCGGGATCGTGTTTTTGAAGGAGGCCATTATTTCTACAACCATGTGGGGTTATTTGTCAAACCTTGGCATTCAGGTTTTAATTCTGCTGAGGATCTCCCTTTAACAGTGCCAGTTTGGGTTCGCTTGCCTCGTCTTCCCTTGGAATTTTGGCGTGAAGACATCCTTTGAAAAATTGCTGCTTTGTTGGGGAAGCCGACTGCGATCGCACATCAATCCCTCGATAAAAAGGTTATTTCTTATGCTAGAATTTGTGTTGAAATTAATTTGAATAACCCATTACCAGATTCTTTGGAAATTTGTATGGGGGATTTCTCTTGGGTGCAACAGTTAGATTATGAATCTCTCCCTTTCCGTTGCCGGATTTTTCATGAGTATGGTCATTTACTGCGTCAGTGCCCCCGTAACTCAAGTTTCAAAGGAGTGGATGGTTCTAGAGCTGGAAATACTGGTGGTTTGGCAGATACTACAGGGAAAGGACAATCTCAAATGGCTAATACTACCAAGGGGATGAATATGCAAGATGCTACAGGTAAGGGTAAGGCTCAAATGCAGGATAAGGATGGATTTACCCCTGTTCACCCTCGTGCTAAGGGCCATGGTCAAAAGAGGCCTTTGAAAGAAAGATTATCTGATTTAGGTTTTAACCGCTTTGAGGTGCTGGATAGTATGGTTCTAGAGGAGGGTATTCCTCCTCCTATCTCTTCTGATCCAGTTTGCCCAGATGAGAGATCTGTTCCTAATGATGCTTGTGGGGCATCCCAAGTTGTAGTATATCAGAACTGTGAGGTCCCTGTAGCTCCTGTGACAGAGGCTCTGGTGACTCCTGCAATGTTGGAGGATAATGATGTTGTTTTAGCTGATTTGGTTAAGGATGTGCTACCATCAGGTAAGGGCAAGGGTTCTCCTCTCCCCTTGGGGTTGATGTCTCGACCCTTTAAGCAGGCTTCTTCTACTCCTCCTCTAAGGAGTGGGCGCAAAACAGACCAAGAGAAGATTAAACTCACAGGAGATATATTGATTGAGTCTGGTTCAGTGAAACCTTTGGATTCTCATTTTCCCAATTCTACCCAATGATGATTATTCTGTCATGGAATGTAAGGGGGTTGAATAACATCCCTAGACAAAAGGCTATTCATAACTTGGTGGTTGATCATAGCCCTGATGTTTTTTGTATCCAAGAGACTAAGCTTTCTGTGGAGTCTATGGTCCAACATGCCTCTAGTATTTGGTCTCGTGGCCAATGCCAGTGTGTTGGGGCAACAGGCAGTGCAGGTGGTTTAGCTATATTTTGGGATCCTCAAAAAATTTCTCCTCTTGGCTGGATGTCTTCTCGCTCAGCTCTCTCTATGGTAGCTTCTGCTCTAGACTCAGGAGAGGTAATCATGGTTACCAATGTGTATGCACCTGTTGATCTTGTGGGAAAGGAGGAACTTTGGGAACATATTCAATATGTTAGAAATTGTCATCCTTATCATCCTTGGGTGTTAGCAGGGGACTTCAATTTAGTTTTAAGTCTGGAGGAGAAGCATGGTGGTTTGGCTAGATTGGGGCCTTCTTCTGCTCTTTTTCGGCAACATACATCTCTTTTGCATCTCTCTGATGTTAAGCCTTCTAATGGTCTCTATACCTAGAATAATCGTAGGAGTAGTGTTGCTGCTATCTCAGAACGTCTGGATAGATTTCTTGTTTCTTGCTTCTGGGTTAGTGGCACCCTTATTATCTCTTCAGAAATCCTTGATTGGAGGGGTTCAGATCATTGGCCAATCAAATTTTCCGCTATAGGGGCTTATGTTCCGAAGCATCCTCCTTTTAAGTTCCAGTTGATGTGGCTTCGAGACTCCTCTCTTCATGATTGTTTTTTCTGTTGGTGGAAAGATGGTGTTCCTGCATATGGTACTGCAATGTTCTCATTTTCTAAAAGGCTTCAATATGTTAAAAGGCGGCTCAAGATATGGAATAGGGAATGCTTTGGGAACCTTCACTTTATGAAGAAGCTTTCTCAAGAAGATCTTGATGTCATCACAAGGGAGATTAGAGATCGAGGTTTCTCAGAGGATCTTGGCAAGGCTGAATCCCTTGCTTCTAGAGCTCTAGAAGAATGGGAACTTCAAGAGGAAATTTTTTAGAAGCAAAAGGCTAGAGTTGATTGGCTCCAGGAAGGTGATCGTAACACTGCCTTTTTCCATAAAACAGTGCAATCTCACCGGAATCAGAGCACTATCTCTTCTTTGGTTAATTCTCAAGGTATCCAACTGAATTCCTTGCCAGCTTTGTTCCAGGAGGCTATTTGGTACTTCTCTACCCTCTTCTCTGAGGACTCTCCTCTTGCTGATAATGAAGAAGATCTTATTTTGTCCTGTATTCCTTCCCTTATCACTTAGGAAATGAATGATTATCTCATGCGTCCTATTTCTTTGGAAGAGCTGGAGGAGGTGGTCTTTGGCATGCCTAAAGGGAAGGCTCTCGGTCCTGATGGCTTTCCAGTTGAATTCTTTTAGGAATTTTGGGACATCATTAATCATGATTTGTTGGAGGTGGTTAAAGAATCCTATGCTAGCAAGCAGATGCTTCGAGATTTGAACTCTACATTCTTGACTCTTATTCCTAAGAGAGAGGGTGCTAATCAATTGGAGTTTTTTAGACCAATTGCCTTATGTAATGTGGTTTGCAAAGTTATTACTAAGTTGATTGCTGAGAGATTGAAAAGGTGGCTTCCCATTATTATCTCAGAAGTGTAAGGAAACTTGGAAATAAAGAATATAACCGTTTCCACATAACCCATAATAAATCTAAAATAAACACGGAATTAAAATCCACATGCAAGAGAATAGACAATATACCCACAAAATTGTGACACAAGATATACCCTGGGAAACCCTCATTGAGGGAAAAACCCAGCCTCCAAAAGCATCCATCATCATGTATTATTCAGCAAAAATACCATTGCCATACAACCATGGAAGTCTTCATGGTCATAGCCACAACTTAGCAAACTATGTGAACAAGCATGAATCCACACATCCCATGCCATGCTTCCAACCTTCACAAATGCTCCCTTGGCTAACTTGTCAAGCCTTGTCCCGCTCGACTCTTGCCTTTTGTCTTCTCCTTGTCACTCTTTCTCTCTCTACAACAACTACCCTTGTGGCTGCTTATATAGTAGCAAGTCCCACAAAACCACTAAGTGGTATTACATAAACCATGTGCTAAAACCATGTGCTACCTAACCCATTGACCCCACATTTAATATTGGGCATTTAATTCTTTTCCCCAATATTAAATAATTACATGAAATATTTTCACAATGTTACAATACAACTCATCAAGAATATTCCATGAGACTCTTTACATGTTGCACGTCCATCTAGGTACAACATTACATAATAAAAATAAAATAATAAAATAACAATATTATGCAATGTGTGCAACACCCATTATCTCAACAATCTCCCACTTGTTGTATACATTGCATAAGGTCAATCTGTAGCCACATAAATGAACAAAGGGAACAATCCCTCCCAGCACATCCACCATCATTGATCAAAATACACCAAGTGCTCTATCCTGGTACCCGCAACAAAATCAAAGTATCTAGCATCTCAAACATGAATGATCTCACCTCCTATTATGCCACTCCCACTGGACATACATAGAAGCCATTCAAAGAGAAAGCCACCCAACCTGTCGCATTAGAAGATCATAAAATCCTGTACCAATTGAAATTTCAAGCACAAAAACCTGATCCAAAGGTAATCACATGTATCTATAGTTGTTAAAATATCCATAGTTGAAATAGCACGCACAGAAAAGTGCCAACCCATCCAACTAGCCATACCTCAAAGGTATAACAAGTGAATCTCATATCACTGACATATCCAATCTGCAACCTGCAATCATAAGCCTCAAGAGCAATACCTGCCACATATATACCAAGAAGCTCCCACTGCAAAAGATAATGTCAAATCTATAACCAATCCACTCAACACATCTCAAAGAAGTGAATCCATGTAGTATCAAGGACATCCACAATACATAATCCAATATCCTGCAAGAATAACTCTCATAACAAGTCTCCAATGCTCTCCCAAGTTCACCACAACCAACAAAGGAAAGAGATAAAGAAATAACCATGTCATCTCTCACATGACAAACATGAGCACAAACTAGTGATCAAAATCTCTAACCAATCTCAAATCCAATGTAAGCAAAACTAAACATCCAGGAAGATAACCAAGACCAGAGAAACCATGCAAATCATAACCTGTATGATGTCCTTGTACACACACCTCTAGATGTAAACTGTGCAAGTATGATCTCCTCCATTAAACTCCAACAAGAAGCCTCAACAACACCCAAACCATACCATATAACTAATCATGGATGTAAGCCTCTCACAAGAAGATCAAACTCAATAAAACCATTCCTAAACCAAGGAATAACCATTCCTAATCCAAGGAATATGCCCAATATAAAACCATCTCCCAAACTCAACCAGCATAACAACATATGCACATGGAGATAACCAATGCTAAACCATCTCTCAAATGAACCCTCCAGAACTAACTCATGTACCATAGCTCAAGATCCATATCCATGAAAGACAAGCATAAATATAATGCAACTGAGAGAAAACAATGGGCTATACCTCTCAAGTAGCAAATCGTCGAGTAGACCAAGAGTGGGGAATGAGAATGCTCATCAAGATACCCAAGTCTCCAACCAAGACTCATCTAAGAACAATCTCCTCTCAAGTCCATATCAGGTGACTGCCCCTCGAACTTCCTGCTGAAACCATCAACCATCCCAACAAATATTTCTCTAATCTAAGAGAAATCAGCATCACCACTGTCTCTAAGTATCCATGAGCACCTGTAACCAATCAATCCATGCCAACTCCAAATGCAACATAGCAATATCATGAAGTATCCAGCTTATGATCAGTGTACTCAATACCAAGAAACTAAACCAAGATCAATGTCAAAGTTCCAACCATGGCCTCAGGAACATAAACATGACAACATGATCTTACCATCTCAACTAAAGAGATAACATGCTCCACATGAACACACCATAACTTGTCAAAACTCTAAATGCGTATCAAGAGTATACCATGACATAATAATGAAACCATCCTCACACCAAGGATAACATGCCAAATAAAAACATAAACCACACCTTTGCTAAGAACCCTGTGAGTCCTCAAGATGCAACCATCTTCACACACCATGAAGAAAACCATCTCCACATAGCATGAAGATAACCAAGAACTCCGTGAGTTCTCAAGATCTAACCATCTTCACACACCATGATGATAATAAGTGCACCATGCAAATGTCAAAGATGCTTCTGCAGGAACAGGATCTAAGACAAACCTCCAACATCTGCAAACACTCAATAAATATATCAATTCCAATGACTCCCACTCAACTGTGGTACCAAGTCACCTATGGCATCATAAAATTGATCCTCTCCAAACCAAGAAGATATAAACCTAACTAGGAACTAATCCTACACTGTCACCCCATCACTGTCACAAGCTCCCACTAAACCATGTATCCAAGCTATCCATGACATCATGATGAAAACCCATCCTCTAACCATGAGAATAAACCAAGGCATCAAACTATCAAAGAACTCAAAGTGCACATCATGAGCTCCTCAAAAGAAACTAAATAACCATGATCCTCTACCAAGAAGATATACCACCATAACTGAATCAGAAATCCAAGCTAATGAATATCAAAGATGTACCTGTATAACCAATCATGTCATGCCAAAATCCATGGCACCATAATCACATCCATGAACTGAGCATCTGGCTCTCAATATGTCCAACCTGTTAGCATAGTCAACCACAATCCTCTGCCATGACTGTACCTGGTAACAACATCTCATCCCTTCTACATGAAGATAAAATCATGTGACTTAGGGCATAGACAACCCAAATCCAAGTCACCAATCTGAATATTCATCAATAATGAAAGATCAATGGGCAAAGACAACCCATAACCAAGCTATAAATGCAACCTGTAAGTATAAATCGCTTACAACACTGCACAACTTATAGACCCAACAAGTCATCATGCATATCCAAACCAAACACTGATAACCATATCATCATGAGACCAATCTAAAATATAAACTGAGTATACAATGACATCAAATCTTAAATCTCCAATGCCATAAACTCACAATGTTGCCATAGTCAAAATATACCTATAAACTGTTCAGATAAATATATCAACAAATAAATCATGCCAAACTTGCACCAAATCTAAACCAATGTGTAGAGCTCTCCAAGAGCTTTCCGTTGACTACTCGAAGTCCAAAATTTGACTCTGTATGCCCAAGTTATACCCTAATCCATGCTCAAAATAAATAACATCTGACTTTAGGACTCTTAAAACCTGACAAAATTTCAAAATCATGAAACCAAACCTACACCATGTTGTAGTGCTCTGAATTAGCTTTCCAACGCCTGTAAGAACTCTAAAATTCGATATTCTGAAAGAAAGTTATGGCCGTTTTACTAAGATAGTCTTTTTACCATTTTCAGTACGATTTTTCATTTTTAATTTTTTTTAGTGACGAAAATTCCGAAGGGATTAAATTTGACGGTCATCATGGACTGAAACTAAAAAACTCTTTCATTTCCTCTGAACATGGCCAAACTAGGGCATATTATATATCAAAATTTATGGAAATGTCGACCCGGATCCAATGGTGAGGTCTATTTTTACCCAGGAGGTCATTTTTGCATGCTACCCCCCAAAACCTTCATTTAAATGAAACATCCAAAATTTTTTTTTGTCCAACAATTTCACATGCCCAAATATTTTACCATCCCATCATAACAGCAAATCCAAAACCCTCAGATCTGCAATAAATCATTCATATATCTTGCCCTTTTCTTTTATCCTCTCATGCATTCCCATGGATTCAATCTAGGGTTACAATAATAAAACCATAGCTCTGATACCACTTGTAAGGAAACTTGACAATAAAGAATATAACCGTTTCCACATAACCCATAATAAATCTAAAATAAACACGGAATTAAAATCCACTTGCAAGAGAATAGACAACATACCCACAAAATTGTGACACAAGATATACCTTGGGAAACTCTCATTGAGGGAAAAACCCAGCCTCCAAAAGCATCCATCATCATGTATTATTCAGCAAAAATACCATTGCCATACAACCATGGAAGCCTTCATGGCCATAGCCACAACCGAGAAAACTATGTGAACAAGCATGAATCCACACGTCCCATGCCATGCTTCCAACTTTCACAAATGCTCCCTTGGCTAACCTGTCAAGCCTTGTCCCGCTCGACTCTTGCCTTTTGTCTTCTCCTTGTCACTCTTTCTCTCTCTAGAACAACTACCCTTGTGGCTGCTTATATAGTAGCAAGTCCCACAAAACCACTAAGTGGTATTACATAAACCATATGCTAAAACCATGTGCTACCTAACCCATTGACCCCACATTTAATATTGTGCATTTAATTCTTTTCCCCAATATTAAATAATTACATGAAATATTTTCACAATGTTACAATACAACTCATCAAGAATATTTCATGAGACTCTTTACATGTTGCACGTCCATCTAGGTACAACATTACATAATAAAAATAAAATAATAAAATAACAATATTATGCAATGTGTGCAACACCCATTATCTCAACAAGAAGAACAAGGTGGTTTTGTTGCTAGCAGACAAATTTTGGATGGGGTGGTTATTGCTACTGAGGCTATTCACTCTATGGCTACTTCAAGGGAGAGAGCCATGTTTGTTAAGCTGGATATGGCTAAGGCCTACGATAGATTTAAATGGAGTTTCCTAAGGAGTATTCTTCTTTCTTTTGGATTTAGCTCTGACTAAGTGAGTTGGATTATGAGTTGTGTTACTTCTGCCTCTTTTTCTGTTCTTATTAATGGTCAACCTTCTCAACTATTTGGTGCTTCTAGAGGCCTCCGCCAGGGTGACCCTCTCTCCCCATATCTATTCATCATCATGGCTGAAGGCTTGGGTAGATTCATTAAGCATCAGGTGTCCCAAAATTCTATTCAAGGCTGGCAGTGGGGTAATGGCTTACCTTCTCTTTCCCATCTTCAATTTGTTGATGATTCTGCTCTTGTTGGTCTTGCTAGGATCAAGGAAGCTGAAGCCTTTCGACATGCTTTGGACGTTTATTTGGCAGCTTCAGGCCAGAAAGTTAATGAGCACAAATCTTCCATTTACTTTTTTAACACTCCTGATTCTATTCAACACAGGATTGTTGGTATCCTACGGTTTCAGATAGGATCACTTCCTTTGACTTATCTTGGCATCCCTATTGCTGTTTCCAGGCAGCCACGTCTCTTCTGGAAAAATATGATTACCAAGCTTCAGGATAAGGTAAATCATTGGACTCATAGATGGCTTTCTACTGCTGCCCAGGTTACTCTTCTTCAAGCTGTTATCCAAGCTCTTCCTACTTATCGAAGCATGGTTCACGCTGCACGTATTTACTTTCTCAAGGAGTTTGATGCTCTTTCTCGAAAATTCCTTTGGAGTGGTAATTTGCATAGTACTAAATGGAGCTTGGTTAATTCGGCAACTGTTTGTAGGCCTAAAAAGGAGGGTGGTCTTGGTCTTCGATCTGCTCTATTGAGTAGTCAAGCTTTGGCTGCTAAACTTTATTGGCGATGGTGCTCTGGACAACATCAACTTTGGGCTCATATTATCACTCATAAATATTTTCATGGTGCTGATCCTTGCTCTGTTTCTGCACTTCCTCTTGAAGGTCATGGCTCAATGGTTTGGCATACTTTGAAGACAGGTGCGATGTTGGTAAAGAGGGGTCTGTTTTGGATATGTAAAGGAGGTTCTCAGGCTTTGTTTTGGTCTGATGCTTGGGATGGATTCCCTTCCATTTTATCCATATACCCTCATCTTCAGCCTCTTTGTGACTCTTTTCTTGCCGCTGGATGGGATAAAGTGGCTCATTACAAGACTCCTTATCAATTGGGACCTGTTGTTGGTTACAGATGGAAGCATTCTTCTGATTGGCATCAGGAGCTTTCTCAAAATTTGGCCTCTAGAGAGTGTTCTTCTTTGCTTGGTTCTGATGTTTTGGCTTGGGGCGGTACCTTGTCTGGTAAATATCATGTCTTTGTTGGGTATTAGGAGATAACTAGACAATTATTTGGGGATGCTGAGGTCCCTTGGTGGAAGCAAGTTTGGAATAAAGTTTCTTGGTCCAAGTGCAATTTTTTCATGTGGCTAGTGGCTCACAACCGTTGTCTTACCTGGGATAATCTTTGTAAACGTGGATTTCAGGGCCCCTCTTATTGTGTTTTGTGTGGTAATGGAGAGGAGTCTGCCTCCCATTTGTTCTTCCATTGCTCCTATTCTACTCAGATATGGCACCTTTGGTGGCGCGCTTGGGGTTACTCTTGTCGGCATGCTTCCTCTTTGCCTGAGTTCTGGGCTCGCTTGGGTACTGCTCCCTCCAACTCTTCTTTTCTCCATGCTGCTTGGATCGCTGGCCCATCTTTCATGCTTTGGCATATCTGGTTGGAGAGGAATCGTCGCATATTCCAAGATGTTCGGCTTGGTGTTTTGCATCTTTGGTGGAAAATATCACATTCTCTTCAGGAAACTATTCTTGTGAAGTGTGAGCTTGATGGGGGTATGGATCCGGTTGATCTTGCTATCTGTAATCGCCTCAATTTTCATCTGCAGGATGGGGCTGCAACTCATAGGTTTCCTTCTATGTCCAGGTAGCTTCATCATCAGAGGAAGGGTCGGGTTAACCGGGATGGGCATTGGACTCCTCCCTGTGGAGTTCTGAAAATTAACACTGATGGTTCTTCCCGTGGGAATCCTGGTCCGGCTGGTATTGGCGGAGTGGCTCGTTGTAGTTCTGGGGATGTTAAATTTTTCTTCTCAGTTCATAAGGGTGATTATACTAACAATCTCATGGAAGCTCAGGCTATTTTATATGCTATGGAATAGTGTTGCTTGCGGGGATGGAGTAAGATTATCTGTGAGTCTGATTCCCAGGTAGTGGTGAACATGCTTTCTTCGCAAGAGCTTGAGGATGTTAGTTGGCAGTTGGCTACTGTTGTTAAGCAGATTCTTTTCTTCTCTTCCTCTTTTCAGTTCATTAGGTTCACGTATATTCCTCTTGAATGGAATAGAACTGCTGATTGTTTAGCCAAATGGGCATCTAGTCATGATCTGGGTTGGAATATTAGGGATAGGAGGCAACTGTCCTTTGAGATGGTGCAAGAATTTGATGATCTTGTTGCTCAGGATCGAGCTCCTTGTTGAGCTCTCCTTGTTGTATTCCTTTCTGTCTTAATAAATTTTTACCACTCTTTTTGCAAAATATATTGTTTTAGATTAATTAAATTAAATTAAAATATATATTATTTTGTCGTGTAAGATTTAATTAATATTAGTAATGTTTAAAGTGCGATTGATAATATTAAATTAATTAATATTAATAAAGTGAAATCTAAGATTGATTTTAATAGATGAGTTAGTATGTTTAATTAGTATACGATTTAAAAGTATTAAGGCTTAGATCTTTTAAATTAATCAGTATTTGGTTGCCTTATTTTAAATAATTGATTGTCTTGATTAGAAAGTGAAATAAGTTAGTTAGTGGGGGTGTTATATTGGGGTCTAATTTAATATAAACAAATGTCGAAATCAATTAAATAACGAATGTTTAAATACAATGATTTAATCCTACACATTGGTTATAAACTGAAATGAAGTGTTAAGGTATTTTTAGGGAAACCTATATCTTCCTTTCAACATACCTATAGTATAACTTGTGAAACAAATATATAGATTCATATCAAAACCTAATGTGTCATGTAAGTCGTAGTCAAACCTATATCAAACTTAGTGGATTAATTAACTTAAAAACTTTTTTTCCATTTGTTTTTGCCTCATTATTTTGAGCATGACAGTAAGATTCAAAAGATACATGAGAAAAAAATAGTTACATAATAGTATATGTAGACATTGAAATAGAGAGCAAAAGAACAATTCCTCTTCACATTTGAAAGTGATGGGTTTGAGATAAGTGGAATCACTTGCACACACATATATATTTGTTAGCATTATGGTTTGTGTTGCCATTGATTTCAACCATCTCTAGTGTATGATCATTATCCTATTGCTGAATTTCTTCAATTAGAAGATATGATTGATTGAGAAGATTTGATAAGAAGGATGGAATCATTATTAAGGCTATATGATATTTGATCAAGGAAAAAGATTAACATGTGCATGAAAGAATATTAGGATATCATATTTGGAATGATGTTGGATTGAAAATTTGGAGTTCATGAATGATTATTATAAATATTGCACTATCATGTGAACAAGTTCCCAAATTGAAAAATTTATAGAGATTGATAATGTTATCTAATTTATAGAAAGGTTGATTATCAGAATGGGTTAAACAAGGTTGGAGAATGATTCATATTATTTTGTACAGAATATTTAGGGCATATAATCTTATGGACTTGGTGAAATGATTTGTGGTGTATGTCAATTCATATATCTTTTGTTGGTTTTCTCTAGTCATCAAGTTTCTTTATCACATGCATTATTCTTTTTGGTTGCATTGGTTGTTTGAACGACTGAACAATTTGCAATGACTTAATTTGTATTGGATGAGGGCTTGGATTTTGATAATCTAGAAGTATAATAAGCTTGAAATGTTTATGCTATGACATGCTTTGCTTTAGATGATATTTTATGCATTGGAGAATGATTCTGTGTGTTGAGTGGTAACACATTGTAAAATGCTATTTCTCACATCACCTATGTGTCTAGCTTTGGAATTAATTGAAATGCTAATGGATTGATTTCTTTGGTTGGGATTTAGTATCTTTTTGGATCCTCTCATCTTTTGGACTAGATTGCATTAAGTATTTGATTTATTGATGATGACCAATCTTGTATTAATAATTCCTATTTTTCCATGTCTCACCTTATTGATATTTCCAATGTAATGTACCTCCTTAAGTTATTTATCAATGAGACTAACCTGAAGTGATTTATTAATAAAAAATATTAAATTTAATTAATATTAATTAATATTTAGATGTCAAACTGTTTCTGCATAACCATTAAGGATTCTTTCAAATCAAGCTTCCTAACCCTATGGGAGGATCCCTTATTTCCTAGAGAATGGTTCTTGATTATTATGCTTTCTTTCTTGAAACTATTATTCCAGTCGAGTTTCATAACCCTCTAGGAGGTCCCTTTGTGTTCTACAGAATAACCCTTGATTAGTTAGCCATCTTCTTTGAAGGGTATCGTTTAAGGTCAACAAGATTTGTTTATCAAATCCCCTACATTTCCCTTGAATGGGATCACCTAAATCCATGTCCCTTCCATGTTTTATTTGTCATCTATGTCCTTATGAAAAGTCACAACTCTTCATAATCATAATATTTTTGAGAAGTCACACCTATTCATAATCACAGTGCTTCTAAAAAGTTGCAACACTCATAATTATAATAAATTTGAAGAGTCAAAACCATTCATGATTACAACCCTTTCAAAGAGTCACATCCTTTCATCATTGAAACCATTAAAAAAATTCCTTCCTTGTTTTCTTCTCATCCTTTTCATCTTCTATTAATCCTTATTTAACTCCTATCTTCTCATCTTCCTTCCTCTTTAAAATGAACTCTCCTCTCTTTTATATCTTAATTTGGACTCTCATCTTTTCATGATAGATCACTTGACTTTTCATTAGAATTAGTTAATTTAACATATACTATATTATTTATTTATTTATTATCATGTATTTTTAAATCCTATTTAGAAAGATAATATACTTTTAACAATATTCTCTCTTGTATTTAATTTTATTCATTCATTCATTCAAATTTTCTTATTATTTAATTCTTTTAAATGTCATATTAATTTTTGTTTTTGTTTTTGATTAACATAGTGCAATCATCTAGGTCACATCATAAGTTTTTTAACACGCTGAGCATGTTACAAATATTTTCAAAATATGTTCAATGGGTTGTATATACATACAACCTAATTGTGATACTAGAATTGAAATAAGTTCTGTACTACATGTAGTACAGGTGTCAACTATTTACAGTAACAACTATCATAACCAAGATTTTTAAGATAATTAATACAAAAAACAACTATATAACCAGCCTGGCTTGTCTTCCAAACATCAACAAATAACCCATATATTGGGCCAACCACTCTATCCATCTACAACATGATCATGAGAAATATAATTCCCAAATATAACTCTATCACCAATACTAAGATCTTCAATAAATTGGTTAATATTGTCGATCTCCCTCCATTTGAGCATATCCTTGTGTATATCAAAATATTGACATGAAATAATATCATCTTTGTCGATCAGGATCTGACCCTCTTGCATCAACTTCATAAATCCATCCCTAGAGATTTCCAAAGTAGCAACACCCTGTGACATAATTTGAAAATGTACGAGTTTACATACAAACTCAATAAGTTGTCTCCTTCTCTTTTGAAAGATCTCTACATTTCTCTCCTTTCAAAGAAACCAAAGAATTTCACAAGTAAAGACAAACAAAAAATTATTCATTTTCAAATCAAAAGCATTAAAAAAACCAGCAAGCACTTCACTCTAGGAAAGACTTGGCCTACTATTCCAGACTATTGGTGACTCTATAAAAATAGCCCAAACACCCTTGGAAAAGGTACATTAAAAAAAAAGTTGCTCAAAGGACTCATGGATAGAACAAATACCACACATAATAGGACTACCATGACCATTAGGAAAAGTATTACCCACAAGAAGTTTTTTCAAAAGTGACAACCATCTAAAACAAGATTTCTTAGGCTCACACCTACAATGTCAAAAAAAGGAAAAGATAAAAGGCCATCTATCATCCAAAACCCCCAGCCCCCAACCATGGTTAACCATATCAAAAATAGAACAATCATCTTTAAGCATTCTATAAATATGTATAGGAGAAACATTATTGAAGTGATTGCCATCTTTCCATTTGATCTTTTGCATAAACTAATTAAAATTCATACTATGTCTAGGAAAGACATTTCCTACAACTTTAACAATGATGGAATACATCTTATTTTAAGAATAGGAATGTTAAACTTGCTAGAAATATCATTCCATAACCCTAACCTATTGTCAACCAAAATATCACCAACAATAGAAATGACATATCTATTCCAATTTTTTGCTGAACAACTCTGGGTTAATGCAAGAGGTTTACCATTAGCTTCAACACCCCACCAAATAGATCTATCAAAAAGAAAATATTTAGGGGGGCCACCAACTACATCCACAAATGGAATAAGTTTCCTAACTTGAGACCATGCCTTCCATAGAGAATGATAAACTTTGGATCCAAACATTGATAGCTCAAAGTTCCCAAAGGATTTGTCACATAGTTGAACATTATGCAAACTTTTCACCTTTTTATGACAAATATAGAGATGTTGTTTCTAATTAAAACCTTCCATGGTTCATCCCCACTTAGAGCTTAAATAATCCATTTAGAAGCCAATACCATACCTTGATCTTTCAAATCAATTATCCCCAATCCTCCCTTCTCTTTGGGTAAACAACACCATTCCCACTTTACACAGTGGCTTTTTCTATTCCCTAAACCATCAGACCACAAAAAATTGCTCGTAATCCTCTCTAAATTGCTGCTTTGATACTTGGAAAATAGCTAAGCTGAAGAGAAATATATGTGATGAGAAGATAACACTTTTTGTACCACTTGAACTCTACCTGCTAGAGATAATAGATTAGTTTTCCATTTCAAATATCTCTTCTCCAGTCTGGAAAAGAGCCACATTCATATATCTTTAGTAGATGGCTCAATAGAGAATGGGATCCCAAGATACCTAACAATCATATTAGGTCCCAACCATTTCCAACCCTTATTCCCCACCCAATATGGAGGTGACAATGATTGTCCAATAATGGATGATTTGTGAGGGGCCACTTTGGCCCTGGAAATGTTCAACAAAAAAATTGCAATCTATGATACATATTATCAAAATTCACTTCATCCAAACCTTTGAATAGGTTATTGTCATCAAAAAATTGAGCATTAAGCAAAATATCTTGATTGGGCAGAGTAATACCCCTAATGGGGTGTCCTAGTTGAGAAGCTCCGAGAATATAAAATAATGCATTAGTAGCAATTTAAAACAACAAGGGAGCAATTGGACATCCCTTCCTTATAGATCTTTGAAGAATAATTCTCTCAGTCAACTCCCCATTAACATCTATAACTGTAGAAGAATCATTAAGTGATATGCTAATCCATTTACAAAAATAGGAGGGAATCCAAAAGCTTGCAACATACCAATCACAAAAGGCCACTCTACTCTGTCATAAGATTTTTCAAAATCTATCAGAACCATTGCTACATCTTGACCATAATGTTTAACCTAGTGCATTGCTTCCTAGCTAGTAATGAGGTTTTCCAGAATAAACCTTCCTTTGATGAAACCAATTTGGGTAGGAGAGATAAAATCATTAAGAAGCCCCCTATCTGCCTAGCCAAGAACTTGCATAATTTTGTATGATAGATTTAATAATGTTATAGGTCTCCAATTCTTAACTTCTGATTTATCCCCACCTTTGGTAAAAGCTTAATAACCCCTTTATTGATGTTAGCTCCAAGTGAGCCAAGCTGGTAAGCATTTTCATACAACTGCAACAATTTAGAACCAATCCATCGAATATTGTGTTTATAAAACCTTGTAGGGATGCCATCAAACCCATAAGCCTTATCATTAGCTAGATAAATAATGGTCTCCTTAATCTCCTCCAAAGTGACGAGTCTATCAAATTACTTAACACCTTTATTACTAATCTTTTTGGTAATAAGCTTAAGACATTTATCTAACTCCTGCTTCTTTTCATTAGTGAATTTTGAGGTAAAAAGATATTTATAAAAATATAAAAAACCTTCTTAATGTAGCTAGGATCATTAGTTAGAATTCCATTTACTTGGATAGACTCAATCAATTCCTTCTTATGTTTAGCTCATGATATTAAAAAAGTATTTAGAACCTTTATCCCCTTCCTTCATCTAGTTCATTCTAGCTTGAATTTTCTGTCCTCTTATCCTATACTGGTGAATCTTTCTAAGATGGGCTTTAGTCCATATAAGTTTCTCCTATAAATTAGGATCACAACCCTTACTCTAAAGATCTCTTTTAATGGAATTCAAGGAGCTGTGTAGGACCTACTCTTCCTCATCCCTATCTGTAGCTCTTTCCTTACCAATAATTTGATAGAGTTTTTTCCAAGAGTCCATCAAAAGGCTCCATCTATCCATAGGATTCAACTCCGAGTTACATAACTTACATAAATATGTCACCATATGATTGGAACTAGCCTCCTCCTCATTGTTCAATAAAGATGTGTTGGGTTTAAAACTATTTTTATCTTTCCTATTGTTACCAAGATCACTGTCAACAAAAATATTTGCATAAATGGGATGATGATAAGAAAGAGATGCATGAATAACACTTACAGGATTATGACCACCTTTATTAGCAATACTAAACACTGAATCCTCCACATAAATCCTACGTAGTCGATAATAGAATCTTTTCCTCCTAGATTGATTATTACACTAGGTGAACCAAATATTAGAGAATCTTATCTTTTGAAGAGCTATAGGATCGACAACTTTGCATTTCCTCTTGAAACAAGATGAGAAGTAAAACTCACTACCTTTCCAATAGTGTGTAGAGCCTCCACTTTTATCTTCCTTATTCTCTATCATATTAAAATCTCTAATAAAAATCTAGTGAGCTTTAGGTAAATTATATGTTAACCATTCCCGTAATGAAACACACTCTCTATAATCATTAAGGGCATAAATGTTGCAAACCCCAATAAGCATTTCATCAAGTTTAAACAAAACCCACATAGCTCTATGACATGGAGAGAAACCATTATCATAAATCTTGTCAGCCCAAAGTGGGCCAACCCATCTTTTCCTCTAGGTTGGTTAGAATAAAACCCTATGGATTGGTCCCAAATAAATTTCAAGATGTTATGAGTTTGAAACAGAAATAGATAATATATTTTAATGTAAGATTGTTACACCATTTTCTAACCAAATGTTTCCTGTCAGACATCTCTAGACCACACACATTACAACTATGTATATGCATCATGTATGATGGATAGACAGGTTTATTGTACAATCTGTTAAAACAATCTAGCATCTCATTACTACTACTTCCATTAGAAATAGTTTTTCTTTCCACCAATTTTTTTTTTTTTTTTTGCATTTTTATTAATGACTTCTGCAAATGGTTCCTCCTCCATAACAAAATCTAAATTACCATTGACATTCCTTACCACCACATATTTTAGGGCTCCATTTAGGCTCTTACTACCAATTAGGGATCCATTAGTGTTCCTCCTAACATTCTCAGCTCTGACATTAATGGTATTAAGAGATAATTGTTAAGCATTAAGCTTATAAGGGGGAATAACATGTACCTCTACATTACCACTATCAATGTATGAAGGAGATAAAAGTTGACAAGAAGTTAGGGCTTTGGAAGTAGAAAGACTTGGGGCTGGTACAACCTCAAAGTCAATTTCAAACAAAGGATTATCCAAACTGCAAAACTTACCATCATCCTTGGTCTTAGAAATTGCCTCACTGAGTGACACATCCTTAGAAGTATTAATAGATTCAAATTTAACATCAGTTCAAATATCCTTCACTGAATCATTAATGATAGTATCATCTTTTTTAGATAATTCCTGCTTATCACCATTTTTAGGGTTAGCTTTAGCCAAGGATTCAAACCTAGGGTCCTTCAAATTAACAACGGCTAGAAAATCCTTCTTCATATGGACATTCTTTTTATAATGAAAACATGACCCTAGGTTCCCTAATAAAGAGATTTCCCATAAAAAAATTTCCTCTTCTAAAATCGTCAAATTAAATTCTGGGAATTCAATGTCGAGTCCTAAAGCAAGTAATATTCTAGCATTTAGATGAGGCAAGGTGTATCTCACATTCTCAATATGAACAAAAATATCTAACAGTTGAATAATTTGAGGGATAAATGACCAAAATTTTGGCTGAAGATTCTTAATCTCAACCCATCTAGGGGGAGAACGAGCAACCACCTGCTCAAAATTACACGAGGTTGACCATTGATAGGCCCTAAAGAGAAACTTACCAACCTACCAACATTCCAATAATTCTTTTTCAAAACTCTTTTCTACATTCCATGCATTTTAAGAAAAACCAGAAAAAGACATTTTTGAATCTTTCTACAAAAACTTACTTGAATCCCTAATTTTCTCCCCCATATATTAGCAATCCAATCTTAAAAAGCTTACGAGAGGGAAGTGACTCTTTATCAACACAAACAAAGAAAATTGCAATGTCCTTTAATCATTTCTGCTCCCTAATAGCCACAATCATATCTTCATTAGGAGATAAAGACAGAGTTCTAAAGTCATTAGGGACATACTTACCAGTTCCACCATTATCTTGGACTCCATCCTCGGCTAGTTCTCCTTCACATCTATCTCCATTGGCTGTGGGCCTTTGACAACCACCAACTTTCTCATTGAAAACTCCATTAAAAGTAATTGATGATGGACATTTGGGTTCAGATTGCTTAGAAAGAACATCTTTTAATGAAGGCTGAGAAGCCCCACCTTCCTTCTGCACACTATCATGGCAATTATTACTCTAACATTCCAACTCCACATCATTCCCTCCATCATTGGAAGAACCTCCAACCTTAGACATGGACAAGCCAGGCTAGGAACTGAGAGGACTTGGCTCTGATGACATTAATCTAAACCCTATTCAAGCACTCTCAAATACTTTAAAATAGAAAAGAAACCCCACGTAGGCAAAGAGAAAAATGAAACAAAAATGATAGCCCAAATTGACACGACAGAGCCAAAAAGAGGAAGTGCAACTACGTATAGGAAGGAAAACAGGCCATGAAGCCTACACTACATCCAAGGAAGCCATGCAATTGCAAAGCTCTATCTAGCTGAAATACATAACCCCTTACTTTTAGTAAAGATCAATGTCATATTAAATATTATTTTATTGATAATATTATATATATATTTAATTATTCTTTTTGATTTTTATACATTTTATATTGATTTAATATGATTTTATTTTCATTATTTATTTAACAATATTGTATTACCTAATTATTAGTAAAAATCTACTTTAAAATATGGACATGGCAATTCACCTTCCTCAAATTGCTTGTCCTCAAGAAATTAGATAACTTCTTCTACAAATTCTAAAGATTTATGTCTTTTAGTCCAAATTCTTGGGTTGTTGTTGTGACTACAATTGAACCTCTTCCAATCTCTGTTGGCATTCCACATTAGTCTTTCATATGAATTATTTTCTTATATCTTCTTTTACCCTACAAGATTACAAGATCATGCTTTGATATCACTGAAATATCCTTCCCTCTTAAGTTATTTCTCAATGAGATGAATCCAAAAAGGCTTGTTAATAAAAAATATTAAATTTAATTATACTAATTAATATTTAGATATAAATTTTTTTCTACATAATCATTAAGGATTCTTTGAAAATAGGGTTCCTAATCCTATAGGAGGATCCCTTGTGCCCTAGAGAATGATTTTCAATTTCTACATTCTTTCTTGAAACTATTATTCAAGTTATTCTTTAGGACCCTCTGGTAGGACCCCATGTGTTCTGCACAACAATCCTTGATTAGTTAGCCATCTTATTTGATGAGCATCCTTTAAGGTCTACAAGATTTGTCTATTGAATTTCCTACATTTCCCTTGATTGTGATAACCTAAATCTATATATGAAAAGTCACAACCCTTTATAATTACAATCCTTTCAAAAAGTCACAACCCTTCATACTCATAGTGCTTCCAAAAAGTCACCACACTTCATAATTATAATATTTTTGGAGAGTCACAACCTTTCATGATTACAACCCTTTCGAAGAGACACATCCTTTCATCATTACAACCATTTGAAAAATTCCCTTCCTTGCTTTCTTCTAATTCATATCCTCTTCCATCAACCCTTCCTTAACTCCCATCTTCTTATCTTCTTCCTTCCTCTTTTAAATGAACTCTCCTCCCTTTTATATCTTAGTTTGATTGAGTCACATCTTTTCATTATATCTCTTGATTTTTGACTAGAATTAGTTGATTTAACCTATTCTATATATTATATAATTTATTAACTTATTAACTTTGTGTTTATCATCATTTATTATTAAATAATGTTTAGAAAGGTAACATAATTTCTACAATATTATCTCTTATATTTAATTTTATCCATTTATCCTAATTTTCTTATTATTTAATTCTCTAAAATCTTATATAACTATTATTTTATTGATAATAGATTATGTATAGTTTTTTTTTTGATTGGTAAATGATCGAAGCCTTTTGATTATATTAATTAAATAATTAAAAAAATCCAAGTATCTTCATTCATGTGGGCATTGGTAGGAAAAAACAGAGAAGAAAACCTCTAGTCTTGCCTAAGATCGAAGTCCTTAAATATTACATATTTAAAAGGGGCATACCCCAATTTTCAAATATCAATTTTATCTTTTTCTTATAATATCAAAACTTGATTTCCATTACCATCAATACAATGTACAATTGTGATCCTAAATTTTTTTAGAATTAGAAAAGATGGGTACATAAAAAAATCGTGAGAAACATCTGAAGAGTAGTAGCAAGGGAATAAAGAATCATCCTAATCAATGTTAACTTGTAGACACTACTAGGATCAACTGCTACTAAGAAAAGAAACTTAAGAGTGTTGTTAGTTCAGTTAGAAAAAATAAAAAATAATAACCTTGATTATCAGATTTGTTTAGTTTAAATTAAAAGATATCTTTAGATTGATTAGGACTGGTTTAAGCTAGAGTTAAGTTTAAGTATATATTAATGTCAAACAAATTTCTAAACACCTACTGAATGAATTTGATAATTAAAGAGTTACCAGAGAGGGTTAAAGCTAAACCAAGAAGGTCATCCAAAACCATTGATAAAAGAACCTCCATTGAAAAACAAGCTGGATCCATATTAGGCTGAATAGGAATGAACACAGATAAATTTTAAAATCTTAGCACAATAGAATCATAGCGAAATAACATACCAATGAAAGGGACCAAGCTCAACTACACTAAGATAGAATATATAATCCCATGAAAATATAAGTACATAAATAATATTAGTTTTATATTCATATTAAGGTAGATATATCGAAACCAAAGATATCAAGAAGAACTAGACAAGCTCAAGAGCAACTCATTGGTAAGAAACAACCAAAAAAACTACCTAGGACAAAATACATAAAGCCTGATATCTACAAATATATAGTATATAAAAGCACCATAGCCCTATCCGAATATCCCTAGCAGAATATAACCCAAGAAGCAATTAGAAAATGCAACTCTAATGCTAGACCATATTAAAAGATTAGGAGGCACCGTGACATCGAGAAGCATCGAGAACACCAAAATAACTATAAAAGCTAGACTAAAGACCCCATCTAAGCTCCAACATCCTTCTTCCAAAAAACCATAATGATTTTAGTCACTTTCCTTATATCTTTGGCCCTAGATCCAGGAGGAAATTCAAAGGTGTTTTTGGCTCTACTCAACTTGTCCAAATTTGGAAAGCAGAATTCCACTACTTCTAGGTTTGTAAAATCCACTCTTGGATGAATGTAAGCATCGAAGACATGTAGATAATGCAACAACCAATCCTTAGAGGGATCCTCCACAATACCTCTCCAATGTAGAAGGAATTGAATGTTGGCTTCTATCCTGGGCCATTCTTGAAAGAAGATGATATTAACCTGGATGACCAAAGAGGGGTGTCTAGGTACAATTGCTAAACTCAAAACTCCTTAGTGGGTGTGAAATGTAGGCTTTCGGAAAATGAATTTTGAGCTTCTCATCAATGTTGAATACCACCTATTCTAGACCTTCCAACCAAACATGATCAAAGACATTATAGCAGAGCCGGATAATATCCCATTTCTTGACTTTGACTATAACTAGGCATCCAATCCAAGAACCTATATTGTCACTATTTGTTCTCCATGAGGATTTATAATTAAAGAAACCTTCACCTAACACTCTACTAATGGCTACCCTACTCATATCATCTATGGGATTGAGAAAATGATTCCATCTCTCAGGCTTCACATTACCTCAAAAATCCATACGACAAACCTCTATAGCATGACTTAGATTGATATCAGTATCCATATTGACACCTACCCTGGCCAATAACTAGACACCTCATATTAAACATAGAGATAGAATGATAGAACACCAATTTATAGAAGTTTACTACTAAGTCGAGAAAGATCTAGAAAGAATTGAGCAATGACCTAATAAAGATACATACGGGTAATGATTAAAACAAAACTAAGGATTAATGATTAAAAAGAAATGCTCAATGATCATAAGTTATATTAGAATTGAAAACCACATAAGATGAGATTAGGGAACTGAATTCACATGTTATCAGATAATCATTTAACCTAGTGCCAAGGAGAATGCTTGAAAAGGTCTCAGATTCATGATTAACTTAGGGAACTAAAATTTATCAACCAAATGAATGCTCTCTCCATCTATTCTTTTGTTAGCCAATAGGTCTACTTCTATATTACCTTCTCTATATATACGTATAAACCTCACTTCTTAAAATTCATCCAAAACATTGATAATTTTTTCTAGGTCTAAATTTAATATCCAACTAGGGGTTTTCCCTTTTTTAAGAGCATTAAGGATGATTTGAGAGTCTCCTTCGATTATAATCTTCTCAATTTTTAATTTTATACTGTGTTTTAGCCCTTCTTGTATTTCTTCTAAGTCCTCTATATTGTTCGAAGCTATTTCCAAGGGCTTAGCTTGTTTCAAGATCTAATTTTTGGATTCTTCCTTGATCAGACACCTTATTCCTACCACCCCTAGGTTTCCTCTTGAGGCTCCATCAAAATTAAGTTTCTTCTATCCTTTGGGTGGGGGTTCCCATTTGCATTCTTTTCTGGCTATACTATTTATAAAAAATAAATTTTAAAATAAATGAGAGGTGGATTAATTAGATGTTGCCAATTCTTTTTCAATTCTGCATCCCATACCTTCTTCTTTTGTACTTCTATAATACTTTCTTCAATCTTGTTAAGGAGAGAAGAAGTTTTGAGTTCTTCATCATTAAAGATCCATCTATTTCTTTCCTTCCATATCTCCCATGCTAGGATAGTTGGGGTGATATTCCAGAGTTTTCCATAAACTTTGTTATTTCTTTTTTAGGCCACCCTATGAGGTGGTCTTGTCACTTCCCTGGAAGTGGGGCTGACCAATTTAGTTTGAGTTTAAGCCATTCCCAACATTACTTATTGTATTTACATTAGTGCAAGAGATGCTCTGTAGCTTCTAAGTTTTCTTTGCAGAGGATGCGTCTCGATGGGCCTTCAAATCCCATTTTGTTGATTCTATCTACTATTAGTATTTAATTTTGGGAGGCTTCCCAAAGAAAGATACCTGCTTTGGGTAGTCCTATTGGGTCCCAATAAAGGTTTATAGGCATATTAATTGCTTCCCACATTTGTGAATTAATTATTTGGTTATAAACCTCCTTTACCTTGTAAATTCCATCTTTGGAGGCTACCCATATGAGCTTGTCCTCCCTATTGTAATAGTTGATTGGGTGCTTTTTAAGAATAGATTCTAATTTCTCTAGGTCTGCTGGATTAAGACCTTTATTTTATATGGATTTCCATCTCCATGGGGCTTCTTCATTTGAGGGGTCATGTTGGATATACTCCACAACCTTGGTTCTCCATACTGATATTAATACAATTTTTGCATTATTAGTTATATTAGATTGATCAGGGGGGGTGGTGGTTCCCATTCCAAGAATCTTCCCAGAATAGGGCTTTGTCACCTCTACCTATATCCCATGTTAAAAATTTTGAAATCAAGGGGTGGCATTTTAGCATAAAATTCCATGCTGCTGAACCTTTGGGGGAGTTCCTAGTTCTTAATAAAGATGTGTTGTCTACCACATTCAGATATTTATTACACAAAATTCTTGCTCATTTGTTTTCTCTTTCTTGATACATTCTCCATACTTATTTTGCACCTATTGCTTCATTCTGCATTCTAGATTTTTAATTCCTAACCCCCTGCTTCTTTAGGCCTACAAATCTTTTCCCATCTTATTAGAGCTGGATTTTTTTATCCTCTATGCCTTTCCAAAAGAAATCTCTCAATTTTGTTTATATTTTGTGATTGATTTTTTTTAGTAATTGAAGACATGGTAGTTGATAGGTGGGTATTGTTGATAGAACTACTTTGATTTTTGTTGCTTTTCTAGCTTTGGTTAACCATTTTCCTTTCCATGCTTCCGTATGGTTATCTATTCTTTCCAAAATTTTCTCCCATCCTTGATTCGTTTTAGCTCCTTTTTCCAAGTATATTCCTAGATACTTGCAAGGGAAGGTTCCTTTCGTATATAGTAATTCATCGTAGATATATTCTTCTCTTTCTAATGGTGTATTAAGGAAAAAAATTTCTAATTTTTTTGCATTAATTTTTTGCCACAATGCTTTTGTGTAGTTGTTTAGGATTCTTTTAAAATTGTCTGGTTCTTTTTTAGTACTTAATCCAACTAGTATTGTATTATCTATGAATTGCTAGTGTGTGATATTAGCAACATTCCCTTTAACCTTAATTACTTTAATTTTCTTTTCTATTTGTGCTATCTTTATTGTTTTCCTGAAGGTTTCAGCCATAATGATGAAGAGGAAGGGATATATAGGGTCACCTTGATGGATTCCCCTGAAAATACTAAAGAAACCTTTTGGGGTTTCATTTATAAGGAGCGATATTTTTGGGGTAGATATACATTGATAAATGATGTTAATCCATTGGTATGGGACTCCAAATGCTTCTAAGGTTTTGCAAAGGAATGTCCAGTCCACCTTATCATATGCTTTTTGAATGTCTAGTTCTAGTAACATGCATGCCTCTTTATTCTTTAATGCTGAATGGATGGTTTCTTGAATGATTAAGATGTTGTCTATAATGGATCTCCCAAGTACAACCCTAGTCTATTCTTCTAATATTAATTTAGGGAGATATTCTTTAAGTTGGTTTGCTAAAGCTTTAGATAATATTATATAGATTGTATTGCAAAGAGCTATTGGTTAGAAGTCTCCTAGTTCTTCATCCTTACTATTTTTGGGATTAGAGTTAGGAATGTGTGATTAATTTTTGCTAGTAGTTTCCCCTTATTTCTTGATGCTTGAATTGCTTTCCACAAGTCTCCTCCTATGATTTTCCAACATTTTTGGAAAAGAAAGCTTGAAATTCATCTGGTCCTAGTGATTTATCTAGATTAATATTAAAAAGAGCATTTTAATCTCTTGTAGAGAGAAAGGTTTATTGAGAGCTTTATTATCTTCTTCTGTGACAACCTTAGAAATTGCTTCCAACATTTCCTCTTGTGCTACTCAATTAGAGGATTCATAATTATTAAGGATATCTTTATAGCAATCTACAAAAATCTCTACGATTTTAGCTGGATTATCTATTGAATTTCCCTCTATATTTTTAAATTTTGGTATATTGTTAGTAGCTCTATGTTGTAAAGCACTAGTATGAAAGTATTTTGTATTAGGATCTCCTTCTACCAACCATTTCTCCCTAGACTTTTATTTCCAAAATACCTCTCTTTAGCTAAAATTTCTTTTTTTTTTGATAGGAATTCTTTTTCTTGTGCATATGTTTCATTATTCATTCCCTTTTTAATAACTTCTTTATTTAAATTTTCCATCTTTTCTTCTATATCCAGTTTTTCTTTAAATATATTGTTGAATTGCGAATTGTTCCATTTTATAATTTTTTCCTTTACCATCTTTGGTTTAGATACAAAGCAAAACATTTTTTATCCTTGGATTTTTCCTTCTTGCCACCTATTTTTTACGTTATCCATGAAATTACTATCTAAGAACCACATTTTTTCACATTTAAATAGATTTCTAGAAGGTTTAGATGGTTCTATAATATCTATTTTTACTAGAAAGTGATCCAAACGTGCCACTGGTAGTATTTCTACCTTGATTTCTTTGTCTAAGCTACTTAAGTCTCCTTCAAAAAAGAATCTGTCCAACATTTCTACTATATAGTTGAAGTCTTTTCTTCTATTATTCCATGTATATGTTCCATTCTTGTTTGAAATATCTACAAGTGATTTATTTTTTGCCCACTCTCTGAAGTCCACTATTGCTCATTGGATTGTCTAGATACCCCCATATTTTTCTTCTCTTTTTCGTATTGCATTGAAATCTCCTCCAATGATAAATTTCTCATTCTATTGATTGATTAAAAAGGTGCTGACCTCATTCCATACTGCTAATTTATCCACTAATTGGGTAGGCCTATAAATATTTATCACTATAATCTAAATATTTTACATAATGTGAGGTTGCACTTAAGAAAGTGTTTCTTGCTAGGGGCATTTAGGCCCTTAGCATTCCATGTCGTTATTCTCATTGGTCCTTGGGAAGGATTTTCCCCTTCCCAACTTGTAGTATTTCACTATTCTTAGTTTGTTCTTTTTCTTGCTCTGTTGCGTCCCTAAGCTCTTTTAGTGATTTATGTCCTCTTCTTAGCATTAGTTTTTCATAATTAGGAGTTTTCAGATCTTCTTGGTTAATGGATATTCCCAAATTTTTTGAATTTGACAGCTGTCTGACTGTTGTCGAGACTTCAGAATGTTTTTCTTCTTGTTCTCCCTTTTGTTAAAATCTCTCTAATCATTTGATCATTTATTGGAGTTTCTTCTTCTTCTACATTCTTACCTTCCTCCTCAATTCTTAAGTTTTCCACTCCTTGTTCCTTGGATGTTTTTTCCCCCAAGATTCCAAATTCTTCCTAGTTTGTATTGCCCCCTTGCTAATTTTCCTGATCTTCTTTTTATTTTCTTGATTGGTTACTATTCTATTCTTCTTCTATAATTAGAATTTCTATCTCCACTTGTATTAGGGGATCTATAGAAGTCTTTCACTTTGTCCTAATTTCCTCTTCCTTATCTAGGTCAAAAATATCCTTCCCATTGATGGGTGTCTACTAGAATTTATAACTTTTTTCTTTGATTTTTTCCTCATTGTCACATTACTTCATTGTGTTGAATCTGTAGGTGGTATGTGAGGACTCCAATTCTTATTTTTCAGTGATTACTTCTTCCTTGCCTGATTGGCTATGTTATTGAGTTATATGTTTATCTATTCCCCCAATATGCTCTTGTCTATTGTTGACTCTAACTTTCTTTCAAATGCACCCTATTTTGTATTTATCTCCTCATTTGATTCTTTTGTTACTATTTTGTATACTCTTTCTATGCTCTTTTCTAATTCTGATCCAATGATTGACTTTCCTTTGTGCTCCGTATGATTACAATCTGCTAGAGTAAATTGATCTTTTAGATAATTTTGAAGGATAAACACTTCATGAGAAAGCATGTTTAATTTTTTCATATTAAGCTCTATTTCATCTAGGGTTTCCTTTTCTTGTTTGCACTCTTCACAGTTTTTGTATTTTTCCATTATGAATTGACAATCCATGTTTTTCTTCCTCTCTATCTTTGGATCTTCTGTCATCTTTATGTTTTCCCTTTGTTCTTCTTGCACTACCTCTTTTTCCCTCAAGAATTGAATGTTTGTACTCTCTTTATCACCTGATTTTCTTTTTCCCTTATTATCTTCTACCTTCTTCTTCCTTTTTATGATATTCCTTAAGGCTTCTTTTAGATTGTTCTTTATATTTTCCTTTTTGAAATTTTCTCCAATTATTTTATTGATTTGTCCTTCATATTTAGTGAAGGTTAATTTATATATTGATCTATTCATTATAATTTTTTCATTATAGGCTCACTTTTTTCTACTTTCATTGAAACTAAGAATCTGATCTTACTTGATTTATAATGGTTTACTTGAAAACCTATAAGATTTCCTAAAGCTTGCCCTATTCTTTTTATAATAATAATTTCATTTGGTCATGGGGGAATATTTTCACATTCCATCCATTTTGTTATCTGTAACTTCTGATAACCATTTTCATTAAAATTAGGTTGCCATGCTATAAATTTGTTTGGGTGCCCTTTACAGTAACAATTTTATATTTCTACCAGTTCATTCCTTGTTCTATTATCTTGACATTGAACATACCAAGAGTGATTATTAAAAGGGGCGATGTTACTTACCTTCACACTGTAGATCTTTATTAGGGTCTTTTCCAATTTAGCTTTTTACTTTCCAGACCATTCTAGATGGAATATACTCCTAAATCAGAGCATTCTTGCCATTTTACTTCACTGTATTCATTACTAATTATGATCATGTCACTACATTGAACATAGTTTATTTCTCTGGGGTGAGGGTTTTCAAATTCAATTTTCTTATTTATGGAAAGCTATTTCTTCTTATGCAGGGTGATATAAACATATGGCTTGGGGGTGACTACCATAGTCTTAATCGATCGATCAATTGAGTTTTTGTGTAGAGGGCATAATGGTTTCTTACTAGCAAGTTTAATACTATTAGCAACCAAGAACTTTGTAGGTCGAGAGATGATTTGTGTAAATAAAGATTTTTGATTACAAAGATATTGTCCTTTTTTGCCTTGATTTCTTCAAATTTTCTATACTTGGTTTGTCTAAAGAAGACTTTTTGGTTTTTCAAGTGCTCATCTTTTGCCTCTTTATTGCTACTTGGAGCCAAAGTGAGTGTGGAGGGGCCTAATCTTTTGTTTCTTTGACTTGTGACCTTCTACCATTTATCTATGTTTTGTGTTTCATTACTTATTTTCTTGATGAAAATGACTGCATTTCAACTTTTATGAAGTTGAACCAGAGCTTCAAAACTACTCATTTTTGTTGGGTGAATTCATGCTACTAGTTCTGGAGCTAACACATTATATCAATTGTGTAATTTAACATTGCTGACAATATCTGATCTTCTCACATTAGGTTTTTGAATTTGTTTAGGTCACATTCCATGTTCTCAAATGTTCATTTGTGAGTAGGGATTAGGTTTCAAATTTTCTTTTCATAAATAAGCTTATTTATGATTTCTATATTTTAATATGATTTTATTATCATTATTTATTTAACAACATTATATTATTTAATATTTATTAAAATTCTATATTAAAATTAGGATATGCCATCCAATCAATAAATCATTATATATTTTAACGAAGCTGGTGAGAAAGAATATGATTTGGATATATGCGAACTATGTGAAATAAAAGAGTGAATATAAGATCTAGCATTCAAGATGAAATTATTACCTTTTTCATTAAGTTTAATCTTTGGTAATATTCTTAAATTGATAGGGATAATGACTTCCTTAACCTTTGACCTAAACATTTGTCAAATGGTTCGATATAGTGAATTCATTTCTTACTATACTTTTCTCCGAGAAAATACAATGTTCATGTGTATCTAGAATCCTTAGTTTGTGTTGAACATTAACTATCTCATTTTAGATTTGGGATATTATTAAAATTTTAGTAGTGTCGATTCACATCCCCTTCTCAACATCTAAATTGTGAGAAATCAAGTTGACAATTTAAAAAGTTCACTTGGCAATAGTTAATGTTGAGTAACAATTTTTCTTAGCAACAAAAGGTGCCGAGTGATAGGTAGTGGGTTCCAAGTGAACTCGACATGCTAGGGAGCCAAGTGAGCTTGATAGAAAGGGGTCTTGACACAATGAATGCCTAGTGAACTTGGCACAATGGATGCTTAGTGAGCTTGGTAGCAAAGAGGAGAGCTCGGTTCTTGAAGGGAACTCTAATGAGGCTAAGTGAGCACAAGATGAACTCAGTTAACATGTGAACCAAGCCTAACAAACTTTCTATTTGGTTTCCTCCACCATTAAAACAAAGAGATAATAACATAGACTTTCACAATACACAAAATCCAATATAAAATTAATAAAGATGAAGACAACAACAACCCAACATGATATGTCTTCTTGCTTGCTTGCATTCTATTAAAAAAAAATTGATTTAAACATTATAGATTTAGGAGCATTCGACTTCAACCAAAAAAAACACAAAATAATTTAATTGATAAAACTAATCTTAAACTTATAACATAAAAAGCTACATACAATAATGCCTAGAGAAATCACTGCTTCTCAGGATAAAGAAAAATGAACTCACAAAGTGATAGAGAGATTCAACACATGCTGCTACATACACTAAAACTGAACCTTCCTTCTATCCTCTGAGCTTTGCTCTAAATATTCCTTTCTCCTCTATTTTGATCTACTGATCTTCTTCCTTCTCTAATCTCTACTCTTTCTGTTGCACTCCTTTCTAATGCATCGATTAAATAAGCTTCATTCCTTTTGTCTTGCTTTCAAAAATATTTTCAATTTCATTCTAGATTTTAAACTCACCTACCCACATTTAAGTTTCTATCTGTTGCAACTACAAATTGTTAGAGTAGTGGGTGGATGCATTACTCTAGGGAAAACCACTAAATTTTTAAATATTTCAACACTCCCCTTTTTTCGCAAGCCAAACAAACAAGGATCACTCTTGATCCAAATGAACTACACCAAGACTCCTTCTTAGGTGCACAAAAGTTGTTATGCCTAAAGGCTTAGTAAATATGTTTGCTAGCTACTATTTAGACTTGCAAAATTCCATCTTTATATCTCCATACTCCACTAACTCTCCAAAGAAGTGATATCTGATTTCTATGTGCTTACTTCTCCCATGGAAGACTAGATTCTTGGATAGTGCAATCATCACAAAAGATTATGGTTCCATCCTCTTGTCTTTCATTCAAATCTACTAAGATTCTCATTAACCAAATAGCTTGACATGCTGCTACATTCACTACTATGCATTCAACCTCTGCTGTAGATTGAGAAACAATAGGTTGCTTCTTGGATGCCCATGAAATGCACCCGATTCCATATTAAACATGTATCTAGAAGTGCTCTTCCTATCATCTATGCTTCCAATCCAATCACTATCAGTGTAACCAACCATCCATAATATACAAAAATCCAAATCCCTTGGTACATTTCACATACCTTAGGACTTTCTTTCCCACTTGCTAATGGGAATCCTTTGGTGTTTCCACAAATTTGGAAATCAAACATACTGCATGCATCATATTCAGTTGAGTTTCTATCAAATACATTAGGCTTCCAACCACACTCTTGTATAATGTTAGATTCACACTTTTTCTGCCATCTTCCTTGCTCAACTTTAGACCTACTACTGTTGGTGTTGGGGCTGCCTTACCATTCTATGTTTTGAATCTCTCCAAGATTTGAATCACATACCTTTCTTGAGAGATGAAGATGCCATCATGCACATTTTTTTTACTTCTATGCTTAGAAAGTACTTCAAGAGATCTAGGTCTATCCTTTCAAATTCATTCTTCATGGCCTCTTTGAATTCACCAATTAGGAAATTATCATTTCCAGTGAAGATTAAGTCATCTACATACAAGAAAACAATCAAAACCTTACCATTTTATGCCTTTATGTAGAGAGTAGGCTCACCAACACTTTTACTAAAGTCATTTCTCATAAGGTACAAGTCAATCCTACTGTACCATGCCCTAGGAGCTTGCTTGAGCCCATATAGAGCTCTCTTCAATCTATACACCTTGTGTTCTTCACCCAAGATTTCATAACCAGGTGGCTGCTCCACATACACTTATTCTTTCAACACACCATTCAAGAAGGTAGACTTCACATCCATTTGGTATACCTTCCATTTGTGCTAGGCTACAATTGCTATGATATCATGCATAGTTTCCATTCTTGCAATCATGGCATATGTCTCATTGTAATATCTTCCATACTGTTGCTTGTACCCCTTGACCACTAAATGTGCCTTGTGCCTATCTATTTTTCCTCCAACACTACACTTGGTGTCATAAACCCATTTCATTCCAATTACATTTTTCTTGGGAGGTAATGTAGTTAACTCCCACATCCCATTTCTTTCAATAGCATCTATTCGTCCATGACATTACACCATTTCTCCTTCTTTATAGCTTGTTCAAAATAGATTGGATCACTACAAGAAAATAATGCAAAATTTACACTCTCATAAAACTCTTCATCATACCTTTCTTCTTGGTATATCTCCCTTTGACTCATAGTCTTTCTTGGCAATAGGGAGGTGAGAGTGAGATTTGAATTTTTAGTATTGTTGCTGTTACTATTTTGCATACTAGCTTGGGGCTATCTTGAACTACTAGGAGTTGTCACTTGACATGTTAGAGGTTGCCTGCCCTTTTTCCTTTGTCTGCAATTATCCATGTTTGCTGCTCCATCATCTTATTGATCACCAATGTCTTCTTCTTCTTCAATGGTAGGCACTTTGCTTGAAGTTCTTGAAGATTCATCTACCAAGTCATCCCATGATCAATTTTTGAGAAACTCCACATCTCTTGAAATGATGATCTCCTTTGTGATTAGATCACACAACCTATACGCCTTTGACTTTGAGCTATAACTAGTGAAGATACACTTCACACCTTTTTAATCCAACTTTTGCCTTTGTTCTTTTGGAAACATGTGCATATGCTACACATCTAAACACTCTACTCAACTATCCATCTATTCCTTGACCATGCCTTAAGAGGAATCTTATCACAAATTGACTTTTTGGGACACCTATTTATCAAAGAGATTGCTATTGCTATAACTCCTTTTTGTTTCATCATGCTCCTTTCCATCTCAATAATGGTCCTATTCTTCCTCTCATTCACTCCATTTTGCTATGGAGTATAACTAGCTACAAGCTCCTTCTTAATGCCATTCTTCCTACAAAAATTTACAAAAAAATTGGAGGTTTACTCCCCTCCTCTATCCGACCTAAGGAATATTACATAGTGTCCACATTCTTTTTCAGCTAGGGCTTTAAATTTAACAAATTTATCAAATGCTTTAGATTTTTATTTCAAGAAATAAACCCATATCCTACAACTAAAATCATCTATGAATGTCATAAAATAAGTACTCCCCCTAATAGAAGTAGTTTTCATAGGGACAACTAAATTAGAATGCACCAATTCTAATGGTGCCCTTGCCCTTCAAGAATTACTAGAATCAAAGGGAAACCTATGTTTCTTAACCAAAAGGAAAGTCTCACACTTGTCATATGAATCTATAATGCTTGGTAAACCATCTACCATTCTTTTCTTGGATAACAAATTTAAACTAGCAAAGCCAAGATGTCCATACGTGAGATGCCATAGCTTGGAGGGGTCTTCAATCATGCTTCTAAGAGTGAATTGCTGATGTACTACTGTACATGCATGCTTGGGAGGTGCAACACTTACTTGAGAAGAGAAGCATGTCTCTATCCTCAAGGGGATCATCCAGTTCTTTTTCATTTGGACTTTTGCAAGTATTCTCTTACTCCTATCATTTTCATTAATGACACACTTGTTATTTTCCATCAGCACCTTGTAACCATTTTGAATGAGTTTTCCAACACCCATCAAGTTATGCTTCATGCCTGGGGAAAATTATACATTTTTATCTCCTTCTTCTCACCTTTCTTGGTGTAGACCATGATAGATCCTTCCCTTCTATGGGAATGGTTCCATTTTTTTCCATCCTAATGTTAGACTTGAACCTTTTATCAATGAAATAGAATAAATTTCAATTATCACTCATGTGGATACTACAACCACTATCCAAGTACTATACCTCAGGGCTTCCTTCTTCACCAATATTACACATGATGAAGGCTATGGGACTATTTGTATTTCCCATGTTCACATTGGCCACATTCACATTTTGTCTTGATTGATTACCCCACTTCCAACATTCACTTGCATAATGCCCAAACTTGTGATAGTAGTAGCATTCTACATTGCTCTTATTGGAGTTGTAATTCTTCTTACCTCTTCTAGAGATATTTTGAGAGGTTCTTGCTCATCCTGAGCTTTCTACACCAACATTCCTTTGACCATTCCTTCCATGACCTCTACTTCTTGAGCCTCTACTAGAACCATTTCTTCCTTTTTCCCTACTTTTTGAATTCTCTTGAGCCTTGAAAGACTTCTCTTGGGAAGTTGTTGTTGATATGTTGATCCATTGCTCCTGGGTTTGAAGAGTTTCCATCAACTCATCCATGGTCAATGTGGTGAGGTCTTTTGCATCCTCAATGGTCATCACAAGATTGTTAGATCTTTGAGATAAATTCCTCAATATATTCTCCACTATCCTTTTCTCATCACACTCTTCTCCATTTGATTTGAGTTGGTTTATCAAAGTGGTGATCTGTGAGATGAATTATGCAACAAGTTCATTATCCTTCATTTGAAGGTTCTCAAACTAGCTTCTAATCATCTGTAGCTTCACTACTATGACCTTATCAGTCCCCTTGGAGTTCATCTGAAGGGTATCCCATGCTTCCTTTCAGTGATTTGCTGCTGCAATCTTGGAAAAAATAGTCTCTATCATTTTTGCCTCAATCAAACTTAATGATTTTGCACCCTTCCTTCATAACTCTTTCAACTAAGTCTTCTATGGGTTTGTGAGGAAAGTATACTATGCTAGGTCGGTAACATCATTGAACTCATTTATCACAAACTGCCACAAATCATTAGTAGCCATTATGGTTCTCATATTCTTTTCCCATGTCATAATTTTGTGCATTAAAGGATGGTGGCTACTACCATACCTTTCCTTTATCTCTTGCCATGTCAAACACCCAAAAAAAAATTCCCTAACTCACAGTGGACATGGGCCTTCATAGTTTTGATACCATGTGAGAAATCAACTTCACAACTTAAAATTTTTTCTTGTCAGTAACTAACGCTGAATGACAACTTTTCTTGGCAATAGAAGGTGCTAAGTGATAGGTAGTGGGTGCTAAGTGAACTCAGCATACTAAGGAGTCGAGTGAGCTCAACAGAAAAGGGGCTTGACACATGGGATGGTAAGTGATCTCAACACAATTGATGCCAAGTGAGCTCAAAAATAAAGAGGAGAGCTTGGTTGCTGAAGGGAACTTTGAGGAGGCCGAGTGAGCACAAGATGAACTTAGTTATTACATGAGTCGAGCATAACAAACTTTATATTTGGTTTGCTCCACTATTAAAATATAAAGATAAAAATAGAGACTTGTACAATAAACTAAATCAAATATGAAATCAATAAAGATGAAGACAACAACAACCCAAAATGATATGCCTTCTTGTTTGCTTGCATTCTATTGAAAAAAAACTAATTCAAACATTACAGATATGGGAACATTCAGATTTAACCAAAAAAAACAAAATATAGTTTAACTAATAAAATTGATCAAACTTACAACACTAAAAGCTACATACAATAATGCCTAGAGAAATCACTACTTCTTAGAACAAATATAGAAAGATTCAACACATGCTACTACATACACTAAAATATAACCTTCCTTCTATCCTTAGAACTCTGCTCTAAATATTCCTTTCTTCTCTATTCTAATCTGCTAATCTTCTTCCTTCTCTTCTCTCCACTCTTGCTACTACACTACTTTCTAATGTATTGAATGAATAAGCTTCCTTCCTTTTGTCTTGCTTTCAATTTTTTTCCATATCATTCTATATTTTAAACTCACCTAAAAACATTTAAGTTTCTATTTATTGTACCTCCAATCTATCAGAGTTGTAGGTGGACACAAGGCTCCAGGGAAAATTGCTAAAGTTTCAAATATTTCAACATAAATGTGTTCAACACTCAATATCAGAGAAAAGACCCTTTTGGTGAAGCTTAACTACTCGAGGGTGATATAAAATGAAAGGAAAATAAAATACAAAGGTGCATAAGTTTGATGAGACAATATATGTCTTTTAGAAGGATTTTCATTTGAATTTTTCTCCTTACAAGGTTCTTGATGCAATTAGGAATTCTATAATTTTATTGCTGCAAGAAAACTTACAACTTGATTGTAATATCCCTGTCATAAAATAGATTATTAAACGAATCTTTGTTAATGGGCCAATTAATGTAAAATATCTCAGACCCATTTTAGTTTTGTTTTTGTAGGTAAGTGTAGCCATCGGCTATCTTTGTACACCCTCAAAAAGTTTTCCTAATGGGTATTTAAGCACAACATTTAGGTAGTTTTAGGTATGCAATTTTGGATCATTTTCTTTGTACTATGAATTCTCATTAGAATTATTTATTGTTCATCATTTTGGAAGTGAAATACCTTCTCTGTTTGGCTTTCCAATTTTGGTGGGCTTCAACCCTCACCCTATTTTGTTTTGCATTACTTGCTTGGATATGGAAAATCCATGCACCATCTTTGTTATAGATTCACACACACACACACACACACACACACACACACACACACACACACACACACACACACACACACACACACACACACACACACACACACACAGATATATCTTTGGGTTCCATTTCTCTAGCATTAATGTTTTAGCAAATATATGTTCTAGAATCTTGTCGTAAATCATTCTGCATTCACCATGTAGTTCTTGCATACCCCATGGCATAACAGAGCAAACAGACAACCTCCAAAAGTAGCTGTATAAACTCTAGAAGCAACCATATGACCTCAAGTAGAAATTATATGACCTCCAAGTAGAAACTATATGACCTCTAGAAGCAACCATATGACCTCCAAGTAGGAATTGTATGACCTCCAGAAGAAATTGTATGACCTCCAAGTAGAAACAATACGACCTCCAGAAGCAACAATATGACCTCCAAGAAACAACCATATGACTACTAGCAGCTATTGTTATTTTGGCATACACCCAAAATAGAACATTACAGTGGTATCAGAGCTTGAATCCTACCAGCTTGTGGATAATGAATGAGAGTTTATAGCCAAAAGAGAAGAAGAACCCATTCTATTGATAGAATGGCTATCAAACCAGAACCCACAACTACCAAACTCATGGCACTACTAAAAGAACTTGTGAGGAATTATGAATAGATCAATAATACTCAATGACTCATGGAAGGAACTCTCAAGAAGTTGGTAGATAATATAATATCTGGTGAATAAAATGGTCACAACATGGACTCATTGTCAAGTAAAGCAATCCAACATGCTCTTGACCTTCTATGCTATCTTTTCTACCATGAATAGAGACATGACACAGAGGGAAACATCTGATCTTTGAAGAAATGCAAGAACAACTGAGGGAATATTGGAAGAACATGAATTTGGAGGAATATATATCCTACAAAGATTATGTAGATATGAGAATAAGATACCTAAGAGGTGAAAACAAAGGATATTTTAATGATGATCTTAGGAGGAAGTTATGTAAAGTAAATTTGTCTCTATTTGATGGATCTAGATCCATATTTGTGCAAGTATGCGTAATGAAGGCTGATACTTACTTCCATCTTAATCCCATGCCAAAAGAACAAATATTTAAATTTGTGGCATTATAGTTGGAGGGAGTAGCGCATGAATGGTGGCATCACAACACCATGACACTGGGGCATGATCAAATAAATACTTATATAGAATCCACTAAAAGATTGATAGATCAATTTGATGGTAAAGATTTGAAACTAATTTCAAAGATCTGGCACAATTGAGGCAAACTGGATTGGTCGACATGTACATTGTAGAATTTTAGAAACTTTCTACTTTGGTCACAAAAATTTATAAAAGAAGATAGATAGTGCTCTTCATGGACAGACTGATAGAACCATTGAAAGGTTGGGTAAAGGGGTTTAATCCTGCCACCCTATTAGAGGTCATTAAGAACGCACAAAGTATGACATCATTATCGACATCATCCTCTCAAAGTTACTCATATTCCAAACCACCAATGTTTTTGAGGGAAAAATATAATAAACCTCCACTTAGGAAGTTTTCATTGGATGAAGCTACCAGACAGGAGCTCTGAAGCAAGAAACTATGTTTCAACTGCAAGGGACCTTGGGATCCTGGCCATAGATACCTTAAAAAAAGAAAGATCCACTACATTGAGGTCATGTCTGATGATGAGGATGAACATTAAGAAATATCCTTCAAGGACAACCAAGATCATGATGACACCGACATGGTTAGTTTGAATAGAACAAAAGGAATTGTAGTATTGGTATGACGCAAAGGAACTATCATCCTAGCTAGTAGCCTAAGGTGCATAATATTTCTTGTATAGCGAACCCTGTTGACATTATATTAATGTTTTTTATTAGTGACATATACTTATTCAAATTGTAAGTATCTACCAAGTAGTTAACCATCTTAACCAAGTATTTTAGTTACTACTAAATTCTAAAGTTGCTACTAAGTCCCTTGGATAGATTTCAGTTTGCACCAAGCAGTTACTACACAGTTGTTGATTAGTAGTGTAAAAAAAGGTTGTGTAGTGCTTATCAAGTTTGTAGCTGATGTGATGAGAGTCTAGTGTTAATCGAGATACTCAATGTTAACCAAGTGGCTTAGTCAATACTGAGCTCTTAGTGATAGCATTGACCAAGCTATGTAGTGTGAATTGAGTGATTCAATTTATATGTCAAGTTTAATAGTATTCACCGAGTCACTAGTGCAAACCAAGTTCAAGACTACTTGGAAGTGATCAGTATGGAAAAAATTTCTACATCTACTAAGTGTATGAAAATGTCAAGCATTGATAGTGGATGTCGAGTATTAGAACCTCACTGAGTTAGTCTTTAGAACCTGAGTTTCTACACTTTGGCCAACTTTGTAATATTTGTGTAAATTGGTATTATGATTGATTTTGTAATTTGTAAATTGAATTGGTATATATGTAATGTATTGTGTCACATCCAAAAAATGACATGGCATGGAAGTAACGTAATAATTAGAGAAGAAAAAGAGAAAATTACAAAGGTTACAATAGTATAAGGAGAAACAAAGATTTATCTATCATAGCAAGGTGATTTCTTCACTCAGAGGAATTTCATTCAGCAAACTAAGTTGCAAATCATAAATTAGCTACTACTTCATCCTAACAGGTGGATCCATGAAATCCTTTAATAAGGTAGACCTAATAGTCTTGTGTAAATATCTTTACCGAGTGCATACTTCATTGTATGTTTGTAAATCCTTTTGCAAGGTGGACCTAGCAGTCCTTATTGCTCCTAACAGGGAAAATCATTAGAAGTGATCATTGTAAGCCTTAATAGGCCAACTTTATACTACAATACTAAAGCTTGTGGGTATCATCCCCACCCCAGTTTTACTTTCTATTTGGAAAGTTTCTAGATCACCAAATTGTGTGTCAAAAGTGTTATGTATGCTTTAATGTTTTCAATTTGTCATGCATGCAACTAGATCAAAATTCACATGAAGGATTAATTACTAATTAAGGATTAAATTTTATAAGTTATTGATTCACCCCTCCCCTCTTAGTAACTTATCCTATCATAATATTTCCAACAATTGGTATTAGAGTTTTGTGGTTCTCAGAGAAAATTTTAACAACTTGAGCAAAGATCAAAGGCAATGGAGGTATTCAAACTTGACAAGGCTATTGACAATGAGAAGCTAGATTTGGAATTGGCTATTGAACAACTCAAGAAAGAAAAAGAGAAACTCTCTCAATCCCTGAAAAGAAGGGAAGATCTTGCAATCTAGATGAATGATCCACTCTACATTGAAAAAAGAATTGAAGACATCCGTTCAAGAAATTTAGATGAAGCTAACGAACTAATCAAAGAACTATTGGAAAATAATAATACTCTTCAAGAAGAAGTAAGAAAATAAAAAGAGAGCAAGAAATTTAGTTAGTAAGATTGTGTGAAGTCATGGAAGAGAAAAATAAAATAAGAGAAGAGATGAAGGAAAGAACAATGAAATCCAACACCTATCCCTTTAGCAAGCAAACTTCATTGATTAGCTCACCAATGTAAATGAAGAAATCATGAATCTAAGATTAGAGAATGAAAGATTGCAGAATGATCTAAATACTGAAAGGAAAACCAATGAAAGAATAATGAAATCTCAAGCAGACATGAATTAGTTGAATGAGAAAAGTCATTATAGACAAAAGGGAAAAGAAGGAATTGGATATATAGAAGGAGGTGAATCATCCAAGAAAAAAGCTCAAAAGAATCAAAGACCTACTTGTACTCAATGTGGTAAGATAGGTCATACATCAAACAAATGTTGGAGCAATAGGAAAGAAAAATTCAATGGAAAATGCTAGAATTGTAATCAACATGGTCATAGAGAAAATAAATGCAAAGAGAAACCAAAAATTGAAGGCAAATGTCAAAAATGTAAGAAACATGAACACAAGTCATCAGAATGCAAAACTAAGACATTGAATCCAATAGAACAGATTGTAAAAGTTATATTTGGTTGGGACTACAACACATGGTGCAGATGTCATTATTGTGGAGACTTTGGACACATTGGAATGAACTATGAGAAACATCACATGAGGAAAAAAGTTACTACCAAAAGATGTTTCATTTGTATAGAACTTGGTCATCTTGCCAAGAACTATATGAATACTAGACGAATTGAAGATGAAATGAAGGAAAAAGATGATAACATCAAAAAGAAGATGAGACAAAAATTGGTTCCAAAATATTTTGAAAATTCATGTCCAAGAAATGATGATGTCACTTCCACCATTTCCACTTGATTTCTCAAAGGAGAACTAGGACTAGGATACTGAAGAAGACATCTAATATCAGTTCCAGTTGATAGGACAATAGATCCATATCAACATTGAAGATGCAAAGGGATCATAGAGTAAGAGATGGCAGTCACTACCAAGTTAGTATCCTTACCGAGTGAGGTTGGGTTGTAGATTCTACTGAGCAAGGTCAGGAGTAACTAAGTTTTGTATGGTTAACGAGTCATGGAAGACTCTACCAAGTATTCAATGCAAGTAAAGTGGATGGCAATCTATCATTTGAGAAAACAATTCTACCGAGCATTTATGGAAATCAAAAGGATAAATTTGATAAAAAGGGTGAAATCAAAGTCATTTTTGACCATAAATTTTTGAGAGCTATCTATGCAGAGTGATCTTTAGAGCATTCAAGCGATTTGTTGCTAAAAGTTTTTCATATTCTCTCAAACCCTATTGAGTGAAGATGGCATCCACTAAGAACAAAACAAAAAGAGGTTCAAACATGTTGGTTCAAGGTGTAGAATGGAAGGCACCTAGTTATAAGTTGATTCCTATTATTGTAGAAACCCTAGATCTGAGTGGAGTGCAGTCACAAATTCCACCAATGGTACTGTTAATCAATGATATTCATTCACATTTCAAATGTACTATTCAAGATATTAGAACATTGGAGATGGATATATCATTGAAGGAATTATGCATTAATGGTGTGTTGAAAGTCGAGCATCAACATCTTGAAACAAAAGGTTTAACTCACATTCCGCATATGCCACAAGATTTCCAAGTATAATGGATAATATTTATCCTTAGTCATGTGCAAAATGGTTAGCTATGGTTGGAACAACTAATTTTTATAACTAAGAAGATGACCCACATGATCACTTGTCTTCCCATGTTGGCAAAGGCAAAAATGACCAAAACCCTAGGTCACATGGAACTGGAGTAGAAAACCCTCGCTGAGTGGGATGGAAGGGGAATGAAGATTAGTTGTGTTATTGACATGGAATTGAAGTTCGAAATATATGTCTTTACTCACAAAATTTACAGCTTGAGCAGGTTGAACAACGTATCTTGTGAAGTAGTTGATTTAGCATATAAGGTGGTCAAGAGTAACTTGTCACTTGATCTTGCCAAGTTACTATTGAACCAATTCATTAAGAACATGGAAAGCATTAGAATTTCCAAGAACAATCCATGTAAATTTGGTTCACTCTTGACTTTTTTATTTTTCAATGTTCAAAAGTTCTTCCCATCAAAATGTGTAATAGTTTGGAGAAAAGATGTATCCATTATTTATCAGATTAATGAGTAAATTGCTGAAATGGGAGAGAATTATGCAGGTATTATGGATAACTACTTTGATTCATTCAAAGAAAATATGAATAATAGATTCAGGATTCCAAGGAAGCTAGTTGGGGATTAAAATGATGATGTTTGTTTCATGGTTTATAGTGACAAAGTATACATTCAGGAAATTAGGCCAAGAATAGCATGGGTAAAACCTCTTGGATATGAGGTGAACATTGATGAAACCAAAGAAATAATTGAGGCATTTATAAATGAGCCTGTTGATTCTAAAGCTTCTTACTTTGGTACCTATGATGAGGAAAAGGCCAAAATAGAACTAGAAATCAAACTTTCTTAGGAAGTCAATAAGGACAAGAAGATAATTGCTAAACTAAAAATCAGTTCCACGCTTCTGTTGGCTAAAGGAAAAGGGGAGGAGGAAGAATAAAAAGATGAAGAAAAGCTAGAGGAAGAAGAGCTAATGAAGAAGAAAGGTAAGGTAATTATTACCAAGCTTACCAAGACATCTACTACTATGTTCTTTAGAAGATCATCAAGGAAGAAAGTAGATAAAGGAAGAGATATAATCTTCAAGAGGTCTTCACCCACCTTTGAGGAAAGGATGAAAGAATTAGAATTAGGATCGAGCATAACAAACTTCAAGGCACTAAAATATGAGACTAGGACTGTAGATGAGCAAAAGAAAATAGAAGAAGTGTTAATAACTAAAATGGGTAAGTGGAAATCCTCCCCAGACTAGCTTGCTAAACATATTCCTAATGTTTTAATTGGGAAAGTCAAGCCAAGATGAGAGCATGCCATGAAAGCTACAAAAGAAATATATGAGTAGACCTTAAAGCAACTCATGCCAAATTTGGATGAGAAGGAGGTGAAGGAATCTCTAAAGAAAAGTGAAGAAAAGCTAACTTTGAGATTCAACATTTGTCTTGTGTTATTGAAAGACATTGAATATGTTGTGAAGAATTCTACAAACACATGGAAGAATTCTTATCTTCTTCACAAGTTGAGTTATTTTTTAGTTAGTGTAAGTGACAAGGATGATGATGATGATCAGGAGAAAGATGAAGAGATTGATAATGAAGAAGTCACTCATTTTGATAATGTAGACGATGAAGAAGAAAAATGACAAGAAGCTACCAAGGAAGATTTACCAAATGTGCAAGATATTGAGGAAACCAACCCAATAAAAATTGCTGCAATAGTCATAGCCTCACTTCCTCATTCTCCAAACAAAACATTGAAAACACAAATCTTAGAGACAACTTCAACAGAATTGATTTTGACCAACACTAAAAGCATGAGCACTCAATCAATTTTTGCACCTGTCCAACTTAGTACTTCATTGATAGAAGTGGCAAGCACTTCATCTACTTAACAACAAGCTCTTCCCTCTACATCATTTTTGGCTACTGAAGGTATTTCTTCTATAGGTATTTCAACAATGAGTGTAGTATCTACTTTTTCAGCGAGTTCTATCATTTCTACAATTGTTTCCATTCCTACCATGCAAGTAATAAGTGCAAGGATAGTTGAGACCAAGCCTCAACTAAGGAAATTTTTTTTGGGAAAAGGCAAGGAGAAGGAAGAAGATATAGATCTTGATGAGGAGATTGTCATTCCTAATTAGGAAATATTTTTGATAATGTAGACGATGAAGAAGAACAATGGCAAGAAGCTACCAAGGAAGATTTACCAAATGTGCAAGATATTGAGGAAACCAACCCAATAAAAATTTCTGCAATAGTCAGACTCACTTCCTCATTCTCCAAACAAAACATTGAAAACACAAAGCTCAGAGACAACTTCAATAGAATTGATTTTGACCAACACTAAAAGAATGAGCACTCAATCAATTTTTGCACCTATCCAACTTAGTACTTCATTGATAGAAGTGGCAAGCACTTCACCTACCGAACAACAAGCTCTTCCCTCTACATCATTTTTGGCTACTGAAGGTATTTCTTCTATAGGTATTTCAACAATGAGTGTAGTATCCACTTTTTCAGTGCATTCTATCATTTCTACAATTGTTTCCATTCCTACCATGCAAGTAATAAGTGCAAGGATAGTTGAGACCAAGCCTCAACTAAGGACAATTTTTTTGGGAAAAGGCAAGGAGAAGGAAGAAGATATAGATCTTGATGAGGAGATTGTTATTCCTAATTGGGAAATCTCTAATCTCAATCTTGATCATATGCATGGTTTTTGAGAACTTCTTCAAAAGAAAGCTAAGTAGCAAAGGCTTAGAGAGGAAAGAACAAAGAATTTAAGATAACTGAGGATGCCAAGAATATTCTAGTAGAGGCTCAAGGCATAGAGGTTGATACTTGTCAACCAATTTTGTATCAGTTAGCAGAGGTAGTCCAAAAATATAATGAAGATTTAGATGGATAGGACAGATTGTTGTAGAAATTTGAGAAAAATTTTGAGAATAAAGTTTTAGAACTTATTGCTCAACAAAGTATTATTCATCAAGTAGCATTATCTACTATTCTAGGCTCTCTAGAGACCTCCTACATCAATGTATCTTTACTTTTTGGTAAACTTTGTGATACATCAATCTTCACTAAGGAAATAAGAGATAAATTGTCAAAGATTTATGAGGATCTAAAGGCAAGTGCACAATAGTCACAACTTGAACTGAGTTCAAGCTCTACCCACTTCAACAAGATCAAATTCCTGATAGATAAGTAGGTAGAATTGCTAAGAGAAGAGACAAGAATAATATCAACATTGATAGATATTTAGAACATGATTCTCCCAAGCATGGATGCACTAAAAAAGCACATTACACATGCAAAAATGATCATCCATGAAAACAACTTCTCCGTTGTAGACCATATTATAGAATTGTTAGTAGAAGTGCAAATTTCATTGCACACATGCAAGGTGTTGCAAGAGAATTGGGACAAGACTTTGGCACTTATCCTGAAGATACATTCAAATTTCTTGTCACATTTTGGCATTAATGTATAAATATATATAACATAAATATTTGAAATTAATGTCAAAAAGGGGGAGAAGATTTGAAGAGAAAGGGGGAGAAGATTGGAGAAGATTAAGAATTTAAAAAGAAAAAATGTATATTGTATAAAGGAGAAAAATATATATATCAGATGTATAATATACTATATATTATGTATGGAGAATCATTACCATATTATTCATGTATAGAAATACATCTCTTACAAAACTAATTTTAAAAAATCTCAAAAATAGTATACTCTACTGAGTTGGAGACATAAGGTGATGGATAAATATGTTCTTGAGCATTCGTGAATTCAGTTTTGACTGATAAGTGTTTTTGTCACTAATGTCAAAGGGGGAGATTTTTGACATTCTAGTCATATTTTTTATTAGTAATATATACTTATTCATATTGTGAGTATCTACCAAGTAAACAACATTATTAACCAAACATTTTAGTTGCTACCAAGTTCTATAGTTTCTATCGAGTCCCTTGGACAAATTTTAGTTTGCACCAAGCAGTTACTACAAAGTTGTTGATCAGTAGTGTAAACTAAGTTGTGCAATGCTTACCAAGTTTGTAGTTGATGTGATGTGATTCTAGTGTTAACTAAGCTACTTATTGTTAACCAAGTGACTCAATTTATACTAATCTCTTAGTGATAACATTGATTGAGCTATGTAGTGTGAATCGAGTGATTTAGTTTATATGCTAAGTTTCACAGTATTCATTGAGTCACTAGTGCAAACCAAGTTCATGAATACTTAGAAGTGATCAGTATGGACTAAGCTTCTACATCTACCAAGTGCATGACAATGTCAAGTATTAGAACCCAACTGAATCAGTCTTTAGAACCCAAGTTTCTACACTTTGGCCAACTTTGTAATATTTGTGTAAACTTATATTGTGGTTGACTTTGTAATTTGTAAATTGAATTGGTATATATGTAATGTATTGTGTCACATCTAAAAAATGATATGGCATGGAAGTAATTTAATAATCAAAGAAGAAAAAGAGTGAATTACAAAGGTTACAGTTGTATAAGGAGCAACAAAGATTTATCTATCACAATAAGGTGATTTCTACACTCAGAGGAATCTCATTCAACAAATCAAGTTATAGACCATAGATCAGCTACTAATTCATTCTAATTGGTGGATTAGTCAAATCCTTTAACAAGGAAGACCTAACAGTCTTGAGTAAATCTCTTTATCGAGTGCATACTTCATTGTATGTTTGTAAATCCTTTTGCAAGGTGGACCTAGCAGTCCTTATTGCTCCTAATAGGGTAGATCATCAAAAGTGATCATTGTAAGCCTTAACATGACAAATTTATACTACAGTACTAAAGGTTCTGGGTATCATCCCCACCCTAGTTTTACTTTCTATTTGGAAGGTTTTTGGGTAACCAAATTGTGTGTCAAAAGTGTTATGTATGCTTTAATGTTTTTAGTTTCTCATGCATGCAATTAGATCTGAATTCACATGAAGGATTAATTGCTAATTAAGGATTAAATTTTATAAGTTACTAATTTACCCCTTCCCTCTCAGTAACTTAGCCTACTATAATATTTCGAACAAACCGTTTAAGGACAAAGGGTTATGGTGATGCTCAATAGTAGAGTCACTTTAAACTTCATAAACCCATCTTTGGTAAAGCAAAGAGGTCTACCTATAGAGACATATGCAAGATTCTAGGTCAAGATTTTTGGAGGGACTCTTCTAGCCTACACACATCTTTTTCCTTAGCTAAGTATCACAATGGAAAATCACACAATGATCAAGGATTTCTTCATAGTGGACCTTAATGGTATGGAGGTTATTTTGAGCATACAATGGATGGAGACACTAAATGAATACACTTAGAGCTTCAAAAAGATGGACTTCACTTTTTTATCGATGAAAAGAAGCTTTTCTCCATGGAATTAAAAATGAGGGTTCAAAGGAAGTTTCTACACATCGAATGGAGGGAATTTTTTGGTGTGATGATGTTGCTTGGGCTGTACATTGTTTTGTCTTAGTAGAGCCTATAAAAGGGCAATCGATACTTCTCTAGGATGATGATCTCTAGAATCTTTTGAGTGAACATGGTAAAGTTTTAGACATTCCTCTTGGCATACCACCTCATCAAGAGTTTGAACATACTATCGAGTTGGAAGTTGGAGCCAAGCCGATCATAAGCCTACCACCATCCCAAAAAATTCAAAGATGAGATCAAAAAGTTGATTTAGGAACTACTAGATAAAGGATAGATCCATCCCAATTCTAGCCCCTTCATATCATTAGTGGTATTGGTCAAAAAGTATAGGATGATGCACATGTGTGTGGACTACCATGCATTGCACAAAGAAAAGAAAAGAAAAGATATCTCATTCCAAGGATTAATGAGTTGCTGAATGAATTACATGGTGTAGTCTATTTTTCAAAAATAGATCTCTATTTCAGATACCATTAGATCTACATGAGGGAGGAAGACATGGAATATACATCCTTTCATTGTCACTATAAGCATTATGAGTTCTATGTCATGCTATTTGTATTAATGAATGCACTTGCTATATTTCAATCATGCATGAATCACATCTTCAATAAATAACTTCATAAGTACTTACTGGTATTTTTTGATAATATGCTTATTTATAGAAAGACATGGGAAGAACACTTGAAGCATCTAGATGAATTCCTAAGGATCATGAAGGATCAATCTCCATTTACTGAGAAATCCAAGTATGAATTTGGTATGAAGTACCTAGGTCATGTTGTCAGTAAATTTGGAGTTCAAGTTCATCAGAAGAAAATTTAGGCTATCCTTGATTGGCTGCCCTCAAAATCACTGATGGAATTGCAAGGATTTTTTGGATTGTATAGTTATTACTGAAGGTTCATGAAAGGATTCTCTTAGATTAGCACACCCTTAATGGATCTGATAAGGAAGGTTTCTTTCTAGTGGAATGAGAAGGTGCATGCTACTCACTTTTGATAAGCTGAAAGAGGTAATGAGAACTTGTCCTGTACTTACATTACTCGATTTCACTTGATCATTTATTTTGTAGTGCGACACATCTGGAGAAGGCATTGGCATAGTACTAATGAAAGATAGGCACCCCATAGCCTATGAGAGTAGGAATCACTTATATTCTATTTATGACAAAGAGATGTTGGCTATCATACATGCACAAACCAAGTTTTGGTAGTATCTGTTGGGTGCCAAGTTTGTCATTCGTACAAATCACAATAGCTTGAGATATTTTCTAAAGCAACAAGACTTGAACAAGAGGTAACAAAACTAAGTAAGCAAGGTTCATGCTTTTTATTTTGACATTGAATATGTGAAAGGAAAAAACAATGTTGCTGTAGATGCTTTGTCCTAGAAACCTAACATTTGCTTACTGACCCAGATTTTAGCTGACTAGAAAGTACATTTGTTGGTAGAATATTCTAAAAACACAATTTCTTGTGAGCTAATGGATGGAAACACCCAGGATGATTAGTACAAAGTGGTGGATGATATCATTTACTATAAGAATTAGATATATTTAGTGCCAGAATCCAAATTGATGTAGAAAATCTTGAAGGAGGTACACAACTCACCCTTGGCCAAACACCCAAGTTTCCTCAAAACTTACAAACATCTCAGGGATAGGTTTTCATGGAAAGGTCTTAAAGGAGACATATTGTAGTTTGTAAGAGAGTGTGTAGTTTTCTAGTAGAATAATTTTGAACATACGCTACTTGCTAGATTATTGCAACCTCTACCAATTCTAGAACATAAGTGGGAAAGGATCTTGAAAAATTTCATAACTGGACTTCCCAAGGTGAATAGAAAGGATTGTATCTTCATGGCAATTGATAGATTGACAAAGTATGCACATTTCTTTGCCATCCCCTCAAATTTTTAGGCCACTCAAGTTGCTGATCTATTTTTTAGAGAAGTCTTTTGTCTGCACAAGTTACCCCAAAAAATGGCCAGTGATCAGGATGGGCAATTTATCATTATCTTCTGGACATAATTGTTTCAGTTGGTAGGGAAAGAATTGTCATTGAGTACTACTTACCACTTTCAAATAGATGAACAAATGGAGATTGTGAACAAGTGGCTTGAAGGACACATTTAGAACTATATTTTAATACAATAATGGGTGTGGGTCAAATGGATACACCTAGGGGAATATTGTTATAATAACATGTACCACATGTCCATCGGGATGACACTATTCAAAGATCTATATGGGTACAGATCTCTTTCCTTCATTGGCATAGTTTTGGGAGATAGTCATGCACCAAGGGCAAGGGATTGGCTTTAGGAGGGACAAGACATCCTAATACACTTGAAGGAAAACTTATAATGGGCACAAAAACAACAAAAGATGTACACTAGAAGACACTAAATAGAGAGGAGTTTTGAAGTAGGAAACTTTTTCTATCTTAGGCTCCAACCATATCGACAATATTTATTGAAGGAAAAGGGAAAAGAAAAACTAAAGCCATAATTTTATGACCCTTATCATGTAGTTTGCCACAATGGTGAAGTCACCTACAAGCTGAAACTTCTAGAGGGGAGCCATATTCATAAAAATTTTCATGTTTCCTGCCTGAAGAAAGCCATGGGATAGAACATCACAATAGCTATAGATTTACCACAACTCAATGAAGAAGGAAAACTCATATTGGAACCAACTGAGATTATTGAAGTATATGAGAAGAACCTGTAGAACTAAATGGTGAAGGAATATTTGGTATATTGGAAACACTTGTCACTAGATGATGTAACCTGGGAAAGCAAGTACATTCTATAATATTTGATATTGCATTTTTTTGAGGACAAGCAAAATTTGGGATGGGAGGACTGTAATATCCCAGTCATTAAATAGATTATTAAAAAAATCTTTGTTAATGGGCTAATTGATGTAAAATATCTCAGACCCATTTTCATTATGTTTTTGTATGCAAGTGTAGCCATTGACTATATTTGTATACCCTCAAAATATTTTCCCAATAATTATTTAAGCATGGCTTGGAGGTAGTCATAGGTGTGCAAGTTTGGATTATTTTCTCTCTATTGTGAATTCCTATTGGAGTTCTCTATTGTTTACCATTTCAAAAGTGAAAGACTTTTCCTATTTGGCTTTTCAATTTTAGTGGGCTTCAACTCTCACCCTATTCCATTCTGCATTACTTTCTTGGATCTAGAAAATCTACGCACCATCCTTTTTTATATATTCATTTATATGTATAGTTATATATCCCTGGGTTCTAATGCTCTAGCATTAATTGTTTGGTAAATACACATTCTGAAATCTTGTCTTAACTCATTTTGCATTCACCATGTGGCTCCTACATACCTTGTGGTGTAACAAAGCAAACATACGGCCTTCAAAAGTAACTGTATGACCTCCAAATAGAAACTATATGACCTCTAAAAGCAACCGTACAACCTCTAAGTAGAAATTGTATGACCTCTAGAAGAAACTATACGAAATCCAAATAGAAACCATACAACTTCTAGAAGCAACCATTTGACATTTGAGTAGAAACTGTACAACCTCTAGAAGCAACAATATAACCTCCAACAAACAACCGTATGAAAACTAGTAGCTACCATTATTCTGGCATACACCCAAAATAGTACATTATAGTGGTATCAGAGCTTTGATCCTACTAGCTTGTGGATAGTGAATGAGAGTTTAAAGATGAAAGGGAAGAAGAACCCATTTCATTGATAGAATGGCTATCAAATGAGAATCCATAACTGTCAAATTTGTGGTACTACTAAGAGAACTTGTGAGGAATTAGGCATAGATAAATGGTGCTCAATGAATCATGGAAGAAACTCTTAAGAAGTTGGAAAATAATAACATATCTAGTGAGAAAAATGGTAACAACATAGAATCAATGTCTAGTAAAGCAAACCCTCAGACAACACACTCTTGACCTTCCATACTGTCTTTTCCACCATTGACAAAGACACCACATGAAGCAAATATGTGACCTTTTAAGAAATGCTATAAAAACCGAGGGAATATTAGAAGAACACAAATTTGGAGGAATATATATCCTATAAAGATTACATAGATCTGAGAATGAGATACTTTGGAGGTAGAAACAAAGGATATTTTAACGATCATCTTAAGAGACAGTTAAGTAAAGTAAATTTGTCTGCATTTGATGGATCTAGATCCATATCTATGTAAGTGTGGGTAATAAAGGACGATACTTACTTCTAGCTTAATCCCATGCCAAAAGAATAAATAATTAAATTTGTGGCATTACACTTGGAGGGAGTAGCACATGAGTGGTGGCATTACGAAACTATTACACTATCAAATAAATACTTATGTGGAATTGAATAAAAGTTTGATAGATTGATTTGATGGTAAAGATTCAAAACTCAATTTCAAATATTTGACACAACTAAGGCAAACTAGATCGATCAAATAGTACATTGCATGATTTTGGAGACTTTCTATTTTGGTCACAGACATTTATGAAAGAATATAGATAGTGCTCTTCATCGATGGATTGATAGAACCACTGAAAGGTTGGGTAAAGGGGTTCAATCCTACCACCCTATCAGAGGCTATTAAGAAGGCATAGAGTATGGAATCATTATAGACATCATCCTCTTGAAGTTACTCACATTTCAAACTGCCAGTGTTTCTGAGGGACAAAGATAATAAACCTCTACCTAGGAAGTTATCATTGGAGAAAGCTATGAGACATGAGCTTTGAAGGAAGAAACTATGTTTCAACTGTAAGGGACCTTGGGAACCTGATCACAGATTCCTCAGAAAAGGAAAGATCCACTACATTGAGGTCATGTCTAATGATGAGGACGAACATAAAGAAATACCCTTCAAAGATAACCAACATAATGATGACACCTGTTGAGATAATGGGTGTTGCACACATTGCATAATATTGTTATATTATATTATATTATTTTATTATGTAATGTTGTAGCTAGATGGGTGTGCAACATGTAAAGATTCCCATGGGATATACTTGATGAGTTGTATTGTAACCTTGTGATAATATTTTATGTAATGATTTAATATTGGAGAAAAGAATTAAAATTCCAATATTAAATGTAGGGTCAAGGGGTTAGGTAGCACATGGTTTATGTAATACCACTTGGTGGTTTTGTGGGACTTGCTACTATATAAGAAACCACAAGGGTAGTTGTTGGAGAGTGAAGTGAGAAGGGAAAAAAGGGAAAGAGTTGAGCAAGACAAGGCTTGATAGGTTAGCCAAGGGAACATTTGTGAAGGTTGGGAGTATGGCATGGGATGTGTGGATTCATGCTTGTTCACATAGATTGCTTAGTTGTGGCTATGGCTTTGAAGTCTTCCATGCTTATATTGCAATTGTATTTTTTGCTAAATAATACATGGTGATGGATGCTTTTGGAGTTTGGGTTTTTCTCTCAATGAGGGTTTCCTAGGTATATCTTGTGTCACATTTTTGTGGGTATATTGTCTATTCTCTTATATTTAGATTTCAATACATATTCATTTTAGATCTATTATGGATTATGTGGAAATAGTTACATTCCTTGCTGCAAGTTTCCTTACAAGTGGTATCAGAGCTATGGTTTTATTATTGTAACCCTAGAATGAATCCATGAGAATGCATGAGAGGGAAAAAAATAAAGGGCAAGATATATGATATTATTGCAAATCTAATGGTTTTGGATTTGCTGTTATAATGGGATATTGGTAGATTTTGGGCATGTGGAATTGTTGGAAAAAAGGGTTTTTTGGATGTTTAATCTAAGTGAGGGTTTTAGGGGGAGCTTGCAGAAATGACCTCCTAGGTAAAAGTAAACCTCACCATTGGATTTGGGTCGATGTTTCCATAAATTTTGATATCAAATCATGCCCTAGTTTGGCCATGTTTAGAGGAAATGAAAGAGTTTTTTAGTTCGATCCCATGATGGCCATTAAAATTTAATCCCATCAAAATTTTTATCACAAAAAAAATCGCAGTAAAAATGGTAAAAAAACTATCTTAGTAAAATGGCCATAACTTTCTCTTAGGATATCAGATTATAGACTTCTTATAGGAGTTGAAAAACTAATTCAGAGCAGTACAACTTGATGTAGGTTTGGTTTTGTGATTTTGATATTATATTAGGTTTTAAGAGCCCACAATTTAGATGTTATTTATTTTGAGAACAGATTAGGGCATAACTTGGGCATACAGAGTCATATTTTAGACTTCAGGTAGTCAACAAAAAGCTCTTGAAGAGCTCTATACATTGATTCAGATTTGGTATAGGTTTGGCACGGTTTATTTGGTGATATATTGATCTGAATAATTTATAGTATATATTGACTATGGTAAGATTGTGAGTTTATGACATTGTATATTTTTGAGATTTAAGATTTGATGTCATTATATACTCTATTCATATTTTAGATTGGTATCATGATGATGTGGTTATCAAAATTTAGTTTGGATATGCATGATGACTTATTGGGTCTACAAGTTGTGTAGTGTTGTAAGAGGTCTATACTTACAAGTTGCATTAATAGCTTGGTTATAGGTTGTCTTTGCCCATTGATTTTTTATTATTGATGCATATTCAGATTGATGGCTTGAATTTAGGTTGTCTACACCCTAAGTCACATGATTTCTTGATTTTTAATTCATGTAGAAGGGATGAGATGTTGTTACCAAGTATAGCTATGGTGGAGGATTGTGGTTGACTATTTTATGCTGATAGGTTGGACATATTGAGGGTTAGATGCTCGGTTCATGGATGTGATCATGGTGCCATGGATTTTGGCATGACATGATTGGATATATAGGTGCATCTTTGGTTTTCATTGGTTTGGATTCCTAATTTGGTTATGGTGGTATATCTTCTTGGTTGAGGATCATGGTTATTTGGTTTCTTTTGAAGAGCTCATGATGTGCACTTTGAGTTCTTTGATGGTTTGATGCCTTAGTTGATTCTCATGGTTAGAGGATAGATTTTTTCATCACGATGTCATGGATATATTGAATACATAGTTTAGTAGGAGGAGCTTGTGATGGTGATGAGGTGACAGTGTAGGATTAGTTCCTAGTTTTGGTTTGTATCTTCTTAGTTTAGAGATTTTGGTTTCGCTCAAAATTAACACTTTGAGTGTAGAACTGGAGGATCTTCATGTAGGAGATGGATTTAATGATGCCTTGGTACCATAGTTGAGTGGGATTTTTTGGCATTGATATATTTATCGAATGTTTGCAGATGTTGGAGGCTTGTCTTAGATCATGTTGCTGTAGAAGTGTCTTTGAAATTTGCATGGTGCACTTGGTTATCTTCATGGTGTGTGAAGATGGTTAGATCTTGAGGACTCATGGGGTTCTTGGTTATCTTCATGGTGTGTGGAGATGGTTCTTCATGGTATGTGGATATGGTTTTTCTTCATTGTGTGTGAAGATTGTTGCATCTTGAGGACTTACAAGCTTCTTGGTAAAGGTGTGGTTTATGCTTTCATTTGACATGTTATCTTTGGTGTGAGGATGGTTTTATTATTATATCATGATATACTCTTGATACACATTTAGATTTATGACATGTTATAGTATGTTCATATGGAGCGTGTTATCTCTTTGGTTGAGATGGCAAGATCATGTTGTCATGTTTATGTTCCTGAGGCCATGGTTGGAACTTTGACAATGATCTTGGTTTAGTTTCTTGGTATTGAGTACATTGATCATAAGCTAGATACTTCATGATATTTCTATGTTGCATTTGGAGTTGGCATTAATTGATTGGTTTTAGGTTCTCATGGATACTTAGAGATGGTGGTGATGCTGATTTCTCTTGGATTAGAGAAGTATTTGTTCGGACGGTTGATGGTTTTAGTAGGAAGTCTGAGGGGAATCCACTTGATATGGACTTGAGAGGAGATTGTTATTAGATAAGTCTTGGTAGGATACTTGGATATCTTGATGAGCATTCTTACTCTCCACTCTTGGTCTACTCAGTGGTTTTCTACTTGAGAGGTATAGCCCATTGTTTCTCTCAGGTGCATTCTATTTATGCTTATCTTTCATGAATATGAATCTTGAGCTATAGTACATGAGTTAGTTTTAGAGGGTTCATTTGAGAGGTGGTTTAGCATTGGTTATCTCCTTGTTCATATGTTATTATATTGGTTGATTTTGGGAGATGGTTTTACATTAAGCATATTCCCTTGGATTAGGAATGATTTATGAGTTTGATCTTCTTGTGAGAGGCTTACATCCATGATTAGTTATATGGTATGGTTTGGGTTTTGTTGAGGCTTCTTGGTTGGGGTGTTATGGAGGAGATCATACTTGCAAGTTTACATCTAGAGGTGTGTGTAGAAGGACATGATACAGGTTATAATTTGTATGGTTTCTCTTTGGTTTTGGTTTATCTTCCTGGATGTTTAGTTTCACTTAAATTAGATTTGAGTTTGGTTAGAGATTGTGATTGATGGTTTGTCCTCATGTATGTCATGTAAGAGATGACATAGTTATTCCTTTATCTCTTTCCTCTATTGGTTGTGGAGAACTTGGGAGAGCATTGGAGATTAGTTATGAGATTTATTCTTGCAGGTTATTGATTTATGTATTGTGGATGTCCTTGTGACTACATGGATTCACTTCTTTGAGATGTTGTGAGTGGATTGGTTATAGATTTGGCATTATCTTTTATAGTGGGAGCTTCTTGGTATATATGTGGCAGGTATTTCTCTTGAGGCTTGTGATTGCAGGTTATAGATTGGTTATGTTGATGATGTGAGATTCAATTGGAATATCTTTGGAGGTATGAAGAAAATGTTTGTTGACAGAGGGAAAAATTAAAGGCAGAGAGAGTTCACACTGATAGAGGTAGTGGGCTTCCTTAATTGACCCCAATGAATCTCCTATCTCTTGGATGTGAATTAGAATGAAATTACGGATATTTTCCTTACTAATATTTTTCTCTAAAATTTCATTGTATTATGACATGTTGTGTTTCCATCAATGCCAAAGAGGGAGATTGTTGAAAATAATTCATTAGTTTTGTATTGTCTTTGATGTTACACAAAATGTCACATCTTTTCCAATTAGTGTATGCCAAGCTCAATCGAGTGATGAAGATAGTTTCTTGTATTTGCCGAGAATTCTAGTATCTACCAAGTTAAAAAGATAGTGTCTATTGAGTTCACTCCGGAAATAAGGAGAAGTTCATAGAAGCTAAGTGTTAGCCAAGCTCACTTGGTTAATGAAGAAAATTTTGGATGGAACCAGTGTTAACTAAGCTCACTCAGTTACCAAAGGAAGTTTGCAAAGATGTAGTGTTGACTAAGTTCACTTGGTTAACATAGGAAAATAATTTTTGAGTTAGTGTCTACTGAGAAGGGTCAGCTAATGAAGGATTTTCTTTTTTTTAGCATATTGAGTTTAATAGATTCGTTTATTCCTTCTAGCAGACTAAGGAGATGAATATTAATTTTTCTAAGTTGTATTCAAGCTAACTTGATAATGGATATAATATAAATATAAGGTCAAGTTGAGGATTGAATGTGTGCAAGTGAATGGAAGAATAAAATATTCTTAAAAGAAGGGAATTAGAAGGATAAGTAGAATATCCTTGTGGAGTTGCAAAGATACATTTGATTAGGAAGAATAAAGTATTCAAGCAAGAATCGAGATTTGTAATCAACAATTTAGTTACATAAAAAATTAGGTCATCTCATTTTTACTCTCCAACCATTGCATAAGTAATCTAAATGTCTTAACAAAGTTGGTTTAACAACTATTTGGAAATCCTCTAACAAGGTAGAATTTCTAGATCGAAGTGTCTAAAGAACTCTATAAAGGCCACTCCTAATAGGGTGATAAAATCCTCTAACAAGGTCATACCTAATAGTGTGTTTTGTAACCTTTAATAAGGTTGGCTCCTAACATGGCTCACTTTAGAAGAGTGAAAATTAGTAACTAGTTGCTATCAATAGTTTTCCCAAATTAGATTTCCATGTTAAATCTTGATGTCACTTGTGTTCATGCTATTTCTTTTATGTGTATGCAATTAAGTTAATTAAGGTTAATCACAAAAATTATCATAAGATTTTCATGTTAAGAATTTTTCAGGTTACAATTATTATTTTAGTGGTTACAAAGTTACAACATTTACAAGTGTAAACTGAGTACTTGTGTGTTTACCAAACATCAATATTTTAAGTAGTATTTATGTCTTGTGCTAAAATCTAAGGGATCTGAGATTTATTTTAGTGGTAATTGATTCACCCCTCCCCTCTTAGTTACTCCTCTTATATTTCCAACAAGAACTATGTATTACTCTCAAAGATATTAATACAAGGAGTGTTGCAAGATATTAGTGTCTCAGAAACCTTTCTCCTTGTATTAATTTTAAATCTATTAAATCAAAAACCAAAAAAAATGATGACTCCGTTGGGGAGTCTTGTAGAGATATATTGAAGTATTATAGTACATGTTAGGTCCTTTTCCTATTGGGGTAGAGTCAATTTTTTTTTGTCAAAAAATTATTCCATGAGTACTATTTGATGAAAGTCATTGTTTTGGTTTTAGTGATTAGCGACTTAGTAGAACTCTCAAGGTCCTTATGGGAAAGGTAGAAAGGGTTGGTCATCAAAAAATATTGAACCACCAAGAGAACTAGATCCTTATGAACACATTAATACTAGTAGAAAACTACATTTTTCTCTTAGTGTGAAATAATCTTCTTATAAAATATCTAAGTCTATTAGTGAACTCTTTGATGATAATATTATGATACCATAGAAGTTATAGGTTAGAAGAAGGTGATACACCAAGACCTAGTGAATTTACAATCAATAAGAAGTAAAAATTTGTTCCATACCCACCAAGATCACATTCTTTGAAATTCTCCCATTAAGGAGTCAGTACACATATATCCTATAGATAAAAACATGGTTATTAGCATGAATTTTTATGATGCTACTTTGGGGTAATATCCTAACCATTGGAGAGTATTGATATATTGCTTTCATGACTATGTTTGTTATTGATGTCAACATAGCATGGTTTCTATAAAGATTGGCTAAGTAGCAAACATAGATCTTTATGGTATGAAAAATGGTTTGATATTTTGGTGATATGCAATCATGGACATGTTCTACACTATGTCTTGATGACGTAGTCAAGTGCACAGAGGCTAAGTCAAAGACGTACAAAAGATATAGCTAATTTACAAAGAGTAGTTCAGAGATAGAGTATTGGGAAAGTAGTTCCTAATGTTTGTTCTCTATCTTTTATATAAGATGTAATGAGAAGATGCACAATCAAGCAGTGATAGAGGATAGTTTTTTGGTGATGGCAACAAAGGCACAAGCCCTAGTATTGCACCTGTGAAGTTTCATAAAGACTATGAGCCTATAAACCATGACTCTACAGACCATATTTACATTATATACAAAGTTTGTTACTTGATTCCAAGAGGCCATGGAAGTTAAATAAGGAGAATTCAAGTGGGGCACGTATTTACAAGGGTTTTGAACTAGGCAGTGAATCAACAAAATAAAAGAAATTGGCAAAATGATAACTAGTCATATAAAACAACTAAACCAATGCTACACTACATAAGTTGAACTCTCAATACATTAGTTAAATTCTTTAAATCCATATATGATTGGATGAAAGCTCCGTTACACAAATATAATCAATTATTTCTCAACCCAATCGTCAGTCTGTACCATATCATTCCCAGCTATTAGGTTAGAGTTTGTATGACCATATATCCTATTCATACATGTTTGGGCCCTTCAGTTGGGCTTAGAACACTATTAAGGAGCTATCCTAGTTTTTATGAAAAGTTTTCATGATCAACTTTTGTAACTCTTTGCTCATTGAGCAATTCCCTCTCTTAACTTGCATATCTTCTTCTAAAATCAACTCCTTGAATCCCAAAACACATAAAACCAACAAAAACATAAATATCACTTCATTTTTGGATTTTGGTCAAAATTTGACCATTGTTGCTGACTTTTCTAGGACTTTTACTTCAAAGCCTAATTGAGCATATAAATCACACTAAACATCCTTAACTCAAAAGACACACCAAATTAACCTCAGGACTTAATGATTAGTCCTTATTACCTTGGTGGTTAGCAAGAACCACCTATAAGCCAAAATGAACTAGAATCTAGCAAGACTCTAGGGTGCTCCTACACCATTCTTCCTTGCAATAAAAAGCTAAGGAATGTCTGGTGTTAATAACTCTAGAGTGATGCCATTCTTCTTGAAGTCACTTTCTACTATCTAGGTAGGCTCTAACTCTAGTTGGTGTCTTTACTTCACTAGGTGCTCTATAAATGTCTTGTGCCTAGTCTTCTTCTTCATCCTTAAATATATAATCTTGTTAACCTATAGTTTGATCTAATTAGGTACCTTGAGTTCTTCCACATCCTTACTCACCCTATTACTATACTATTCATCATCCATCTCTGGTTCTTTATATTTGATCAAGTCCTTCACATTGAATATAGGAGAGATGGACATCTCCTTGGGAAATTCTACATTATAGGAATTTTAATCTTATCTATCCTAATCTTTGCATGGTCCAATCCTTTTCATCTGTAGCATACTTGGTATGCCTTTCTATAGTCTAGCATTGTTTAGGAAATCCATCATCAAGTCTCCTACTTAAAATTGTAGGTCTCTTCTCCCATCATCTTTCTTAGCTTTCAACCTATGATTTTCCTCCATTAGTGTCTTCTTTACTTGCTCCTAAACCACTCTCATTGATTGGAAAAATTCATCAACATGACCATTGATTCCTTAATAACCCTTCAAGTCTCTAAGCTCAAGAACATGTCTTGAATGTAACCCATACACCACTTCAAATGAAATTATACTAGTAGTCCTATTTGTACTATCATTATAAGAAAGTTATTCTAAAGGAATGAATTTTTCCCATCCTTGTCCATACTCCTTAGTTAAAAACCTCAACAAGTTACCAAGTACCCTATTAACTACCTCTATTTTCCCATCTATTTGGGAATGATAGGTAGAGCTATGAGATAACTTGGTTCCTAGTCTCTTCCTAAGGGTCTTCTAGAAATGGTCCATGAACTTCACATTTCTATCTTCCACTGTGCTCATGGGTAAGCCATGTATCCTAACTATGACTGGCATCATGTGTTTTTTTGCATGGAATAAAGGGACTCATTTTATTAAAATTTTCCATCACCACAAACACACTATCCAAACTAGTTGGAGTTGAAGGTAACCATACTAAAAATTCCATGCTGATGCACTCCTAAGGCCTATTTTGGATGGGAAATGGATGGTTGAGACCTATATTTGATGATGCCCCCTTTTCCTTTTGATACTCTTCACACTAATCCATATATCTCCTTACATATTTTTGCATCTTAGGCCAATAGTAGGACCTCTCTACTAAGTCTAGGGTCTTATTCATCCCAAAGTAGCCACTCAAACTCCCATTGTGTTTTTTTTGAATAAGATTCTCCCTCATAGAGCCTCTTGGGACACATAACTATTTGTCCTTGAATAGTAACCCATTCTACAATGTGTAGTCAACATATTCACTATGAAAATGATTATCAAATTTAGTGCATACCTTCTGGATCTCTGAGAAGTTTGCATCTCCTTTGTAGAGGTCCATGAATTCCTCAACTCTAATGATTTGCAATTTTATTTCCTAAGTAGTGAGAAACCTCCTAATAAGTGCATCTGCAACCTTATTATTGACTCCCTTCTTGTTCTTAATGGTGAAGGTATAGGACTATAGTAGTTCCATCCACTTGATATGCCTCAAACTTAGTTTGTCTTGAGTGTTAATGTAATGTAGGGCTTAGTGATCAGTGTAAACCATAAAATCCTTACTATTGGAATACTTTAGAATAACTAGGGGGGTGAATCAGTTATCCAAGGTCCAGATGTATAAATAAAACTTTTCACAAATTAGTGAACCCATAAAACATTATCCATCATGCATGCATCCATAAGATTATGCAATCACTTAAAACTTGTAGGTTACTCTTAAATCAACTTGCAAAAATGTAAACATGAAATGTTAAAAAATCATCAACACACTTGACACAATGATTTATGTGGAAACCCAATTTGAGAAAAACCATCAGTAACATGCTACTCTTTTTCACTTTTATGAAGTGATGCCTTATGAAAGGCCAACCCTATTAAAGATTACAATACACACTATTCAATGTGACCCTATTAAAGGATTTCAATCACCATATTATGAGTGGGCCTTGTTAGAGGACTTTAGACCATTCACTTGGAATGTTACCTGATTAAAGGATTTACAAATGACTTTTAGGTCAACCTTAATCCAAAGGATTTACCCTAGACTGATACAATTGTTAAAGAGTAATAATAAGGCTTTGATATAATAACAACTTACAACTTCATTTATAGACTATAGATCACTATTTAGTCCTCTATTCTGCTTGGCCTTCATACATTGTAGCTTTGGTAGCTTGTTCACCCTTCAAGCATTCATATCCTTAACCCTTCTTACTTAACATGCCAATATAGACTCTTCTCTTAGGTCTCTTAATGAAGCAAAATCCTTGAATCCTTGTCTTCCTTAGGTTCTCACACATGAAAAAATTGCTTCATTCCTATAAATAGGAAATTAAGATCTTTTGCCACTCATTCTCCATCGTCCAATTTAGGGTTTGAATGGATTAGGTAGGATACAATGAATCTATCCCACATTCCATATCTCTTCTAGAAACTTCTCCTTGAATCCTCTTTGAATTTGCCTAAAAATGGTTTACCTTGAATTCTGTGCCTCTAGCTCATCAATCTTATCTTCCACTTGGTTCACATAATCCAAGAAAAAAAACTTGTCAGCTTAGATCCATCAAGTTCATGGTCTTTCAAATAATGTAACAGCTTAGTATTATCTTGCTTCTGATGCTTAGAACATACTGCATTGCTTGACATCCTTTGTGAAATTACTCAGCATGAACTAAAGTTTATTGTTGCTCAACATCAACTAAACTTTACTCAGCATCCATTTTTCTACTCGGCATACACTAGAATAAGCATTTACTTGGTTCCAACTAATTTTCTTCTTAGCTTTCATTGACTTTTCTTGACACCTGCTATCCACTCGGTCAAGTTTGGTAGAGCAACTTTGTGTAACTTGTTCATCTAAATTTTCTTAGTGTAACCAACCTTTGTAACTTTAAGTAGATTATCAATATATCATGTTATCATTGTGTTAATTGATTCTTGTTCTTCTTTACATTAGCATAACTCATTCTTTCATCTAGGTGCTATTGTTATATCTTTTTATCAAATCATCTTCATCAATCAAATAAGTGATAGTACTTAAATTATATAAGAAATTGTCTTACCAACAAATAGTATGTTTGACATTAGTGACAAAAAAATATTAAAGCATATTATTCATACTTGTATGTTCTCAAATATCTCCCTCTTTGATTAGGTTCTTCAATCTATTCTCAATAGTCCCCCTCTTTAACATTGATGGTAAACCAAACTGATCAAAAAAATGGCAAACATCCTATTCAATCAAACTGACAACGTAGATGTTAGGATTTCTCCCTCTTTCATTTCTCTATCTTCCTCATCATACTTATACTTTCTTGTGATCAGCAATATCAACAAATCTGTAATCTCTCTTGATTGGTAATCTCTCCAATTATCTTTCCTTTCTCCTTCTAATCAATGAATCTCTCCCTTTGTAACAATTATCTCTTGATATCTCCCTCTTGATCAATCAATCTCTCCCTCTTTGATAACGATGCCAAAGACTTGTGCCAAAAACATGTCGTCTTGACATGTAGATATAAGCTTCTTTAGTTTTCTCCCTCTATCACCTTGCTTGTGACTAATTTGAAGTTTAAGCTCTTTGATTACTTTATGTAGCTCCTAAAGTAAGATCCTCTACATCAATGTGTAACATATGAAATTTGGCTTGTTTGATGTAGGACACTGCTCTTGTTACTTAGATAGCCTTTAATAGGGGTATCACCCCTAGTTTACCTCTTAGATACTCATCAGCATCCTTAGGTAATGCTTTTGTGAAGATATCAACAATTTTCTCTTTAGTGTTAACATATTCCATCTTCACCTCTTTATCTTGAACAACTAACTCTCTCAAGTAATGATACTTAATTGCAATGTGCTCAGTCTTTGTGTGCATCACAAGATTCTTTGATATATTGATAACACTTGTATTATCACAATAAAGTATCACTAGTTCTATGATCTCTTCCTTCATTCCTTTGAGTAGCTATTTGATCCATACAATATTTGTACAATTTACAACAACAACAACATATTTAGCTTCAACAATAGATTGTGAAGTGCAATTTTATTTCCTTCTAGTTCATGTAACCAACCTCTTGCCTAAGAAAAATGCTCCTCCATTGGTGCTCTTTTTGTCATCAATGTTTTCAACACAATCAACATTAGTGTAGGCTCTTAATTCAAATTTCTCATTCTTCTTATAGTATAGACCAAACTCTTCTGTTCCTTTCAAATATCTCATTGTTTTTTTTACAACCATCAAGTGATTCTCCCTAGGACTAGTAGAGAATCTTGCGACTATCTCTATAGATAATGCAATGTTAGATCTACTATGTACTACATATTACAATTTTTCAATCATAGACCTGTACAATGTTTGATTCACCTCAGCTAAATCATTAGTTTTTGAGAACTTTTGTCTTGTCACCATAGGTGTACTTACTTGTTTGGAATCCTCCACTCAAAATGTTTTCAATATTTTCTTGACATACTTTGACTGAGTGATGTATATACCATATTTCATCTGATATACTTGCAAACCCACAAAGAACTTGATCTCTCCAAACATAGACATTTCAAATTCTTACTTCATTTGATTTGAAAAATCCTTACATAAAGCATCTTGAACTCCAAATATGATATCATCAACAAAAAATTTAGATAGCAGAGTACCTTTTCCTTTCTTTGTCTTCATGTACAGATTGCTATAATCATTAGTCCTTTCAAATCCAATCTTCACAAGATAATTATGAAGTCACTCATACTGTGTTCTTGGTGCTTGTTTCAAACCATATAGAACTTTATGTAATCTACATACCATGTTCTTATTGTTAACATCAACAAATATTTCTAGCTATTCTATGTAAAATTCTTCCTCTAATATGCCATTCAAAAATGTAGATTTAACATCCATTTGATAAACTTTGAAATCTTTGTATGTAGAATAAGTAGGTAAAGTTCTTACTCCTTCCAATCTAGCAATAGGGGAAAATGTATCTCCATATTTAGTTCCTTGTGCATATCCCTTGCAAACTAATCTTGCTTTGTTAATTGTGACTTCACCATTTTTATCTAGCTTGTTTCTAAATACCCATTTGGTGCCAATCACCTTTTTGTCTCCTGGTCTACGAACTAGAGTCCATGTTTTATTTTTTTCTATTTGTGAAATCTCTTCTTCCATGGCTTTACTCTAGTTTACATCTTCTAATGCATCTCTCACTAATTTGAGTTCCTTCATACTCAATAAACATGTGTCATTTCTCAATCTGTTTCTTTTCATTGGTCTAGAATCTTTATATCCAATGATTTATGTACCAAGATGATGTCTTTTGACATATTTTGACAATCTTGGTTTAGCTCTTGTTTCTTCTTTTTGTCTTCTAGCTTTAGAGTCACTATGTACATCTTTATCAGGTAGTTAAAAATCTCTTTTATGTACACTAATCTCATAATTAGAATGTGCTTCAACATTATTCTATAACTCAACATTTGAATGTAGCTTAGTTCCTAAATGCAACTTGGCATTCATAGTCCGTGACTCAGTAGTCACTGGAACTTGTTGTTTGTTTATAGCTTGATTTGTAGCATCTTCTTCAGTAGGCATACCTTCATAAAAGTATACAAATGATTTGTATTCTTCCAGTTCTTTCATAGGTTCATCATCATATACTTCTGTATATTCATCAAAATTTACATTTGCACTTTCCACAACTTTGTTAATGTTAGTATTTAAACACTTATAAGCTTTAATTCTTGTGAAATATCCTAGGAATATACCTTCATCACTTTTTGCATCAAGTTTTTCATTCTTAAAATCTTTAGGAATTTAACATTTGCTTCCCAATACCTTAAAATATTTCACATTGGGTGAGTATCCATACCATAATTTAAAATGTGTTGAATGAGTACCTTTCTTGACTTGTACTTGGTTCAAGGTATAGATAGCTTTAATCATAGCTTCTCTCTAATATTTCAAAGAACCATTTTTCTTCATCATGAGTGTTCTAGCATAGTCCATTATAGATCTATTCCTCCTTTTAGTTATTCCATTTTGTGGGGGGTTCTAGGTGCAGATATCTATCTCTTGATTCTTCTATCATTACAAAACATCTCAAACTCATTTGATGTAAATTCTCCTCCTCTGTCAGATCTAAAACACTTTAGACTTTTACCTATTTCCTTCTCAACTCTTGCTAAGTACCACTTAAACACTTGGGAAGCATTATATTTTTGTTTCAGAAACATAACTATCATTATTCTAGAATAGTCATCAATAGGAAACATAATGTACTTATCTCCTTTGTAGCTTTGCACATCAATTGGACCACATAAGTCAATATGAACAATCTCTAGTATTGCTTTAGAGGTATAATCTTTACTTTTAAAACTTGACTTTGTCATTTTGCTAATTGACATTGTTTGCACATTATATTATTAGGCTTCTTCATCTTAGGAAAACCTCTAACTTTTCTCATGTGACTAATACTGACCAAGTTATCAAAATTGACATGACATAACCTCTTGTGCCATAGCCACACATGATCAAATTTTACAAGACAAGTAGCATCCTCTATATCAAGATAGGATAGATTACTCCTAGTTTGATCACCCTTTCTAATAAATTTCCCATCAGTGTCAAATATCTTAGTAATCTTGTTTTCAAACTCAACGTTACATACCAAATTATTCAATTGTGACACACTCAACATATTATAATTAAATCCCTCAACATAGTAAGCATTGTCACATAAAATTTTATCTATGAGCTTGGTAGAACCTTTTCCTTTTATCAAACATGGTGCATCATTACCAAATCTTACACTATTTCCATCATAACAATTCAAGGTAATGAACTTACTTTTGTCTCCAATCATATGGTGTGAACATCCACTGTCAATGATCCATCTATCATTCTTGTTCACACAAGTCACAAGTGCAGTTGCCTCATCTTCACTAGATTTTTCCTTCATTGCAACATACACCACTTCATCATCATGTTCTTTAGATTTCTCTCTTGTTTCCTCTTCAGAAATGTAGCATGACTTCTTGCTTTTGTCTCTATAGTCCTTTCTTTCTTCATCTCATCTGCTCTTGTATTTTTCACCACCTCTGTAATTCTTCTTCTTTGAACATCTAGTAGAAATATGACCAACCTCATTGCAATTAAAACAAATGATAGGTAATTTACCTTTGAACTTGTCTTTACCTTTATGGAATCTCTTTTCCAATAGTGCTTCAAGCTATTCTACATCCTTTTCATCTGTATCACTGTCACTAGACACATACCTCTTCTTTTTCTTCTCTATAGGTTCCTTTAATGATACCTTAGCTTTGAAAGAATATTCAATACTTTTAGGTTTGTAATTATTAGAGTTAGATAGCTCAAAAGTAGTAAGTCTACCTACCATACCTTCAAGTGAGAGATCATTCTCGGGTATACATCTCAATTCTTAAATTATAGAAACTCTAATAGCATATACAGGAAACACTGTTCTTAAAACTTTTCTTAGCATAGTATCATCATCTATTTTACTAGTACCTTCTCTTATTGCATCAAGAACTTCTTCTATGGGCAATACTTTCACCTTCTCCCATTCTCATATCATCAAACTTTCCTCCGAGACTTTCAGCTTTGGCTCTTAGAACATTTGTATCTCTTCCATAGATAGTGGTTAGGGCATCCCAAAATTTCTTTGCATTGTCAATACCTTTGATATCATAAAATTTAGTATAGCTTAGGACATAGGAAATATCTAACATTTCCTAGTTATGTTCTTTCTTCTTTATCATATCCTCAGTAGTTGGGGCTCCAACAGGATTAACATGCTCAATGGTATGGTAGATTGTACATGATCTCCAAGTCCTCCAAGGTGTAGCTTCATCAAACTCTTCCATGTAGGAAAGTTATCTCTATTGAGCTTGGGTACTTTTCTTTTTGACATATTAATCTTTATGCTTCTAGTAACTTCAAACTAGTTCTCTTATGCAGATGGTTATGATACCAATTGTTGGAATACTTTAGAATAACTAAGAGGGGGGTGGTGAATCAGTTATCCAAGGTCCAGATGTATAAATAAAACTTTTCATAGCTTAGTGAACCCATAAAACATTATTCATCATGCATGCATCCATAAGATTATGCAATCACTTAAAACTTCTAAGTTACTATTAAATCAACTTGTAGAAATGTAAACATGAAACATAATAGATTCATCAATACAGTTAACACAATGATTTATGTGGAAACCCAATTTGGGAAAATCACCAATAACATGCTACCCTTTTTGACTCTTTTGAAGTGATGCACTATGAAAGGCCAACCTTGTTAAAGGTTACAATACACATTGTTAAATGTGACCCTATTAAAGGATTTCAATCACTTTTTTAGGAGTGAGCCTTGTTAGAGGACTTTAGACCATTTAGTTGGAATGTCACCCAGTTAAAGGATTTAAAAATGACTATTAGGTCAACCTTAATCCAAAGGATTTACCCTAGACTTATACAATTGTTAGATAGTAACAGTAAGGCTTTGATTTGATAACAACTTACAAATTCATTTGTAGATTATAGATCACTATTTAGTCCTCCATTTTTTCTTGGACTATATACATTGTAGCTTTGATAGCTTGTTCACCCTTCAAGCATTCATATCCTTAAACCTTCTTTCCTAACATGCCAATGGAGAATCTTCTCTTAGGTCACGTGATGATGAAAAACCCTTGACTTCTTGTCTTCCTTAGGTTCTTGCAAATGAAAAACTTGCTTCATGAAAAACCATTCCTATAAATAGCAAATTAAGATCTTCTGCCACTCATTCTCTATTGTCCAATTTAGGGTTTGAATGGATTAGGTAGGATACAATGAATCTATCCCACATTCCATATCTCTTCTAGAAAATTCTCCTAAAATCCTCTTTGAATTCACTTAAAAATGGTTTATCTTGAATTCTATGCCTCCAACTCATCAATCTTATCTTCCACCCAGTTCACATAATTCAAGAAAACAAACTTGTTAGTTTAGATCCATCAAATTCACAATCTTTCAAATAATGCAACAAGTTAACATTATCTTGCTTCTAATGCTCAACTAATAGTGTGTTGCTTGGCATCCTCTATAAAATTACTTAGCATGAATTAAAGTTTACTGGTGCTCAACATTAACTAAACTTTACTTGGCATCCACTGTTCTAGTCGACATACACTAGAATAAGCATTTACTCGGTTCCAACTAATTTTTTGCTTGGCTTGCATTGACTTTTCTCAACACCTACTATCCACTTAGTTAACCTTGGTACAAAAACTCTGTGTAACTTATTTTTCTAATTTTTTTTAGTGTAACCAACCTTTGTAACATTAAGTAGATTATCAATACATCATGTTATCACTATCTTAATTGATTCTTGTACTTCTTTACATCAGTATAACTTAACCTTTCCTCTAGGTGCTATTGTTACATCTTTTGATCAAATTGTCTTCATCAATCAAATAAGTGATAGCAATTAAATTATATAAGTAGTTGTCTTACCAAAAAATAGCAGGTTTGACATCAGTGACAAAACAATGATTGAAGCATATTAGTCATACTTGTATGTTCTCAACAATCTCCCTCTTTGATTAGCTTCTTCAATCTATTCTGAACACTTAGGCAATAGGTAATACCTCCACCTTTTAAGGGCTTGAACTAAAGCATATAGTTCTATGTCATAGGATGAATACCTAGACCTTGCCTCATTTAACCTTTCACTAAAGAATGCCACTGGCATGCCTTCTTGGCTTAGGACTATACCCACTACAATGCTACTTGCATCACTTTGCACTATGAATGACTTATCAAAACTTGGAAACACCATTATAGGTTGGGTAGCCACTTCCTTCTTCAATCTTTGAAAGCATTCATTGGCTTCTTTGGTCCACACAAACTTTGTCTTGATTCATCCTTTTATGGTGTCAAGGATTGGTGCACAAATTTCACTTAATCTCCTTATAAACTTCCTATAAAATTGAGCTAATCCATGAAATTTTTTGACTTCATTCCCTATCTTAGGAGTAGGCCAACTTAAAATTTCCTCAACCTTGCTCTTTTCCATCAATTTACCTTGTGACACTACAAACTCTAGGTAGACTAGTTCTTGTTTCATGAACTCACTCTTTTCAAGGTTTATGGTGAGCTTTTCCTCTTAGGGTTTCTTCAACATAAGTTCTAGGTGTTTTATGTGTTCTTATTTTTTTTATACTAAATATGAGGATATCATCTAAATAGACTACCACAAAGACTCATATATAATCCTTTAACACCTCATTCATTACCCCCATAAAGGTACTAGGTGCATTTGTAAGCCCAAATGGAATTACTATCCATCATATAACCCCTTTGTGGTCTTAAAGGCTGACTTCCACTCATCTCCCTCTTTCATTCTAATGTGTAGTAGCCACTTTTAAAATCAATCTTAGAGAAATATTTATCACTCCCTAAGAAATCCATTAAATCTTCTATTTTAGGAATAAGAAACCTCTATCTAATAGCTATCTTATTTATTATCGTAGAATCAATACACATTCTCCACTTACCTCCCTTCTTAGGAACCAACACCACTAGGAAAAAACATGGGCTTATACTCCTCCTTATTAGACCTTGATCCAAAATCTCTTGAACTTTCCTTTCTATCTCTTTATTTTTCTCTAGTGTCATCTTGTATGTAGCCTTGTTAGGAAGTGATGGCCTAAGCACAAAATCAATTTGATGGTTGATTTCTCTTTTTGGTGGTAATGTAAGTAGTGTACCTTCACAAATGATGTCTTTGAACTAATCTAGTAGTTGTTTCACCTCTTTTGACATAGGTGAATGTTTAGGTGCCTCCTTTTGGTGGAGCTAAATATTTTAAAAATATTTTCCACCTTTTATTTCTTTGATTATAGTTAATTTCATTGATTTATTTTCATATTAAAAATAATGAATCATTTCAGGGGTTGTCTTCATAGCCTAAGTTGATTATATGGTTGTGATAAAATAAAATAATCACTTACTGCATTTTTTTTTGTTTTTCAGGAAGTCATGATTTATTTAGATGATGTTGAATGCCCTGCTTTTAGATATTATTCTTTACTCATGCACATAATTTTGTATTATGGTCAACTAAGAAACTTATGGCATGGAAATTTGAAATTAAATGTGTAGGAAACTAATGGTGATGAAAAGCTAGTTCAAATGTGGAATTCAATATGAGATTACAAATATAGTGCATCTTTCTATGTTACTTTTGAGGAATATTTTGTGTAGCTCCTATATGCTTTGTTTGGGCATCAAGATTTCCCTTTTATCAACCCTGACATATATAGATTTTTGAGATCTAAGGATAATAGATTGGGGGAAAAGATTAAGCACAATTGGGGTGATTGGTATGCATATGATTATTTTACATGTTTTAAAGTTTTAGGATTTGAGGGTAAGCCATATAGACTGCCAATCTTAGTACTTGACATAATTTCTTATTTGGAGATTATAAGGCAAATATCAAATAATATTTGGGACGAAAACAAGGAAAAAAACTTTTCTCTATACCACTTTATCTTTTGGATATTTTTCAATTTGTGCAAACAAGTCATATCATAAAATTGGAGAAAAATTGTTGAATGAATATCATATGTACACTATGGGTTTGTGGACCCATTATGATCCTAAAGGTTATATCCATGCCTATATAAAGCCAAATAAATTGGGTGATTATGCCCATCATAGAATTGAAGATGAAAAGAATTTCATGAATATAGAACGGTTGGAGGTTCAACAAAAGTTGCAAGACCATAATAGAGAGTTGGAAGAAAAGATGCAGCAAGAATTGGAACAATTCAAGAATGACATACAAAATATGCCAGACTCCCTTGTTCTAGTGACTAGAAATTTAGATAGGCTAGAGCTTCAAGCATTGGAATATAATGTCTAGGTTCTTGACATGTTAGATGTTGAAAAGTATGAATAAATCCTTGAGTTTAGAAAGTTTGTGAGTGATGATAACTTATCAAATCAAACAAATTTACTTTTGTTTTATACAACTATAGAGGCAATGTATTGAGATAGAGTGTTCAACACATCACTCCAGATAATGAAAAAGAGTTAATAGCCAACTTGAAGGAGGATATCAAGAAAGAAGTAGAGAGAATGACTCCAAACAAAGGGAGACAATTTATGAGGCCAAAATGATGGTTTTAGCTAGGTGGAATTTGAGTGTATCCTATATCTTTGACAACCTAATCAAATCTAGAAAGAAAGTTATAAAATTGGAATTGTAGGGTATGAAGGATGTGATCATTGGTCTATGTTGTTATGGATCCTCTATCCTCCACAAAAGAGGCCACTGATTATTGATATTGATCAAGTTTCTAGTGATTTAATGATATTGAAAGTAGGGGTAACAAACCCTAATAAATCAACAACTATGCAAGTAGACATGACCTTTTTTAACTAGTCACAAATGAAACAAGTAATATTGAGAGCTTGCTGAAAATAGGAAAGCCATAGATCCATCTTATGATTCAATCATCAAATGATGCCTTGAAGAGTGAATTGAAGAGACTATAGGAGGAAAATAGAAGGCTAAAGGATGTATCCTTGATTAGAAGGGAAATATTTGGCTCTATATTAAAAAATCATTTTAGGATCTTGTTGACCAAGGTAGGGCACATTTTGGATCTGTATAATGCATACAAGCCCTTGGCCCTTTAGCATAACAAGATATACAAAAATCTTGTCAAAAAAAAAAATAATCCTATAGAAGAGGAAGACATTCGAGAGGCCAATTTATTGATCCATGATCATAATATATACACCCAAGAGTTTAAATCCACTTTCAAGTTATTTGAAGATTTGGTAATAGAGAATGGAGTTCTATCCTAGCATGATGCAAATGGAGAGACAATCGATCAGGAAACATGGATAGGGATTTTCCATGCGATTTAGGAACAAGCCCTAGGAGCAGTAAGGAATGACAATTTGGAGATGGCAAGAACTAGTGAGAAGATTGAGTGGCCAATCAAGATTGAGATCAAGGCTCATGAAGTGATAAAAAAACTAGCATATTAAGAAATGCAATGATTTTATTGAAGGATCGACAATAGATTTATCTGAATAAATCTTTTTCTCTTATAATCTTGTTTTGATTAATTGACATGTAATAGTTAGTTATTTCTTGCCTAGTTAAGATTAATTTTGTAAACAAAGCGACAATCATAAACAAAGCGATTAATTTGCAGATACAATCATTATCATCATATATTTTTCCATACATGTATTTTATAGAGAGAGTGAATATCACAAATTATCTTCTCTGACAAGTCTCTAGGGTGCGAGGTATAGTCCTACTAGCCTTGGTTCTATAGAGCCAAAATTATAAAAGTTTATATTCATTTAGAGTGGAACTTGTCAATTAGAAAATTGCTAATAGGAATTCCCATAATTGGATCATCATTCCATAGGAAATCTAATCGTCTAAATTGGGCACCAAAAAATTGGTGACTTTACTGGGAAGTTGTTTGCACAATCAGGGATTATGAAGTAATCCATAAGTTTTTGGTTTTATAAGATAAAAAATATAGAGCAAAGAGTTTGTGCACTCTCCTGGAGGTAGAACCCAGAAGAAAAAAAATTAATTTTCCTGTATAATAGAGGTGACGAATCTACAATTAAAAGATATATGAATAACCAATTGGTAGTACTGAGAAAGTAGGATAGTTTTAGAAGGCTATCAATAAAGTATATGTGGGGAAGGATATCTACACATACAGTGAGCACTAAGAATATACTCCTAAGAAGTGTAATAGAAGAGAAAAAAAATGTCCAAAATGATATTTGGAAGCTATGGGAAGGTGGTTGAAAAACTAAGAGATATTTCTCCTGATGATAGAGTTAATGGGACTCAGTTCCAAGATGAGAATTTTTTTGAGAATGAAACTCAATTTCCAAAGGATATCCATTTTTAGAGAGGGATTAACTTCCTTTAGATGAAAAAGAAGAAGATGTTAGAGTAGGTGAAATGATTAAGGAATTTGTCAATCTTATGAAAAGTAAAAGATCTACAAGGGCTTTGAAAAGGTTGCCTAGTGAGGTCCTACAATTAATTGGAATACCAAGGGATCAATGTGTTACAACATAACTAGAGAGAATTATACTAGAGAGAGAAGAAGATATAATTGGAATAGGTAGGAGTGGCATTCCTAGACTTCCTAATAATTAGCCTAGAAAAAGAACAAATAAAGATGTGGATCATAGAGTAGATAACCGTACACAACATCCACACATAGTCGAAAGACTTAAGACATCTTGCTAATAATCAAAACAAAAAAAATGCATCTCATAATAATAATTTATACGATCACAATAATGTTAGAAATCATAATTCATTTGTGGGTAATGACAATAATACACAAAATAAAAAACAACCTAGAGGAAGAAATATGAACAATAATCAGAATATGAAAAGAAATAATAGACATCAAAATAACAGGTTTAATTAGAATGTTAGGGAAAATAGGTTTAATTAGAATGTTAGGGCTCTTGTACCACTAGAGTGGTATAGACAACTAGATTTTTATGGTATATATGGATTTCCAAGTCTTATATCAAATTATTTAAGAATTTCAATCCCAAAATACTTCGAGAATGGAGCTATATCAACAGAGACTCATTGCATGAATTTAAAAGAAATAATTGAGGAAATGAGTGAAGCTCATGAGGATGTCCTAATGAAGTTATTTTTTCAATCCTTGACTAAAGATGTAGCCGAATGGTACAAAAGTTACCTAATGGATTCTTGGGAAGTTGGTAGGAATGTTTTGATCAATTCATCGAGCATTTTGGTGATCATAATGATCCTTCTTTTTCTTCACATGAATTAACTAGCATCAAGAAAAATCAGAATGAAACTATCCTTGAGTTTAATAGGAGATTCAATAAGGTGCTAAAAAAAAGTACCAAGATACATTAGGCTACTCAACATGGTCCTTATGGATTTCTACATAAATTCTTTGGATCATAAGATGAATTGTGTGATTAGAAAGGAAAAGCTTGCTACCCTTCAACAAAATTTCAAAATTGCCCTATCTTTGGAGAACATTAGAAAGGCAAAAAACAGTGGGTTGAAAAGGGACGATCTTGAGTTGTTCAATCCTAAAGATTTGAAGTAGAACAAAGAAGAAGACAAGATTGACAAAATTTTGAACATAATGAAAGATGAATATGGGAAGTGGAAGAAATAATTTCCCCCCCAAAAAGAAATAATCACCCTTCTATCAAGAATGAAAGATATAGGCTACAAGAAATGCCCTATAATACTACTTGAAAAGATGGAAAACCAATAAACACCAAGGAAAATCCAGACCCTCTCAAAAGAAATAACCATTTTTTTGATAATAATCCTTGATGTGATGTTTTCCTCTTGCCTCATATGGTAGACCAATGTGTGATTGCTCAAAATATTTGGGATGAGAAAAATAATGACAATGATGAAAAACCTATCTGTAATGCATTATCAAGTGGACCATGTTGGGGTGAGGATTCATCAGAAAATGACTACACAATAAATTATGTAGATGGAAGGTATCAAATGAATCAATAAGTATTTTTAGATGATGAAGAAATCCCATGAATCAGAAAGTTGTCTAAGGAAGAGAAAGAAGCTTATACTATTGCACCAATCAAACAAATAAGAAGTAACTATAAGTTGAGGAACCAAGAGATCAATGAAGAACAAAGAAAAGGGGAGGTATGTTTACCAATATTGGAGCTAAATTAATCAAAGGTAAGGATCATAATATTAATAAATAAGAGGAGCAACCAAAACTTACAAAGACAACAAGATACAAGAATCATGCTGGGAAGAACTCTCATTGCTCTAGTTCCTTCATAGCTCAAGCTTTATCTCAGGTAAAATTCTTTGTTACGCTAATGGAAATTATGAAATTTCTAGATTCTAGGAATGGGGCATCAAAATGGATATATGAAGTTGAAAGTCATAAAGAAGAAAAAGAAGATGCTCAAAAGATGCCTAAAATATATCTAGGAATTATTGTTAATAAGGATCCACCTCAAATCAATACATTTTATTTAACTTTGGTTATAAATGATAAATTGGTAAAAAATTGTATGAGAGGAGCTATGAATATTATACTTAGTGATGTGATGAAAAGTTTAAATCTAAATGTTGATACCCCTTATGGTAAATTTTATGCTATGGATAATATATATTTCCTTATTGTGGGAGTTATAAAAGATATTGATTTCATATTTCCTTTTTGTCCTAAAAAGGTTTATAAGACTCATATTATAGTAGTGGATGTTGTTGCTATTTATGATATGCTTTTGTCTAGAAAATGGTCTAACCTTGTTGGGAAAAAAATTCAATTATATTTATCTTATGCAAATATTTGAGTGAATGACAAAACTATTAGAATAGATAGAGAGCCCAAGTCAACATATTTTGTAGAAGATATCAGTCTAGATCAAATGAATTGTTTTTTCCATTTGGATATAGACAATTTTCAAGTAAGTATCTCTAAGGAAGACTTGCAAAAGGTGGATCTGATTAATGAATGTGTTTCCATAGATCATGATAAAGTATAGAGAATGAACTTTGATGGCTTGTGTTTCGAAGAAGGTAATGGTGGAGGTACAATATTTATTACTTCTAAAGGTAAAACTTGCAAATTTTCATTTTTGTTATCTTTTGAGTGTAATAATAACATAGTTGAATATGAGGCCTTGTTGTTAGGATTGAGAATAGACAATAAACATGGCATTAAAATTTTAAATTCTTTTGGTGATTCTAACCTCATTGTTTCCAAAGTTAGAAATAAATTTGCTACAAAAAAGGATAAAATGAAACAATATAAGAATGAAGTATGGGATAACATTGAAAATTTTGATGCATCTAACATAACTTGGATATATAGATTTGAAAACGTTCTTGCAATTTTTTGGGCTAATTTGACACTTAGGAAAGGTAATATTCCTTATGCAAATATTACACAAATAGAAATACAAAATAGGCTAACAATTCTTGATAATGTACATCATTGGAATGTTTTTGAGGATGATGGGGATATTATTAATTTTCTAGCATGTGAAGGGAGGTATGAAAGAAAAATTCTAGAACTAAATAATGTTGTGGAAGAGGTTGATGAGAAATAAAGGCTTTTTGGCAAAGGAGTCATTTAGTTAAAGGAAAACAAAATTCCTAAGGGATTTGTAGCATTAGAAAGAGTATTTGATAATAAGGATGCTAAAGAAAGGGATAAATTTTACTATAAAAGATGAAAAAGATGTTGAGAGGATTAATCCAGTAACTGAATGCTCTCTTAAAGGTGTTCATAAGGGAAAAATTTAACCTCTAAAATTAGACAAGATATCATCAATTGGTTGAGGAAGTATAGACATGTGTTTTCATGGTCATATGATGATCTCAAGGCCTATAGGGAGGACTTATTCCAACATAAAGTGTCATTGAAACCTGATACCAAACCCTTTAGGAAAGGAAAGAGGCCTATAAACCCTACTCTTGCTCCAAAAATGAAAGAAGAGTTCAAAATGAGGGATGCTGGAATTATTAAACCAATTAGATAGTCAACATGGGTTTCTAATTTGGTTCTAGTGAGAAAAAAGAATGGAGATATTAGATTATGTATAGATTTTAGAAATTTGAACATCTCATCTCTCAAGGAAAACTATTCCTTGCCTAACATGGAAGCATTATCATAGGAGGTTACGGGGAATTAATTTCTATTCATGATAAACTAATTTTTAGGATATAATCAAGTTAAGGTGAAAGAGGAGGAACAATACAAAACAACATTAATACACCATTAGGAACTTATGTGTATGCAAGAATGCCATTTGTGTCAACAAATGCAGGGGCTACTTTCCAAAGAGCTATGGATGTAGCTTTTTATGGTTTGATTCATTTTATTATGGTAGTATATCTAGATGATCTCATAGATTTCTCTAATAAAGAAGAGGATCATTATAAACATTTGGAAAAAATATTTAAAAGAGCTTTGGATTATGGAGTGTCTTTGAACCCTAAGAAATGTAATTTTACTATTATAGAAGGAAAGTTACTTGGTCATATTGTATCCAAGGAAGGGGTAAGGATTTTCTCGAGGAGAGTTTCTACCATAGATAAGATACAGGTTCTAAAAACATTAAAATAAATTCAATCATTCTTTAGACAAATTAACTTTGTGAGAAGGTTTGTTTCAATTTTTTTAGAATTAGTAAAAGCCTATTTCTAAAATGATGAAAAAGAATGCAAAAATTTCTTGGAATGATGATATGTTAAAAGCATTTGGAGATGTCGAAAAGGCTATTAAAAAGACCCTTGTGTTAAAGTCTCCTAACTTTTCTAAATCTTTCCAACTATTTTCTTTTGCATCATTTCATACTATAGCAGCAGTCCTCTTTCAAAAAAATGAGGATGGTCATGAGTAGCCCATTTTATTTTTTAGTAAAAGTTTACAAGCATATGAGTTAAGCTATGATATCATTGAAAAATGGGCTTATGCCTTAGTAAAGGCAGTGAAGTATTTTAGGCCATATTTGGTAGGTGCACAAATAGTAGCATATGTTCCTAATGTTGTTTGTAAGGACATTTTTAGGCAATCAAAAGTAATAGGTAAGAGGTGTTAGGTATAAGATTTCAATATAGATATACAAATTACCAAATTGGTTAAAGGATAAGGATTTGTTGAGTTAATAGCGGAATCAAACTTGGAGGATAATTAAGTGAATCAAATAGAAGAAGATCATTGTGAAGTAAGCATTGAAACATTTCATGGTATGCTAATATTATTTTGTTCCTAAGAACTATGTGTTTTAAAGAAGGAAAGATAAATAGTTAGAAAAGAACTATAAGATTACAGTCTGAAAAGTACATTCTTATTAGTGGTGATCTTTATTGGAAAAATAGAGATGACATGATACTTTTTTTTAGGTCCCTATCAATCAAAACACATATTTTTAGAGATGCATAAGGGAGTATGTGGAGGTCATTTTTCTACTAAAACTATTGCACATAAAAATTTAAGGCTTGGTTACTTTTGGCCAATAGTTTTTAGGGACAGTTATGACTTTGTCACAAAATGTGAGGAATGTCAAATTTTTTTGGTAAATTAAAATTTAATGGTTTTTTACCCATGAGACCTATGCAATTAGTTGAGCTTGAAGAGAATAGGAGGTCAAGTCATGAGAAAAACTTGAGGCAATAGTAGAAAGTAAAGATATTACATGACAAAGGAGAAAAATGTAGAAAATTTGAGGAAGGAGATTGGGTTCTAAAATGGAATGCAAAGGACTGAGACAAAGGGAAACATGGAAATTTTGAAGCTATTTGGCTTGGACCATATGTTATCACTGGTAATAATGGTGAGGATTCTTATTACTTGTAGGATATTGATGGGTGTGATAAGGAGTTATCTACTCATGGTCATTACTTAATTAGTTTCTTCTTTCAAAACTAAAGATGAGGTGTACAACTAAACCTTTTTCCTTTTTCCCTTTTAATTTATTTCTTGTATTGTTTTTTTTCTCTTTTATATCTAATCATTGGTCTCCTTCTTCCAAAGATAACTCAATTCTCAATGTATCAATAGGGGTTATATGTCACCAACTAGAGCCATTGGTGGAGCTAAATATTTTATAAATATTTCCACCTTTTATTTCTTTGATTATAGTTTATCTCATTGATTTATTTTCATGTTGTAAAATTATATATCATTTCAAGATTCATAGCCTAAGTTGATTATATGGTTGTGATCAAATAAAACAATCGCTTACTACATTTATTTTTATTTGTAGGAAATCATGATTTACCATCTAAATTACAGATGCTTGTCTCAAAATCCATTCCAAGGGCTTACTCATCACATGGAAATCCTTATAAATGGATGATGGTTCTAATTTTCATAAAATTTAGTGAGATATTTTTGTTGTTGTTGCATATATCACTATAGCTACATCGATGAAGCATCAAGTATCAATGTATGTTATAGTGATAGCAATGGGGTCATTTTCAAAGATTGGGTGAGATATCTCTATAATATTAGCAATCAAGTCTATTGCTATGCAAAGATGACACATTGTTAATATAGCAATGAGCGATAAAAAAAAGTATATCACTATGACATTCAGTGATCATCAATAGTTGAAGAAATGAGATTTTGGTTTTGGTGATTAGTGATGAAGTGGGTGATATTTCTATAACATATATCAATCAAGTCCATCAGTGACTAAAGAAAAGGACTTTATGTTGTAGTGATCAATGATAAGATTGGTTTATCACTATGTGCTACAACATGAAAAAAATATTTTCAAGAGGGATCACTATTACCTATAGTGATAGATTGAAGTTGATCCTAGATCGCACTTGGATAAATATGAACATAGTGATAAGTGATGGACATTTGTGTATTGTTATGTACTATAGAAATATGATTAAAACTTGCCACAAAGACTATGCTTGTGGTCACTATACTCTATAGTGACAATACCTATTAGAGGTTGTAGGAAGGGGATTTTAGATATAGTGATGAGTAATAGGGTTATCATTATTTCTATAGTGATAAGTGCAAAAAGTAAAATTGAATTGCTATTTAGGGGCTAAGGCACATAGATAAAAGGTGTGTGTGTATTTTTTCCAAAAGATACAATGATCAAATATTTGAAAAATACTTAATGAATTGAGGAAGTAATGGCAAGAAGTGACCACTAAAAATATGTGTTGTATTATAATGATCAAAACATTTATAGCATATATTCATGTAGGGAAATCAATGCATGAGAACACAAGACATTTTGTATTAAAGAGGTAATCATTCCTTATTTTGAACACAAAGAATTTCATAAGAGTTGTAAGGTTTTCTATTAGTGCATGGAGTTTGCAGTGATTCAATTTAGAAAGAATTTTTAGAGAAGCATGGAGAGTTCTAGTTCAGCATAGAAAAGGAAGTTTAAGCAAGTGAAGAAGGGTAAAAATGAGAAAAAATAGAAAATGGAAGATGAAGTTCCTCCTAGAAAACTAAATGAGGACTTGGTTGAACAAATGGATTTTGCTGGGTGTAGTGCCTGCCCCTAGTTCGCATTTTGTTATCATTGTTGAACTCTTTTAGAGCTAGTTTTATGTTGTTGGTTAGTAGTATTATTTTGAGATTATCAGATATTGTGCTATGAATTCAGTTGATATGTGATGAGATTACTTAGACTCTACATTTTATGTATGTATGATGATTATTTTTAGTATTCACAATTATTGATGATGATTATTACATTGCTTTCAGTTATTAATGATGATTAATAAGATGATTTATTATCATATGTGTTTTCTTATGGATACTAACCCCATACTTGCATGTGTATGGTGTGCGTGTTTGCTTTGTGTGTTTTCTTTTGTATGGCGTGTCTGATGTGGTTAAGGAAGGGAGTCGTAGTCACCTGCTAGTCGGGATCTACACGATGCACCACTTCCTGCCATTGCCTGTTTAGTTTAGTATATATTGTGCTTGTACATGCATGATTTTTATGCAGGTTGCAAGTATCGGGTATCGACTTCCCTGAATTGTCAGGATGAGCGAACCCTATCACACTATCTCAATGATAAGAGAGGGGAAATAAATTCTCAAGTCCAAATCCCAACCCTTTAAGCCATTTGTTCTAATTAAAAAATTAGGACAAGTATCTAAGTTGAGTACCCTCCGAATGCATCAGATGATGTAATTCATGATATAAACCCCTTGGTTTGATTTGTATGTATTTTGGCTATGATGGATTTTTCGTATTTTTACCTTTGTGAGTCTTCAGAGTATTTTCTGTTAATTAAGCCTAATTAAAAGATTTAATTAATGGTTTAATTAAATGCAAAATTAATATAGTATTTTATTATTTATTTTATTTAATTAATTGAGAAATTAATTAAATAAAATAATTAAATTGGAAGATAAAAGTTATAATATTAAATTTAGAATGTGACAATATTTATTTTAATAATAATATATTTGGAGCTCATTTTTAAATAAATGACTAAATAATAATATTATTAAAGCTAATAAATATTTTAGCAATAAAATTTTAAAAAATAAAATTTAAAAGTGGAAAATATATCTTAAATTATTAAAAGATTCTAAATCTCATATGATTAAAATATAAATATGTTAAGATTGAAAAGAGGAGATATTAAAGTTAGTGCATGAGACCTAATAAATAAATTAAATTTGGAAAGAGTAAAGTAAATTGGAGTTACAAGCTTGCATGAGAATTAACATGTGTCAACAACATGAGGATTAGTGCATCAATTAAGCACAAGGTGTCTACAATTCTATGACTCATCAAAAAAAATTAGAAAAGACTCATGCTTAGTTGGTGACACCTTTCAGCAGTTTCAAGAAGCATTCCAAAAGTTTCTTGAGAGCTCTTGATATTCAAGCATTCATAAAAATTTAAAAGAAAAACTTAATGGAAGCTATAAGTGGAATGGAAGCTGCAAGCTTAATGAAAGCCACGAGTTACAAGCAAAAAAGGAGAAGCTTCAAAGCTCAAATGCATGGGAGAAGATTCATATGCTCATATATTTTTTACTTGTTTCTATACTCTTTCTAGCACTTCTAATCACTTGGAGAATTCGATCGGCTTGGATTCTTTGAAGAATTGCGAATGATGGAGCAGGAAGAGATTTTCCATAGACTTCTGAGGCATGAAAAATTAGCATCAGTGTCCAGGTGCACTTGTGATATTCTCATATTTCCTTTGCACTCTTTCTCTTCCTATTTTCATTATATCTGTTTTATGTGTCTGAATACTCGCTATGATTGAATCTACTATTTGAAATTGAAATCAAGATATTTTATTTGGTTGAGAAGAAAACAATAGAAAAATCTTAGATCCAATTAAGGAGAAATAATTAGATCTTAATCGAGTTTAGGCTCGAATTTATATTGTGAAATTAGATAGACAAGATTTGGAATTAAAATAGAAATTTTATGGTGAAAATTCGAATGATTAGATGTAATCTTTCTATCAATTATATTTTTAGATGCATATGAACAAACCCTTTTATGGTTAAATTTAGAGAACAATTATTTTAAGAGAAAATTCTTAATTCATCACAAATTGTCCTGTCGCTGCCTCTTGGATAGACCCGAATTCAGACATTCATAACTTTTTATCGGGATTAAATTTATTCAATCGCTTCGGTCAAAATTGGTGCAATTTGGTCCTCTCTAACATATTTAAATTTCAGCCCGATCCAACGGTTCATTAGGGAGATATGACCACCGTACTGGGACTGTTTTATTCAAAAACGGATGTCTCTTCATCTTCCATAACCAAGAGTTCTTTATGCTTAAACTTCACAAAAATAATATATGAAAGTAATATAATCAAAATTTAATAATTATTTAATTAGTCTAAAGACTAATAAGAATGTTCTAAATGAATTAATGGAGATTTTTAATAGAAAGTTGTGGATGGAGCTGATGGATAGAGATATTGAATTAATAGAGAATAGATGACTTTTAATATTAATTATTTAATATATAGTTAAGAGGTGGTAATTTATAAAAGTGTTTAATGATGATTATTAAGAGACTCAAATTTTAATGATATTAGATTTAGATTTAAATAAGAATTATTATATTGACAAGGAGTCATAGTCACATTATAACATTGTTATAACATAGCTACGATTTGAATTATTGATATGCCTTAAAGGTTAGTTAAATAATAACTAATAGAACTTATGGAAATATAGTTTGATGAGTTTATTATTTATTAATGTTTGTTGGCTCTAACAAACTATTAATAAATAATGGTTTAAATAGTTATCAACAAATCTGATTAGAGATAATCTAGTGGAGATTATTTAATGAATTAAAGATATTATTGCAATCTTCCCTTATTAGAATCTTATTAATATGCATTAGTTTTATATAGTCTATAATCTAATCTAATTAAATCAAATTTAATTAAGATTAGTTAATAGCAGAAGAAGTGTAATTAATTATTATTCAATCTAAGTAAATGGATTAAAAGAAAAGATATTTTAGTACAGTTTATATAGTAAACTTTTTATAATGTATATTGAATACTATTAAACAATTTTAGAGTTGTTTAATGAAGATGATAATGTTAAGAATTTGAAAATTATTCATCTACAATGAGTCTTATTGGTTTGATAGGGATATTTTTCAAAACAACTTTTATATAGACAAAACATTATTAGAACAATAAAAAAATGGAGTCTAATGGTTGATTTTAATATTGATTAAATAATTGTAAGATGATAATTTATATTATGTTGATTTAAATTTGAAAACTCTAAATGATATTGGATTAAGATTGAATTATTATGTTATTGGTTAATATGTTTGAATACTTGAATGGTATTAAGAGTTAGCTAATGAAGTTCTATGTAAAAGTTCTCTAGATTGATTATTTATAGTTGTGATAAGTTTATTATTTATTAATGTTTGTTAGGTCTAACAAACTATTAATAAATAATAGTATAAATAGTTTAAATAGTTATCAACTAATACAAACAGAGTTACTCTAAAGGAGATTAGTTAATGATTGAAGTACTGTAAAAGATATTAATCAAATTAAATTGGTTAATAATTTGGAGGATTATCAGTTAATTGAATCAACGTACATAAGAAAAACTTATTTGAGATAATAATACTTGGTATTGAAGATTTATTATAACTTGTTAGTATTAAAATATAAATGAGAACATTGTTGAAGAGTGATGTATGTGATCATTAAAGATTTTATAATAAGATTCCCAATATAGCTTGTCATTAAATATTAACAAGTTATTATTATTGAATTATTAATATGATCATTTGAGTATTGAATTATAGTTGACTTTTAACTTACAGAAATTTAGTTAGTTATTAGTCAACTAATGTTAATTAGAACGTTGCTATAGTTATACAATTATTAATTAAATCAATTAATGGGAGTTAATTAGATTTAATTAATAATTAAATTATGTAATAAAGATTTAATTGATATAATTCTTTTAATGAGATTGTAGAAATATTGATATCAAGTTGATAGGTCTTATTCCGATGACTTGAATAATGACTTTAGATATTTTAATGGTAAAGACTTAGTAATATATAATTGAGAATTATCAGAACGATTAAAGGTCAAGGATTGTGAACCGATATTAATTGATCATTCTAATAAAGTTATAATCTCTTATTCGAAGAATGATAATTGGTCCTCTTATAATATAACGAATAATGATTTTAGAAAAGCTGAAAGATTAATTAATTAGAATGTGGATCATAGTTAAATAAAGAGAACAATTTAATTAAAGGCCAATAAGTAAATACTTATCCTTAAGTTATTCTTAGAATGTAATTCTTAATAATGAAAGGATAATGCTATCGAGAACAAATGAGTTGACTTGTAGGTCAAATGATGAAACTTAAGACACTGAAAATATACTTGCAAACAGGAAACTGGAAACCTCTACACTGATTCAACTATGTAAGATAGCAAAACTAAAACATGTGTTTGCATCGTGTATTCTATATGCTTCTTGTTTTGGGTTTTGGGTTGATTAGCATTGACCAGTCCTAGGTTGTGACCAGAGGCTCGGAGGTTATGAGATGTGATGGCATGTTGATCTTCTTTGGTCTCGATCTTTATAAACCCAACCATGGTTATGTGATCGTATGCTTTATGAAATGTTTGTTATTGTTCATTAGTCTTCATGTGTGAAACTGAGATGTATGTGTATGAGACACTTGAGCTAATCATTTTTGAGTCATCGATCAGTTATCCTTGGATTTCTTTGTAGTCGCCATGATGGGACTAAAGTGTTGATTTATTTCTTTATGATGTCATATTGTGACATGTTTGACTCAACCATTTTGGAGTCTTCGATTAGTATGATTTTGAGATATTCTTGGTTGCTTGTTGAGAACCAATGGATGTGATGATATATTTTGGTTATTGAGAACCAATGGATACTTATGATTATCAGTGATGCCTTCAGTTGCCAATAGAGAACTGTTGTGATCATGATTTTCTATGGATGCTTTTCGAATGCTCATGGAGATTTGATAATTCTTATCTTGGAGATTTGATGATTCTTATTATGGATATTTGATGCTTTTATCATGGATATTTGATGATTCCTTTTATGGATTTTCTTTACAGTCGCTTGTACAAGACTGTGGTGATTTATGATTCCATGAGCATTAGGGTAGGTAATCTACTTGTAGTGTTGGAAAGTGGCTTGCAATGGGGGCCGGGGCCCTAAGTGACTGCCAGGGTAACTCATTGTAAGTTTGGTTAATAAGTGATAACATTTACACACTAAATGGGGATTAAATGAACTTAAAAAGATAATTGTTTTTGTTCTCGCCCATGCCTTGAGTGCTTGTACAGGCTAGGATGGGAGTAGTGAGAACACATGATTGCGACCTTGCATTCCATAGTATGCCTCGTCAGTATGAGAGGATACTAGTGGCCTCTTGAGATCTGTATGGACCCGTGGAGTTTAGCTAACTACTAGGGTAACTTGTACGAGATAAATGCGATGACACTTTCTCGCTTGCAGAGTAGGTTTCCTACATGTTATTGTTGTGCCTCTAAAAATTATATGTTGATTTTGTGTGTGATTGGAACCTTTGAGTTAGTATACTTTCAGGATTCCTAAACTTTAGAGATTTGTGCTATGTGATTTTGTTAGCCTGTTTGGGACTTGAGACTATCTCCTCAGCACGGTGAAAGTGGACCACTTAAGTTCCACACGGTCGGGTGGTAGTAACTTTTCCACTCTTATCATTTGAGATCCGTCGAAGACACTGTAGCTGGAGCATTCTTGATTGGTATTTATCTTCATTATGTTCTTAGAGCATTATGATTGATGATATACCTTATGATGGATGCATTTACTGGTATATTTTTTATATTGATAATTTGCATATGTTAGATGATGGTATCCTATGCTTTACTTTGTATGTTAGTAGGATGTTTTAAGAGTGACATTCCTACTATGTTAATACCGATGATCTCTTCGGTGCTTTGGAATGTTACGCACAGAGGGATGGCTAGTATCCACGATGGTCTAATGATGCTATTAACGGTTGGTAGGAACCGTGCACTTAATTTATTTTATTTGATCTTTATGATAAATGTATATGTCTTTTATGATAATGTATTATGTGATTATCTCTACTTTGATGTATCATGGATTGGAATAAGATGATGTACCTTATTTCACATATGTATATTTTTTTAAGCTTTCATACCCTATGACATGTATAGTGGATGATTGAGCATTTGAAAATGTAATGTAGGAACATTGGACTTATCATTATTATTCATGTGGATGTTGTACTAGATGGATTCATGTATGTTAGTTAATTTAGATGTGATACAACGTTAAGGGATCTTTAAAGAATGTAGCCTATTATATATATATGTTATGTTTATTTTTATTTGAATTGTTGCTATTGCTTCTGTAAATGTTATGAATGGTTTTATCTTTCATGTTTAAAAAAAAAATTTGTTTGGCAAACTTAGCAAAATTCTTTGGATCCCTTGGCGGGGCATTACATTTGATATCAGAACCCGAGTTTCAACATTGGGAGCTCTGGGTATATTGGAATGTCACTAGTTGTTAACTAGTTAATTAAAATGAAAACTTTGAATTATCATGTGTATCTCTTTCAAACTGAAAACTTGAAAACTAGGTGAACTGAAACAAAACTTGAAACTGTTACTTGCATATTTTTCATACTTCAACACTTAGCTTTCAAAATTGAAAATTTTACTGAAAACTTAAACAAAGGCAAAACTGAAAATTGAAAACTTATTTTAGTTACAAAACATGTATCTTTTATCTAAGTTTCAAGGTAGTATACCTTTGTTTATCTTTGCAAGCATTAAGTTGTTCTTGTTTAGAATGTATTAAGGGATATATTTCAGTAGTTGTTAAAAGAATGATGTTGGATTGATATAGTTTTCGATTTACCATTAAACCAGAATCATATTGCTCTAAAGGTGTTGTAATATCTTCAGTGGAATCATGCCTCCCTGCAAAGGAAAAGGGTTCAATGAGACCCGCATAGTGAGTATCTTAGCTTTTTATTTTTGTAGGCTTCCATGAGTAAGCCTAATTTCAGGGGGGGTGGATATAGTGCCTGTCCCTAGTTCGCATTTTGTTATCATTGTTGAACTCTTTTAGAGCTAGTTTTATGTTGTTGGTTAGCAGTATTAATTTGAGATTATCAGATATTGTGCTATGGATTCAGTTGATATGTGATGAGATTACTTAGACTCTACATTTTATGTATGTATGATGATTATTTTTAGTATTCACAATTATTGATGATGATTATTACATTGCTTTCAGTTATTAATGATGATTAATAAGATGATTTATTATCATATGTGTTTTCTTATGGATACTTACTCTATACTTGCATGTGTATGGTGTGCATGTTTGCTTTGTGTGTTTGCTTTTGTATGGTGTGTCTGATGTGGTTAAGGAAGAGAGTCGTAGTCACCTGCTAGTCGGGATCTACACGATGCACCACTTCTTGCCATTGCTTGTTTAGTTTAGTATATATTGTGCTTCTACATGCATGGTTTTTATGCAAGTTGCAGGTATCGGGTATCGACTTCTCTGAATTGTCAAGATGAGTGTACCCTATCACACTATCTCAATGATAAGAAAAGGGAGATAAATTCTTAAGTCTAAATCCCAACCCTTTAAGCCATTTGTTCTAATTAAAAAATTAGGACAAGTATCTAAGTTGAGTACCCTCCGAATGCATCAGATGATGTAATTCATGATATAAACCCCTTGGTTTGATTTGTATGTATTTTGACTATGATAGATTTTTCGTATTTTTACCTTTGTGAGTGTTCGGAGTATTTTCTGTTAATTAAGCCTAATTAAAAGATTTAATTAATGATTTAATTAAATGCAAAATTAATATAGTATTTTATTATTTATTTTATTTAATTAATTGAGAAATTAATAAAATAAAATAATTAAATTGGAAGATAAAAGTTATAATATTAAGTTTAGAATGTGACAATATTTATTTTAATAATAATATATTTGGAGCTCATTTTTAAATAAATGATTAAATAATAATATTATTAAAGCTAATAAATATTTTAGCAATAAAATTTTAGAAAATAAAATTTAAAAGTGAAAAATATATCTTAAATTATTAAAAGATTCTAAATCCCATATGATTAAAATATAAATATATTAAGATTGAAAAGAGGAGATATTAAAGTTAGTGCATGAGACCTAATAAATAAATTAAATTTGGAAAGAGTAAAGTAAATTGGAGTTACAAGTTTGCATGAGAATTAACATGTGTCAACAACACGAGGATTAGTGCATCAATTAAGCACAAGGTGTTTAGAATTCTATGACTCATCAAAAAGAATTGGAAAAGACTCATGCTTAGTTGGTGACACCTTTCAACAGTTTCAAGAAGCATTCCAAATTTTTTTTGAGAGTTCTTGATATTCAAGCATTCATAAAAGCTTAAAAGAAAAGCTTAATGGAAGCTACAAGTGGAATGGAAGCTGCAAGCTTAATGAAAGCCACGAGTTACAAGCAAAAAAGGAGAAGCTTCAAGGCTTACATGCATGGGAGAAGATTCATATGCTCATATATTTTTTACTTGTTTCTATGCTCTTTCTAGCACTTCTAATCACTTGAAGAATTCGATCGGCTTGGATTCTTTGAAGAATTGCGAATGATGGAGAAGGAAGAGATTTTCCATAGACTTCTGAAGTATGGAAAATTAGCATCAGTGTCCAGGTGCACTTGTGATATTCTCATATTTTCTTTGCACTCTTTCTCTTCCTGTTTTCATCATATCTGTTTTATGTGTCTGAATACTCGCTATGATTGAATCTACTATTTAAAATTAAAATCAAGATATTTTATTTGGTTGAGAAGAAAACAATAGAAAAATCTTAGATCCAATTAAGGAGAAATAATTAGATCTTAATCGGGTTTGGGCTCGAATTTATATTGTGAAATTAAATAGACAAGATTTGGAATTAAAATAAAAATTTTATGGTGAAAATTCGAATGATTAGATGTAATCTTTCTATCAATTATATTTTTAGATGCATATGAACAAACCCTTTTATGGTTAAATTTAGAGAACAATTATTTTAAGAGAAAATTCTTAATTCATCACAAATTGTCTTGTCGCTGCCTCTTGGATAGACCCGAATTCAGACATTCATAACTTTTTATCGAGATCAAATTTATTCGATCGCTTCAGTCAAAATTGGCGAAACTTGGTCCTCTCTAACATATTTAAATTTCAGCCCGATCCAACGGTTCATTAGGGAGATATGGCCGTCATACTGAGACTGTTTTATTCAAGAACAGATGTCTCTTCATCTTCAATAACCAAGAGTTCTTTATGCTTAAACTTCACAAAAATAATATATCAAAATAATATAATCAGAATTTAATAATTATTTAATTAGTCTAAAGACTAATAAGAATGTTCTAAATGAATTAATGGAAATTTTTAATGGAAAGTTGTGGATGGAGCTAATAGATAGAGATATTGAATTAATAGAGAATAGATGACTTTTAATATTAATTATTTAATATATAGTTAAGAGGTGGTAATTTATAAAAGTGTTTAATGATGATTATTAAGAGACTCAAATTTTAATGATATTAGATTTAGATTTAAATAAGAATTATTATATTGACAAAGAGTCATAGTCACATTATAACATTGTTATAACATAGCTACAATTTGAATTATTGATATGCCTTAAAGGTTAGTTAAATAATAACTAATGAAACTTATGGAAATATAGTTTGATGAGTTTATTATTTATTAATGTTTGTTGGCTCTAACAAACTATTAATAAATAATGGTTTAAATAGTTATCAACAAATCTGATTAGAGATAATCTAGTGGAGATTATTTAATGAATTAAAGATATTATTGCAATCTTCCTTTATTAGAATCTTATTAATATGCATTAGTTTTATATGGTCTATAATCTAATCTAATTAAATCAAATTTAATTAAGATTAGTTAATAAAAGAAGAAGTGTAATTAATTATTATTCAATCTAAGTAAATGGATTAAAAGAAAAGATATTTTAGTATAGTTTATATAGTGGACTTTTTATAATGTATATTTAATACTATTAAACAATTTTAGAGTTGTTTAATGAAGATGATAATGTTAAGAATTTGAAAATTATTCATCTACAATGAGTCTTATTGGTTTGATAGGGATCTTTTTCAAAACAACTTTTATATAGACAAAACATTATTAGAACAATCAGAAAATGGAGTCTAATGGTTGATTTTAGTATTGATTAAATAATTGTAAGATGATAATTTATATTATGTTGATTTAAATTTAGAAACTCTAAATGATATTGGATTAAGATTGAATTATTATGTTATTGGTTAATATGTTTGAATACCTTAATGGTATTAAGAGTTAGCTAATGAAGTTCTATGTAAAAGTTTTCTAGATTGATTATTTATAATTGTGATAAGTTTATTATTTATTAATGTTTGTTAGGTCTAACAAACTATTAATAAATAATAGTATAAATAGTTTAAATAGTTATCAACTAATACAAATAGAGTTACTCTAAAGGAGATTAGTTAATGATTGAAGTATTGTAAAAGATATTAATCAAATTGAATTGGTTAATAATTTGGAGGATTATCAGTTAACTGAATCAACGTACATAAGAAAAACTTATTTGAGATAATAATACTTGGTATTGAAGATTTATTATAACTTGTTAGTATTAAAATATAAATGAGAACATTGTTGCAGAGTGATGTATGTGATCATTAAAGATTTTATAATAAGATTCCCAATATAGCTTGTCATTAAATATTAACAAGTTATTATTATTGAATTATTAATATGATCATTTGAGTATTGAATTATAGTTGACTTTTAACTTACAGAAATTTAGTTAGTTATTAGTCAACTGATGTTAATTAGAACGTTGCTATAGTTATACAATTATTAATTAAATCAATTAATGGGAGTTAATTAGATTTAATTAATGATTAAGTTATGTAATAAAGATTTAATTGATATAATTCTTTTAATGAGATTGTAGAAATATTGATATCAAGTTGATAGGTCTTATTCCGATGACTTGAATAACGACTTTAGATATTTTAATGGTAAAGACTTAGTAATATATATTTGAGAATTATCAAAACGATTAAAGGTCAAGGATTGTGAACCGATATTAATTGATCATTCTAATAAAGTTATAATCTTTTATTCGAAGAATGATAATTGGTCCTCTTATAATATAACAAATAATGATTTTAGAAAAGTTGAAAAGGTTAATTAATTAGAATGTGGATCATAGTTAAATAAAGAGAACAATTTAATTAAAGGCCAATAAGTAAATACTTATCCTTAAGTTATTCTTAGAATGTAATTCTTAATAATGAAAGGATAATGCTATCAAGAACAAATAGGTTGACTTGTAGGTCAAATGATGAAACTTAAGACACTGAAAATATACTTGCAAACAGAAAACTGGAAACCTCTACACTGATTCAACTATGTAAGATAGCAAAACTAAAACATGTGTTTGCATCGTGTATTCTATATGCTTCTTATTTTGGGTTTTGGGTTGACTAGAGTTGACCAGTCCTAAGTTGTGACCAAAGGCTCGGGGGTTATGAGATGTGATGGGATGTTGATCTTCTTTGGTCTCGATCTTTATAAACCCAACCATGGTTATGTGATCGTATGCTCTATGAAATGTTTGTTATTGTTCATCAGTCTTCATGTGTGAAGCTGAGATGTATGTGTATGAGACACTTGAGCTAATCATTTTTGAGTCATCGATCAGTTATCCTTGGATTGCTTTGTAGTCCCCATGATGAGACTAAAATGTTGATTTATTTCTTTATGATGTCATATTGTGACATGTTTGACTCAACCATTTTGGAGTCTTCGATCAGTATGATTTTGAGATATTCTTAGTTGCTTGTTGAGAACCAATAGATGTGATGATATATTTTGGTTATTGAGAACCAATGGATACTTATGATTATCAGTGATTCCTTCAGTTGCCAATAGAGAACTGTTGTGATCATGATTTTCTATGGATGCTTTTCGGATGCTCATGGAGATTTGATGATTCTTATCTTGGAGATTTGATGATTCTTTTTATGGATATTTGATGCTTTTATCATGAATATTTGATGATTCTTTTTATGGATTTTCTTTACAGTCGCTTGTACAGGACTGTGGTAATTTATGATTCCATGAGCATTAGGGTAGGTAATCTACTTGTAGTGTTGGGAAGTGGCTTGCAATGGGGGCCGGGGCCCTAAGCGGCTGCTAGGGTAACTCATTGTAAGTTTGGTTAATAAGTGATAACATTTACACACTAAATGGAGATTAAATGAACCTAAAAAGATAATTGTTTTTGTTCTCGCCCATGCCTTGAGTGCTTGTACAGGCTAGGATGGGAGTAGTGAGAACACATGGTTGCGACCTTGCATTCCATAGTATGCCTCGTCAGTATGAGAGGATACTAGTGGCCGCATGAGATCTGTATGGACCCGTGGAGTTTAGCTAACTACTAGGGTAACTTGTACGAGATAAATGCGATGACACTTTCCCACTTGCAGAGTAGGTTTCCTACATGTTATTGTTGTGCCTCTGGGAATTAGATGTTGATTTTTTGTGTGATTGGAACCTTTGAGTTAGTATACTTTCAGGATTCCTAGACTTTAGAGATTTGTGCTATGTGATTTTGTTAGCCTGTTTGGGACTTGAGACTATCTCCTCAGCACGGTGGGAGTGGACCATTTAGGTTCCACACGGTCGGGTGGTAGTAATTTTTTCACTCTTATCATTTGAGATCCGTCGAAGACACCGTGGTTGGAGCATTGTTGATTGGTATTTATCTTGATTATGTTCTTGGAGCATTATGATTGATGATATACCTTATGATGGATGCATTTACTGGTATGTTTCTTATATTGATAATTTGCATATGTTAGATGATGGTATCCTATGCTTTACTTTGTATGTTAGTAGGATGTTTTAGGAGTGACATTCCTACTATGTTAATGCCGATGATCTCTTCGGTGTTTTGGAATGTTACGCATGGAGGGATGGCTAAGATCTACGGTGGTCTAATGATGCTATTAATGGTTGGGAGGAATCGTGCACTTAGTTTATTTTGTTTGATCTTTATGATAGATGTATATGTCTTTTATGATAATGTATCATGTGATTATCTCTACTTTGATGTATCATGGATTGGAATAGGATGATGTACCTTATTTCACATATGTATATTCTTTTAAGCCTTCATACTCTATGACATGTATAGTGGATGATTGAACATTTGGAAATGTAATGTAGGAACATTGGACTTATCATTATTATTCATGTGGATGTTGTACTAGATGGATTCATGTATGTTAGTTAATTTAGATGTGATACAACATTAAGAGATCTTTAAAGAATGTGGCCTATTATTTATATATGTTATGTTTATTTTTATTTGAATTGTTGCTATTGCTTCTGTAAATGTTATGAATGGTTTTATCTTTCATGTTTACATTTTTTTTTTTTTGGCAAACTTAGCAAAATTCTTTGGATCCCTTGGTAGGGCATTACACTGGGCCTAAATCCAAAAGGAGTTTCTTCTCATGACAAACTGGAAGACAAATATAGTGAGGCTATAGATGTCTGAACAAGGACAAGGGGTTATGAGATATTTTTATATCATTATGTCAAAAGGAATAAAAAAGCACCTATTGTTCATCCATGGGAGATGAATTTAAGAAAACTAACTCTCTTCAATGAATTCTTGAATACCAAGTTGCTAAAGGTTATCATTAGTAAGTATAATGATGATGATAGGTGTATGCATGACAATTTGGGTGAGATATTTATGGAGATTTCAATTGATTCCTTAAATGAGGTTTTCAAATTAAGATACAGTCTTACAAGGAAATTATCATTCACTAAATTGAATGATGAATACAAAAGGTCAAATATATCCTCCATGCAGTGGAAGCAAATGTTACACAAATTTGTTAGGGAACCATTGAATACAATAGATGGACCTCCATTTAGCATTACTATGTTCAAGAAATACCTTGATATCACATATCAGTCCTGTGGACAAGTAGGAGTAATGAGAGTTCCAGACCTAATGGAGATTCTACCAATGGTATTGGCATATGATATTTAAATGTTGTAGCCTAGGCCTTATGATTATGTTGAGTATGTTGTTGAAAATATTCTTTCTTGTGTTGTTAAATTTAAATAATGTTGAATTCCCTACATTCAGACATTATCCTTTACTCATGCATATGATTTTGTATTATGGTAAATTAAGAAATTTATGGCATGAAAATTTGAAATTAAATGTGTGGGAAACTAATGGTGATGAAAATCCATTTAGAATGTCGATTATGGTATTACAAATACAATGCTTCTTACTATTTTACTTTTGAGGAGTATTTTGTCCAGCCCTTGTATACTTTGTTTGGGCATCAAGCTTTCCCTTTGATCATCCCTAACATAAAGAGGTTTTTGAGACCTAAGGAAAATGGATTGGAGGAAAAGATTAAGCATAATTGGGGTGGTTGATATGCATATGATTATTTCACATGTTTTAGAGTTTTTAGATTTGAGGGTAAGCCATACTAATTGCCAATCTTAGCACCTAACATAATTGCTTATTTGGAGATTGTAAGGTAAATGTCAAAATCAAGCAAACAACATTTTGGAGGGAAACAAAGGAATAAAATTTTTCTCCCTATTTTGGAGATTTTACAATTTGTGCAACCAAGTCATATGATAAAATTAGAGAAAATTTTTAGAATGAATATCATATATACACTATGGATCCATGGATCCATTATGATCCTGAAGGTCATATCCATGCCTTTAGAAAGTCATAGAAATTGGGTGATTATGTCCATCATAGAATATTTTGGAATTCTTTAGAATAATTGTGAAGGGGGTGAATTAGTTATTCAAGGTCCAGATGTATAAATAAAATTTTTCACAACTTAGTGAAGGGTGAACCGACAATAGTGGATTACACTTTTTCGAAGGAAGCAAATCCTCCAAAATTGTGTGACCAAAATTTTTTTCTTCAAAGTTTTGATAGAAACTTTAGAAATAAGTTTTGATAGAAACTTATTAGTTCTTATCAAAACAAAAAAAAATGACATATTTTTGATAGAAACTATTACCTTGTTTTAGTTTCGATTGAAACTACATTATAAGTTTTGATTGAAACTTATAACGAAACTCAAACTTGACCGCGAGTTTAATAAATCTACGATTAGGCTATAAATTTTTGATCGAAACTAAAAAGTGAATTTGCAAGCTTTCAAAAACTTGACTGCAGGTTTTGTTGGGATTATTTAAAGCCCGACTGCAAGTTTGTTGGGTTTATTTAAAGCTCAACCATGGGTTCAATCCCACTGTTGAGCTTAAAAGTTTTGATCAAAACTATACTTAATAGTTTCGATCAAAACTATGAAAAGAAAAAAAAGAAAAGTAAACTCGCCCGACTCCACTCTGTCACTTTTGTCACTATGGAGTTTTGATTGGAAGCAAGTTTAGAGTCATATGAAATTCAACCTTCGAAGAAGGTATGGTTTTGGTTTTATACATTTTTTTCTTTTTTTTATGGATTTAGTTACATTTTATATGTTTTTGGCTTCAATTTATATATATTTTTATATATATGTACATATATATCATGTATGTATATATATATATATATATATATATATGCATACATGATATATATGTTATGTATATATGCATTTATGTCATGTATGTATATATGCATACATGATATATATGTCATGTATATATGCATCTATATTTATGCATATATGTCATGTACATATGCATCTATATTTATGCATATACATGATATATATATGTCATGTGTATATGCATATATATATTATGCATACATGATATATATGTATATATGTTTTAGTTACATTTTATATTTATCATGCATACATGATATATATGTCATGTATATATGCATATGCATATATGTCATGTACATATATGCGTATATATATATATATATATATATATATATATATATATATATATACATATACATTTAATACATATGCATACATGATATATATGTGTGTGTGTGTGTGTGTGTGTTTGTGTCATATATATATATATATATATATATATATGACACAAACACACACACACACACACACATATCATGTATGCATATGTATATATATATATATATATATATATATATATATATATATATATATATATATATATGCATACATGATGCATCTATGTCATGTATATATGCATATATATCATGTATATATAGCATATATATACATTTAATATATATGCATATATGTACATGATACACACACACATGTAGCATCATGTTGTACAACATATTGTGGATATGTACACATATGTATTTAAATTTGTAATGTACACATGTTCAAACAATGTAATATATTAAAATTTAAGTTCATATACATGTACATGTGTGTGTGTGTGTGTTTAAATATTTACCAAGTTACCTTCAATAATTCAATTTCAATGAATTAACCCTTTAACATTAGTTGGGAAATGATTACCTATCACATGTACATATATATATGAACCCTAATTTATAAACTTCATCTTGACCTCCTCACCCTAATCTTGAAAGTCTAATTAAACCTTGACTAGTTTTAACCTAATCTAATTTAAATAAATATAATTGTGCAATCTTTAACCCTAGAAATGTCATGCAACACAATGCTAACCCACATGTAAATTTAATCCTAATCTTAATTCTAATTCAAACTCATGTTATATATTTACCCTAGAATGAAGACTGGTTGATAGAATAACCATGTAAGTTCCATAAAATATAAGTTACCCTAGAAACATAAACCTTAAATAAAACATAAAGTTATATCATTTTAAGCCAAAAGTTATCACTAAACTTAAGCATGAATATTAATTTTCTAACTTTAAATTTTTACAGCATGATCCTCACTTCATAATCCTAAAAAAAGGCTAATTTATGAATTTTCTAACTAAGAACTTTAAGATCTACAGATTCGTACACTAACCCTAAACATTTAATCCTAAATATCCCTAAACATTATATATTAACTTTCTAGGTAACATTTCAATCATGATTCTACATCAACATAAAACAATATTCTGAACACACACTCCTTTAACCCTAGAAGCCAAGTAAATATTTATCTCAAGAATGTTGAAACCCTAATCAAATTAATTTAACCTAACTAGGTAAAGTTTTAACTTTAAGCTTGTAACCCTAAAATTAACTCTAAGTTCCTAACACTAACTAGATAGAGTTAGATAAATTTTTTATAGTTCACTAACCCTAACTCTAACCTGTCATAATAGCTTACTCTTGACATAGAACACTATTCTGAACACACACTTGGACTTTAACCCTATAACCCTAAATATTTTCCTAACCCTAACTTAATGAAAACTTACCAAGTAACCCTAAAATTAACCTCATTACCATAGATAATATAAGTTTCATAATCATGATAAAACATTAACCTCAAGAATGTCAACCCTAATCAAATTAATTTTAACCTAACCAAGTAATATTTTAAATTTAAATACATGCATATTATTTAATTTATGTTCACACATGTAGTACTGTACATGTATATATGCTATGCTCAAACTATATATTAGTTTCTTAAATGTCATTGTACAAGTGATAAATTTAAAGTTTATTAAAAATATCATATTTTAATTTTATTTTCAGCTTTACACATTATATAGATGCAAACATAGTAAACACATTAACCTTCACATGGAAAATCAACAGCCTCATATCCCCCCCGAGTAGCAGCCTATCCCCCCAGCAATGCACTATTCTCATAGATCAGCAACCTATCCCACTTGACATGCTCTATGAGTGCACTAACCAAGAGATTCATAGACTTCATGAATCCTTGGCTAGTGGGACATGCTCTAGTGTGCATAGTAGTAGATGTCAGGGAATCTTACAGAGTCTCACATATATTAGAGATGAGATTCATGGTGCTGCTCCATTTTCTACACATACTATACAGATTTTCCTTTACAGTTAGAGATAAGAGGTCTCTTCAAGGCTCTCACTATAGCAGGTACATGGCTTAGTGTCTAAAGAGACATTGAAGATGGAATGTTTCCCTCATTATCTTCCACTAAAGTATGTGAAGGGATATTCTCCCCTTAAGTGTACAAATCCATAGGTGGCTTCATTTATATACCCATGCTTCCTTTTTGCTCATGGTCATTATCCAAATAATGACCAAATTCCACTCTATTTTGCATGAAAGCTTTATGCTGAGGGTCACTTATGCAGGGCGATGAACTACACTGATTTAACATTGCATTTAGGATAGGGGCATGGTAGACTAGTTGATAGGTAGCCAGGTTGTCCACCACTAACACATAGGTTGATTTTTAGAGAGGGCACATGCTATTTCCCCTATATTAGGTCCATTAGTTGATGAGGCCATGCATAGCACATAGTTGCGAGGGGTGATTCAGGGAGTTGGAGACATTTCCATAGCTATTAGATTTATTTCCATTGATGAGGTTGGCTAGTATTTAATGTCATGTTAGTGTTCTAGATCATCACTTGGTGCTTCATCTTCAAGAGACTTGTACAATGTAGTAGGCATCCCTTCACTAACTAGCTTAAAGGGTCTCATTGGAGTGTTGGCACAAGATACTATGAGTAGTCTTGTTGAGGATCTATTATATTCATTTAGATTTATATTTGAGCATCTTGGCATACCCATATTAGATGTTCAACATTGTGTCCATGGTGGTATTGAGTCACATCCTCAACCACATTCCTCTCCTCAATCAGGTAGTGCTCATGGTGGTACTAGTACACATCCTCATCCACCTACTGACCACTCTTTTACTATAGAGGGACATATACATCGTAGTATAGACCCCTTAGCTAGTGCAGGGCATGGTTAGAGTTTAGATGCAGGTCTTGATGATGTTGACTTTAGCTTGTCAACCACAAGATGGATGGACTTGTTAACACGTGATGATTCTACTTCTATGCCATCTCATCTAGTTAGTCCACTTGGATTGTCATTATTTGGACATGTGCCAACCACCAGTAATGCTAGCATAGATGTAGTGATGGAGCTAGAGGAGGCCTAACAAAATCTAGATAAATTGGTGGACATGATTGATACTAGGTAGTTTGAGTATTATCAGATGCCAACATCTACATAGGTAAATCTATAGTTTTTTACATTCATGTTAAAATTTCAATTTCAACTAATGATTTATACACATGTACATGTTTCAATATGATTTTTTGCACACATGTATGTATGTATTATAGGGGGACATTCCTATTTTTACTCCATCTTTGATGCTCGATTGTGTACATCGTCTAGACTCATTTGATGATGTCGATAGTGGACAGGTGAGTTTTATTTATTTTGAATTAGACACATGTGATTTTTAAATGTAATACTTAAAGTGCATGCAATTCAAGTAAATTTAAAGGAGATTTAATTAAATATAAAATTATGTATATTGATTTCACTTTCTCTTTAATATATATAGGGGTCAACACATCCTAGTGAGCATCTAGGTGCTAGTCAGTCTTTAGACTATATTGTGAGGAGACGTCATGATGATAGTCCTGCACTTGACAATCCATAGTTTTTTATAGATTATAGATTATTTGATCTAGACTTCCATCAAGATTTTAAATGTTTGATGATTGACATGTACATATATAGTTATGTTCTTATATGTTACATTATTTAGACTATGTTCTTTTACATGTTAGATTATGTTGTCTAGATTATGTTCTATTATGTTGGATATTATGTGAGATTAAATACATTAGATTATGTTGGATTATGTTATGTACTACATGTTCTTTTACATGTGAGATTATGTTGGATAATGCTATATTATGTTAGATAATGTTCTAGTTATGTTGGAAATTATGTTAGATTAGAAGGATTATTTTGGATTATGTTCTTTAACATGTTATATTATGTCAAGAATAATGTTGTGTTATCTTGGAAATTATGTTAGATTATGTTGGATTATGTTAGATTATAATTATCTTAGGGTTATGGTTAGGTAATTAAATTTACATAATTAATTGCATAAAAGTACTTAATTGAACTATAATTAGTTACAAATCACAATTTAAACTGAACACAAGTTAAATGAAAGAGTAAAAGTAATATATAATTAGTTACAAGTCCTAATTTCATCCCCTTAAGACACAAGTCCTAATTTGATCCCCTTAAGATAATTGTTCAAATTTCTTCCCTTTGAGGCACATGTCCTGATTAGTTGTATACAAGTACCTAATTGAACTATAATTAGTTACAAATCATACTTTAAACTGAACAAAAGTTAAATGAAAGAGTAAAAGTAATATATAAAAATTAGTTACAAGTCCTAATTTCTTCCCCTTAAGACACAAGTCCCAATTTGATCCCCTTAAGACAATTGTTCAAATTTCTTCCCCTTGAAGCACATGTCTTAATTAGTTGTATACAAGTACCTAATTGAACTAGATAATTAGTTACGAATCACAATTTAAACTAAACATAAGTTAATGAAAGAGTAAAAGTTTAATATATAATTAGTACAAGTCCTAATTTCATCCCCTTAAGACACAAGCCCTAATTTCAACCAAATTTCAAATTGTTGAACCGAAGTTCAAATTTTGAATTTACTTCAGCCAAATTTTAGATTTCAAATAGTTCAACCAAATTTTAGATTTCAAATAGTTCAACAAGTTGTTTCTAGCTTGTATCAAGTGGGTCAACTCGTTGCTGGATAACATTTAATATTTTCTCTTGATAATCAATATCGAGCCTCCACTTACATATTCCAGCTCCTTTGACTAGATGAAGAGTTAGACTAGTGACAATAACATGGCTACTATACTAATATAGCTTATTGTTAGGTTGATAATTAGTGAAATGAATCCCATTCTTAAGTACTTTATTTTGCTTCAAATATGTTCCTGTACAACAACAAAACCTACATACAGGTCAATCAAATAAGTCAATAAATTTGAATTCATAAAAAAACATAGATGTACATACACATACATGATTCAACTATATATATACTAACCCATGCGAAACATAATTCCATCACTTATTTTAGTCTTTGTTACCTTCTCTCTTTGTGTGGTGCAACACAATAAATAATAGCTAACACCTTCTAAAATTTTCAATTTTTCCATGACTGCAAAAACATTGCCTACACAAAGTATATGTATGTGTCATGTACATGAGTATATATATATAAATATATATAATAAATAAATAAATTTATGAAATACATACCAACTTTGATCAATCCTAAAATATGGTCATAGTTAGTGGAAATCAATGGAATATCATCATAGTTTTTGTCCTCAAACTCATTTGTATTGATAACATCTAGTGGCACCAAAGTCCATTGACCCACATATCCACGTTCTTGATTAATGCAACCATCATAGTTTTCATCAACATAATTAGGAAAAAAGCATGAGTATTATCTTGTGTATAATGGCCAAACATTACTATCTATACACATAATTGAATGCAATATCACATGTTCTCTACCCTCTTGCATGCATGCATTGATCTTCTATTGACACCTAAATGTAAAGTCCATACATACATATAAAAAATGAGTTTTAAACATGTGTGTATGTACCATAATTTAGTTATGATGTTGTTTATTAAATTTATTAAATTGATTCACTTAAATAATAATTGAAAATTAAATTATACCTAATGCCTCCCAAAATGATCTGAATGGTATGACTCACTCCGCTTGTGATGACGTGTTATCTATATTTGTTGGCACCATAAAATGTGTTATGCACCACACAACCACATCATGAGAATTATTAATATGATATCTTCTATAGTTCATTTGATACTTTCTTAAAGAACATTTGTACAAGTTACTGCACCATCATGCTCACCTTTGCATGTCCACTCTCGAAAAAAATCCAATCATGTGGTATATTAAGGTATCGATGAGATCTACATAATGCATAAAATGGTCTAGCTAATTTAAATTGTGCTGCACATCCATCTAACCATACAAAATGTTTTTCCATTTTTATGCCTTTGTTTTTCAAATAATCAAAAAATGTCTTAAAACAATGTTCCACAAAATATGTGTCATGTTCTTTGTCATCACTCATGTAAAAGTGATACTCTTTTTTTATGACTCGTGCTTGATCTATACTTTCCACACCATCCAAATCAATTTGTGCATGTCAATAAGACACTTGAACCATAATAGTAACCTTCTCTATATAGTAGTATTCCACTTGAAGTTATTTTTCAGAAATGAATGAGTAATTCTACAAAGTTAACAATAGATAAAATTGTCCTGAGTGGGAAAGTTTCTCTTAGTGTTTGAAACTATTCTTCTTGCCACTTAGAAAAAAAAGCATGATGTATATATGGTTGAATCAATAAAAAAAAATTTGACATAAATTCTCTAACAAGAATGCCATCCTCTACATATTCTAACCTTGTTGATTCTTTTCCAACTTTTGTTTTTGACTTTATGTACTTGTATCTCTTACATTTTGCTATCCTTGTCATATTAGTATCTTCATATCTCAAAGGAAATTTGGACAGGTTACCACATGTTTCACAAGTTCCTCTTATGCAATCTATTTCACATGTTGCACGATCATTTGGTTTGTCACATAAGATTGATTTTATGAATTGGCTCGATCATTTATGAAAAACATTTTGAGAACCACCACTTTCTTCTATCATCTTTCTGAACCCTTGATAGTACAAATCAAATTCAACATGATATTGAGAAAAACATGTTTCAAAAGATCTATTTATCTTCACAAAATAGGGGTTTTAATCTTTTAAACATTGTTTTTCGAATCTTCACATCGGGATTTAAATTACAAAATGAGAGATACAATTCATGTTTTGTGACATCTGACCAATGTTTTGCATGTTGAAGATACTCCTTAGGTCCAATCCTTTGCTTGATGATATCTCTTCTATTTGGTGAAGAATGAGTATTATCAATCCAAAATTGAATGACTAAGTTCTTAATTATTTCCACTATCCTATTAGATTGATGAACTCTACACATTAGCACCAAGTTTCCTTCTAATGTACTATCATCCAAATTGTTTCTCCTTTTTAGATAATTTAATATTGTCTTTTGACTATACCCAATATGAGCTGACAATGAAGTGATTTGTCTTTTTTTTTCCATAATTTCTTATTTAAAATAGATGTTCACTCTTTATGCAATGGATTTATCTGTAGATGTAGATTTTTTCCCAATGGAGTGTAACCCTTCCTTAACACATTCAACAATATCTTTTTGTACTTTAGAAGTCTTCCTCTTTTTAAAACTTATATCTATATCCAATAGTTTCAATGACTCTTTTAATTCATCTTTAAGAAGTGAAATTGATAATAGTTGAGTTTTCTCCATTGTATCAAGATTCTCAAATTGTGCAATTATTTCTTTAGACTTTTAATTCAATTTCCTCTTCATGGTATGTGTAGGTTGACTAGCATATTCTCTCAATTTTTCCACATCCATTTCAATTAAATGATATATGTTTCTATTAATAATTTTTCTCTTCAAACTTTGAGATAGATTAACATTCCCATTTGTTGTTTGATCTCGGGCTACAAGAAAAATTAAAATAAAGACTTAAGATACAACTTTTCTTTAGTGTCCACATATGTTTATATATAACATAACGAATGAGATATTAAATACAATTTTATCTGACCTTTAGATGGTCCTTCTTTAATATCCATTGCTTCGTCTTCAATTTTCTCATGTCTAATATTTTTATTATGTACTACTACATGTGCAAAATATAACAAATAAAATCAAGCAAGTTAGCACTTGGGGATTTGTCTCTAAAATTAAAAATCAAAGATATAAAGTTTGCCTCTACAATTGGGTAGAAATCTTGAATTTCTAGATATTATAAGTTTGCAAGAGATGTGTGCATACATACATGTTTGAACTTGGGATGAACCTTCTCCAACCTCAGTAGGTTGTCCTGTTTCACTACGTCCTAAATAAATTCATAATTTAAAATCCCATAATTAAAATTTACACAAATTCTAAATATACATTCATAATTTAAAAACCATAATGTAATAAACCCTAATTCTAAATGTTTATAATTTAAAAACCATAATCTAATAGACCCTAATTGAAAATATTCATAATTTAAAAACTATTTAATCTAATAAATCCTAATTGTAGATATTCATAATTTAAAAACCATAATGTAATAAACCCTAATTATAAATTTTCATAATTTAAAAACCATAATGTAATAAACCCTAAAATTGTAAATATTCATAATTTAAAAACCATAATCTAATAAACCCTAATAGGACTAAATATTCATAACGTAATAAAACCTAATGCTAAATATTCATAATTCAATAAACTCTTAATATTAAGTTAATAGTAACCTTAACTTTATATTTACCATATTCCTAATTGGATAAACCCTAATCCTAATTGGATAAACCCTAATCCTAACTATATACATAAAAAAGTCTATAATACAATTGCACACTATATGAACTAAATATGCATTGGAAAAAAATATATTCCACATGTACTTGCCTCCTATAATATCTTGCTAAATTTTTTTCAACAATTTTCTTATTCTTCTTTGTGAATATTTACTTGCCCTTTTAATTTTATTGCCCATGTTACAAATTATTTTTCCAAAACTCAAAAATAAAAGTTGCAAAATATTTCCTCCCTGCTAATTGAAGTACAAATTATTTGAGTCGATTTGATTGTTAGAATTGAATTTTTTTATAAAAAATTTATATGAAAATTTATATTTTAAAAATAAAAGCCCTTTGGGTTGACTCTAGTTTCAAAACTAGAGTTGACCCCGACTCTAGTTTTGAAGTTGAAACTAGAGTTGGCTGTGACAGTTAGCCCTCTAGTTTTGATTGAAACTACTATTTCTAGTTTTGATCAAAACTAGAGCCGGCCACCTTAACCCACATGGTTAAGGTAGCTAGTTTCAATCGGAACTAGAAACTTTAGTTTCCTTCAAAACTGATAATTTTTATATCGATAGAAACTTAGTTATTGGAATTCTTTTTAGAATAATTGAGAGGGAGGTAAATTTTTTATTCAAGGTCTAGATGTACAAATATAATTTTTCACAATTCAGTGAACCCATAAAACATTCTTAACCATGCATGCATTCATTGTGTGTTAACTAAAACTGATATGTTACTATCAAGTCAACTTACAGAAGTATAAAACATGAAACATAACACATCCATCAACACATTTGACACAATGATTTAATGTGGAAACCCAATATGGGAAAAGTCAACTATAACATGCTACTTCTTTTTCACTCTTCTGAAGTGAAGCCATGTTAAAGGCCAACATCATTAAAGGTTACAATACACACTATTAAATGTGACCTAGTAAAGGGATTTCAGTCACTCTGCTAAAAGTGAGCCTTGTTAGAGGACTTTAGGCCATTCACTTGGAATGCCACCTCGTTAAATGATTTTCCAATGACTATTAAGTCAACCTTACTTCAAAGGATTTACCCTATATTGATATAATTGTTAGAAAGTAACAATAGAGCTTTGATCTGATACAACTTACAACCTTACTTGCAGATTATAGATCTCTGTTTAGTCCTCAACTCTTCTTGGCTTCCAATATTTGTAGCTCTAATAGCTTGTTCACCATTCAAGCCTTCTAGCTTAGTACACCATTGCAAATTTCTTCACTTGGGTCAGTTGATGAAGCAAAACCCCTTTCCTTCTCCTTATCAGATTTTTGCATCAAATTTTCTCTCTAACTCTTTGCTTCATGACTAGACATTCCTATATATAGGAAATTAGAACATTTTCTCGCTCATTACCAAAATTAGAGTTTTTGATGGATTAGGTAGGATACAATATATCTACCCCATATCTTGTCTTTTCTAGAAATTTCTCTTAGAATCCATTTGAATTCACCTCCAAAATAGTTTACATAAGATTTTGTCCAACCACCTCATCAATCTTATCTTCCTCTTGATTCACAAGTTCCAAGAAAACAAACTTGTCGGCTTTTATTTGGTGAATCTTTGATCTTTTTCATAATGCAATAGCTCAACATTATCAATCTTTTGATGCTTTGCACATACTACATTACTTGACATCAACTATAAAATCACTAGGCAGGAACTAGATTTTACTAGTGCTCTACATCAACTAAAAATTACTCAACATTTACTAACTTGCTTGGCATCCACTAGAATTTTCTTTCACTCGGCTCCAACTAACTTTTTTCTTGGCTTGCACTTACTTTTCTCAGCACCTACTATCCACTTGGTCAAGCTTGGCAAATGAACTTTGTTTAACTTTATTCTTCTAAATTTTCTAAGTGTAGCCAGTCATTTTGTAACTTCAAGTAGATCATCAATTCCTTATATTATCATTGTCTTAATTGATTCTTGTACTTTAATACATAATCATAACTCAACCTTTCCTCTAGGTACTTTTATTATATCTTGTTGATCAAATCCTCTTCATCAATCAACTAAGTGATAGTACTTGAAACATATAAGCAATTATCTTACGAGCTAATTTTAGAAAAATTTTGCTAGTAATTTGGCTAATAATTTAAGATTTAATGCAACTTAAATCACCACATTTTTTATTAAATTTAATTCTAAAATATTTAAAGTTGTTCAATAATTTATTTTATTAAAAAATTTAAACTCAAAAATTCACCACAATATTTGATACATGATTAGATTTGATTCACCTAAATATTATATATTATCAAAGAAATTAAAATTAATTTACCAATAATTATCATAATTATTAGCTTTTGATAAGAAAAATAGGTTTTATAGGGACCCTGAAACCCAATAGTTAAAACAAAAACCAAGGCTGATAATAAGAAAATAAAGCCAAAACAAACATAGACAAGTCACAAGGCTGATAATAAGCATGAAAACCTAGGAAAACACAAAGGCCAACAAAAAAGCCAATTCAACTTGCACCCTAAAAGATAGAACAAGAAAAAGCCAACTTGACAAAAAATAATAGTAAACTAACAACAAAAGACAGGGAAAAATAAACCATGATTATTCTTCTGTCTTTCGCTTGAGCTCCTGCATCATTTGAGCTGCTTCATAGAATTTGTGCATCTCCTTAACCATCTGCTCCTGACTCTTTTGGGCTTCCCAGTCTAGGCTACTAAAAGTAATTTCTATCACCTCATCCTCTTCTACCCTAGCTCTTTCTATGTCCTTGTCCTCACTCTCATCTAGTAGGCCTCTAACTTTTAACATTCTATTAAGGGTTAGAATGTTATCATTGATAGAATTGAGGATGGAGATCACCTGATTTTCTAGATTATGATTATAGTTTTCTAGATTCAATATTCTCTTCTTAGCTAAACTAATTCTATCCTCCTTATTCTTCTAATTTCTCAGACCTGGCTCCTTCCTATTGTTTTCCATTTGGCCAATTTTTTCCTCGACCTCTTCCAATTTGTGCTAAAGCCATTTGATTGACCTAAAATTGTCAATCATGCTATTGTGAGCATTATTCAATAGATTCATGCCCATTTCCCTGGCATTATCCATTATTGCCACCATAGCAGGATCAATGAGTTCTTCAAACTGGAGCTGGCCCTATTTTTCTTCCAAAATTTTGGGATTCATTGTCTCTTTGACAGTCCCCATCTTGGATGTTCTAAAATTGAAATTTCTCCATGCATTTTTCCTATCCTTAATAATCACTTCTCCACCCTCTCCTCCAATTTTCTCCTTCTCTTGCTCTTGGGGATGAATAGGGCAAAGAGGAATAGCTGAGATATCCAGTCCTGACCCCAAAACCCCCTCAACATCCATCTATTTTCCCCTCTTCCTTTTCTTTGCAACTAGTTCCTCCATATCAATTTCTATCTCCTCCTCCTTCTCATCATCAAATTTCATATCCTCCCCTTCCTCATTATTTTCTTCATCACTCTGACCTATAATTTTTGGCCCATGTCCTCTAGGGCTCTTTCTACTTAGGGTAGTAGATGAGGGAAATTTTTTCTCTAACTCCTTGGCCTTCTTTCTATAGGAAGTGCTTTCCTTCCCCTCTAAGTTGATACTTTGAATATCCTTTGAATCAAAGGAAAAGCTAGAGCTGCTTGAGTCCTCAAAGGCATCCACACTAGGCTAAGGAGATTTGCTTAAAGTTTGGGCTTTAAAATGCTCATAAATTAGCAACAATATTCTCTCATATAGGGCAAGATTCACAGAGGGTTTTTTTCATGTATCTTGTGATAGCCTTGCTCATAGAAGTAAATAAATAAAAGGGGAAAGAAATCTTGATGCCATGGTAGAAATGGTTGAGAAAAACAAAGTGATGGGTTCTCATCAGGTCAAATCTAGTATCCAACGAAATATACTCTATACCAACTCATAATGCATACCTCCAAAGTTTTTTGATGGAATCCATTTCATAGCACATTTCACATCTTACCAGATCATTCCTCTCCTCCATTTTCTTTACAAAATCCTTGACCGCATTCATCGACAACTTCTTGTCTCTATAAAATTTGAAGCCCTTCACCAAAATTTCAGACACAAGAGCAATGACTTCCTTTGTAATTTGAAATGAAACTCCATTCACTTTAACTCTGCCATCCTTCCAAGAGTTTACAATACTGTTAGTTACATCTGAGTCAAAGCCATGGAGTTTAGCAATGCAATTTTCTATACCTCCTTTCTCCCATACTTTTGCCCTTTCTTTCCATTTTTCCACTTCCCCCACAGGCTCCTTCCTACTTCATTCTCCCACCAATTTTGTGCTCTCCACCCCTACAATTCTCATAAACACCAACCTATGCAAACCCTTCTCAACCCTTTGAAAGCTCTAGTTTTCGTGTCTCTAAAAAGTGCCAATATATTTTTTTATAACCTAGGAAAAAAGGTGGATGGAAAAATTGACCCACAAAACATGTTGATATGACACTAATAAGCTCACCTCTTGATTGCATTTTCCAAAAATGCCATTATCACAATAACTCACACCCCAACTTCCATTAATAAATATTATTATATTAAGATCTCCACCATACCTCCCTAGATTTTTTGCAGTTTGATAAGACTCCTCACTTCTGCCAAAATATTCCTACTCAAATTCTAGGTCATCATCTTATCTTGCCTGACTGCTTCATTGGCGAACCAGTCTACCATGGGGTTAGCTTCCCTATAAACATGGGTGACATTGACACATTCAAATTTTTAAAGGAGATTATGTGTCTCTTCAATTAAATTAGCAATAGCCCATGAAGGTTGAGTGATTCCTTTAATATATCTTATAATGTTATTAGAATCCCCCTCCAACCATAATTTTTTAATCCCCATGTCAAAGGCTAGTTTAATTGTAGTAGCATAAGATTCTACAAAATGGTTAGTTTGGAAACCCAATGGATGAAAAAAAGCCACCACCCCTCCACCATAATTATTTCTTATGATTCCTCGACAACTCAAAGGTCCAGGGTTACCTTTTGATGTACCATCAAAATTTTCTTTATGCCATCCCTCAGGAGGGAGTAGCCATTTCACATCCTATCTTTTTGTCCTCTTTTCTTTTTCTTTCTACTTCTTATTACCACCATTTTCAATATCTTGCCCCTTCCTTACCTCATAGTTTTATGCTTCTATAAATCTTCTCTCCTAGAACATAAGCAGGTTCCTCTCTATCTCTAAAAATTCTATTGTTTCTTTCCTTCCAGATTCCCCAACAAAAATGAGGAAAAGTATAGGTACTTAAATCCAATAAGTCTAAACCCTTGAATATTCTTATCCAATGACAAAACAAGTCTAGAAGATTACTTGGTTTACACCAACTTACCCCAAATTTTTTTGTTATGTTGTCCTAGACCTCCCTTGAGAAAGTGCAATGTATAAACATATGATTGACCTATTCCATTTGATTCTTACAAAGGATACAACTATTAGGCATAATATGACCTCTTTTTATTAAATTATCATGTGTAAGAATATTGTCTTGCAAGGCTAGCCAATAAAAAATATTGATCTTTGGGGTAAGCCTAGGTAACCAAGCTTTTGCCTAAGGGGGTTTCTCTTTTAGGCCCCAAAGGGAATTGTACCCCAAAGCTACTAAGTAACAACCATTAGGATTTTTACCCCATATAACTTCATCCCTCTTGTTATTAATAACCATAGAGTTCAACATGGTCATGATCGGCTTGAGATCCTCAGAGATGAAAGATAGGTCTTTCCATCCCTAGTTAGTTCTATAATCACTAACTTTCAAACCAAATTGCCTAATACAATTATTATACCACATTTCAAAAGTAGGATTATTAATAAGAGGTCCTTCCAGTAACCAATGATCAGTCTAGAAGAGAATATCCTCCCCATTCCCCACTGTCCAAACTATCTTAGCCCTTGCCAGCTCTCTTGCTTTAAGAATGCCATTCCAAATAATAGACCCACTCGGGATGTCCTCATTGTTTAGCAAAATCTAGATTGAAGGTCTTCTAAGATACTTATTAACAAAGATATCTCTCCATTCGCCAGTACTATTAAAGATGTACCATATCTTTTTGGCTAGGAGAGCCATATTAAGATGCTTTAGTTTCCTAATACCCAAACCACCATAGCACTTTGGAAGACAAACATTATCCCAAGCCACAAGGGGATATCTATTCTACCCTTTAAGACCTGACTACAAAAAATCCCTCTAAATCTTTGCCATTTTCTCTACAAATTTAATTGGAATCCCAAAAAGGCTCAAGGCATACATTGGGAGGTTCTGAAGAGTAGATTTAACCAAAAGGCATTTGCCTGCTTGACTAAGAGAAGCCCCTTTCTAGCCCACTAGCTTCTTACTAAACCTATCAATGATCCCATTTTAGAAGGAATCAGGAGGCTTAGTGCCCAAAGGGAGTCCAAGATAAGTAGAAGGAAGCTTTCCCACTCCACATCCAAGGGTCCTCCCAATTTTCCTTTGCCTGTCCTTTGGAGTATTAATAAAGAAAATTGAGCTTTTTTCCCCATTAATAAGTTGTCCACATCCTCTAGTGTACAAATCAAGAATCTCCTTCATAACCTTAGCCTCCTTGACTAATTCTTCCCCTACCATTATTATATCATCCACAAACTATTGATAAGAAAAAGGATCACACCTAGAAGATGGTTTACACCCTTTTAACTTTTCTACTTGTTTGTTCTTCTCAATTAACCTTTCAATACATTCCACCAAAATAATGAAAAAAATAGGTGAGAGGGGATCCCCGTATCTAAGTCCTCTCATAGGTTTGACAAAATTAGAAGGAGTACCATTAACGAAAATTGCAAGAGAAGAAGTTGAAATAAGCTGAGAAATAAGCTTACAAACTTTCTAATCAAAGCCAAAAGCCTGGAGCACCAAACCAAGGAAAGTTTAGTCAACCTGATTATAAGATTTTGAAAGATCCATTTTGAGAAGCATTCCATCTCTCTTTCTAGCTTCCATTGAATGGATAACTTCATGCACCATCATTATCGAATCCAAAATCTATTTTTTAGGGAAAAATCCTATTTGTTGTTGAGATATGATCAAAAGAAGAATTCTTATCATTCTAGAGGTTAGCACCTTTGAGATAATGTTGTAGAAAGAGTTACACAAGCTGATTGGTCTAAATTTATCCAAAGAGTCAACCTAAGGAGTTTTAGGAATGAGGACCAAAAAAGTAGAATTAATCTCTTTTAGAATACTTCTAGCTCCAAAGAATTCCTAAACAACCCTCACAATATCTTCCGTAACCACTTGCCAGTAAATTTGGAAGAAGAAGGTAGGAAATCCATCTGCACTCATGAAATTATCCATTGGCAGGGACAAGAGTGCTTCTCTAACTTCCTGAGCATTTGGTATAGCCGTCAACATTTTATTGTGATGGGGTTGAATAATCTGTGGAATACATGAGATAATTTTAGTTTGATCCAACTTTGATAATAAAGGGTCCTAGAACAAAAGAGAGGAGAAATAGGAGACAACCTCAATAGAAATTTCATTCTCTTTTGTCAACATATTCTACCCCTTTTTTAAATTATAAATTCTATTATTAGCTATATTCTTTAGAGTAGAAATGTGGAAAAACCTTGTGTTCTGATCCCCCTCTTTTAGCCAGTTAATTCTAGATCTTTACTTCTAGAACTTCTCTTCCTTAATTATAATATTATGCAAGTTAGATAGAATAGAAAACTCAACATTTCTATTCAAATCATTTTACCCTTCCTTTTGAATAATATCCTGAATAGAGGTGAGTTTGATAGAGAGATCATCTTTATCATGAAAAATATGACCGAAATCCATCTTATTCTAGACTTTTATCATTCTCTTTACATTACTCAACTTCTTTGCTACTCCAAACATGGTAGTACCTTCCACTTCTATCCCCCACCAATGTTATACCTTATTCAATAAATTAGGATGTGAAGTCCACAACTTTTCAAACTAAAAAGGGAAGTTCCTTCTTGGTTCTAAAGAGGCAACCAAGAGAGATATAAGGGAGTGATTAGAGAAAATTCTAGGAATCAGAGATAGCTTACAGGAAAAAGATTGCAACTAGCCCAAAGAGATAAGAGCTCTATCCAACCAAACCTAAATACATTCCCTTCCAGTTCTTTAGGGATATATCACCAATATTTAGTTTTCACTATTGATTTAAAATATAATGTATTTATCCTCATAATTTCCATGAGATAAAAACATATTCAATTTTGATTTGTAATAATCCATGATGATTAGTGGACTTCCTATTATTATTGAGATTCATAAATATCTTCTACTCAAAAATTATGATTCCAAAATAATTGTCAATGTAAATAATATTTAAAATTAAAAAAACTAAGAGATTTGCCAATAAAAATAATTTATTTTTTTGAAATAATGAAAGATTCACCAATATTTTATATCTTTTTCTAGAGGAGGGTCTCTTAAAGTTTACCCTGCACACAGTCTTCTTCAACAATCTTTCTAATCAAATGATCTTTTCAATTAGATCCCTCTTTGGCATTGATGGCAAACCAAACTGATCAACCGGTCAAACAAATGATGAACATCTTGTTCCATCAAACTAACTAGGTTAAGACAGTAAGACAATACCAAAAAAAAACTTGTATTTGAAATTTCTCCCTCTATTAGCATTTCCCTCTTTTGATTAGGTTACAAAATATAACTCCCTCTTTTTGTTCTAATCCTTTCTATTCTGATTGCTTTCTGCTTTCTACCTCTTTCTTTCTTTTTAGTCTTATGATCTTCTGATGATGTACTCTCTACATTGTTCCTCTTACACTTGATCAGTCTTGCACTTGATTAGTTTAATGTACTTTCTCCCTCTTTGACAACAATGCCAAAGACATATACTCAACACTTGGCATCTTTAATATATGTAGATATAGGCTTTTATAGGTTCTTCAATTTTCTCCCTCTATCACCTTGCTTGTGACTAATTTGTAATTCTAGTTCTGTAATTACTTTAGGCAGTTCCTAAACTAAGATCCACTGCATTAATTTGTATGAAATGAATGTCATCTTGTTTGATGTAGGGTATTCCCTCTGTCTTTTACATAGTCTTTGATAGGGGTATCAACTCTAGTTTACCTCTTAGATACTCATAAGCATCCTTAGGTAATGCTTTTGTGAAGATATCAAAAATTTTCTCCTTTGTGTTAATATATTCCATCTTCACCTCTTTATCTTGAACTAATTTCCTTACATAATGATACTTGATTGCAATGTGCTTTGTCTTTATATGCATCACACGATTCTTTGGTATATTGATAGCACTTGTATTGTCACAATAAAGTGTCACTAGTTCTATGATTTCTTCCTTTATTCCATTAAGTAGCTATTTGATCCATACAATGTTTGTGTAGTTAATAGTAGTAGCAACATACTTTGCTTTAGTAGTAGATTGGGAAGTACAACTTTACTTCTTTCTAGTCCATGTAACAAGTCTTTTGCCTAAGAAGAATGCTCCTCCACTGGTGCTCTTTTTGTCATCAATATTTCTAGCCTAATTAGCATTAGTCTAGGCTTTCAATTCAAACTTTTCATTCTTCTTATAGTATAAATCAAACTCTTCTATACCTTTCAAGTATCTCATTATGCTTTTCATATCCATCAAGTGATTCTCTCTAGGATTAGCAGAGAATCTTGCAACTATCCCCACAACTAATGCAATATCAGGTCTACTATGTACTACATATTGCAATTTTCCAATCATGGATCTATATAATATTTGATTTACCTCAGTTGAATCATCATTCTTTGATAGCTTGAGTGCTATCACCATAGGTGTACTTACTAGTTTTGAATCCTCTAGTCCAAATGTTTTCAATATTTCTTTGACATATTTTGACTTAGTGATATATACACCATATTTCATCTGATATACTTGTAATCTCATAAAGAATTTGATTTCACCAAACATTGACATATCAAATTTTTGCTTCACCTGATTTGCAAAATCCCTACACAAAGCATCTTATCCTTCAAATATGATATCATCAACAAATATTTCAGATAATAGTATACCTTTTTCTTTATCTATCTTCATGTACAAATTTTTATTATAATTTTCCCTTTCAAATCCAATCTTAACAAGATAAGTATGAAGTCAAATACCATGCTCTTGGTGCTTGTTTCAATCTATAAAGGGCTTTGTGTAGTCTACATACCATGTTTTTATTATTTTTATCAACAAAAACTTCTGGCTATTCTATGTAGATTCTTCTTCTAATATGCCATTTAGAAATATAGACTTGACATCCATCTGATAAAATTTGAAATCTTTATATGTAGCATAAGAAAGCAAAATTCTCACTCCTTCCATTCTTGCAATAGGGGAAATGTTTCACCATAGTCAATTCCTTCTTCTTGTGCATATCCTTTGCAAACTACTCTTTCTTTATTTCTTGTCACTTCACCATTCTCATCTAACTTGCTCCTGAATACCCATCTTGCGCCAATCACATTCTTGTCTTCTGGTCTAGGAAGTAGACTCCAAGTCTTGTTCTTCTCTATCTGCTAAATTTCTTCTTCCATAGCCTTGTACTAGTAATAATCTTCAATGCATCTTTCAATGTCTTAGGTTCCTACATGCTTAACAAACATGATTCACTTCTCAATCTATTTCTTGTCATTGGCCTTGCATCTTTGTCTTCAATGATTTGATCTATAGGATGATGTCTTTTGACATATTTTGATAGTTTAGGCTCAATTCTTGTAACTACATTCTATCTCTTAGCTTCAGTGTTACTATGTACATCTCTATCAGGTGTTTGAACATCTCTTTCATGTGTGCTAATCTCAGAGTTAGATTGTGCATTTTCCTCATTTTGCAACTTGACATCTGAATGCAACTTGACACTCATAGGTTATGACTCAATAGTTGTTGAGACTTGATATTTGTTTGCAACATGATTTGTAGCATCTTCGTCAGTAGACATTCCTTCATAATAGTATACAAATGATTTTTATTCTTTTGGTTCCTTTGTAAGTTCAGCCTCATGTGCTTTTGTAAACTCATCAAAATTCACATTTGCACTTTCTTCAATTTTTTTAGTGTTAGTATTTAAACATTTATAAGCTTTTCTTCTTATGGAGTAACCAAAGAATATACCTTCTTCACTTTTTGCATCAAACTTTCCACTTCTTACATCTTTAAGAATATAGCATTTGCTTCCAAACACCTTAAAGTATTTTACATTAGGTGGATATCCGTACCATAGTTTAAAAGGTGTTGAATGAGTACATTTCTTGACTTGCACATAGTTCAAGGTGTATAAAAAAATACTTATAGCTTCTCTTTAGTATTTCAAAGCAACAATCTTCTCCATCATGAGTGTTCTAGCATAGTCCATTATAGACCTATTTCTTCTTTCAACAATTCTATTTTGAGGAGGGGTCCTAGGTGTAGATGTCTGTCTTTTGATTCCTTTGTCATTACAGAACATCTCAAACACATTTGACATGAATTCTCCTCCTCTATCTAATCTCAAGCATTTCAAACTCTTATCTATTTCTTTTGTAACTCTTGCTAAGTACCACTTAAACATTTGAAAAGTATCTAATTTTTTTTTTAGAAACATGATTGTCATCATCTTATATTAATTACAAACAAATAGCATTATATAGTTATCTCCTTTGTAGCTTTGCACTTCAATAGGTCCACACAAGTCAATATGAACAATTTGAGGTATTTCCTTAGAGGTATAAGCCTTACTTATAAAACTTGAATTTGTCATCTTCCCTAGCTGACATTGTTTGCACATTATATTTTTTGGTTTCTTCAACTTAGGAAAACCTCTAACTCTTTTCAAGTTATTGATAATAATTAGATTATCAAAATTAACATGATTTAATCTCTTGTGCCAAAGCCATACATCATCAAATTTTGCAATAAGACAAGTAGCATCTTCTATATCCAGAAAGAATAGATTACTTCTAGTTTGATCATGTTTTCCAATCAAGTTTCCATTTGTGTCATATATCTTGGCAAATTTATTTTCAAACTCAACTTTACATCCCAAATTATTCAATTGTGACACACTTAACAAGTTATAATTCAATCCTATAACACAATAAGCATTGTCACATGAAATCTTGTCTATGAGTTTGAAAGACACTTTTCCTTTTATCAAACATGGTGCATCATTACAAAATCTTACACTATTTCCACCATAATAGGTTAAGGTAATGAAGTTACTTTTGTCTCCAATCTTGTGATGTGAGCATCCACTATCAATAATCCATTTATCATTCTTGTTCACATAAGTCATAAGTGTAGTTGCCTCATCCTCATTATATTCATCCTTCATTGCAACATATACCACTTCATCATTATTTTCATCAGAGTCATGTTCATCAGCAATGTAGCATGATTTCTTGCCTTTGTCTTTGTAGTCTCTTCCATAATCTTCTCTTATATTTTTGTTCTTGTTTCCTTCTCTATAGTTCTTCTTTTGTGTACATCTCACAACAATATGACCAACTTCATTACAATTGAAACAAATGATACGTAACTTACCTTTGAACTTGCCTTTTCCTTTATGAAATCTTCTAGCTAGAAATGCTTCCAATTTTTCAATGTCTTTCTCATATGTGTTACTATCTTTGGATGCATATTTTATCTTTCTTTTCTTCTTCTTCTTTGCCTCCTCAAAATCCTTCAATAAAATTTTTTCTTTGAAAGCTGATTCAATACTCTCTAGTCTATAGTTGTCAAAATTAGATAGCTCAAAAGTAGTGAGTCTTCCTACTAGACCTTCAAGGGTCATTTCTTGGTATACATATTAACTCTTAGATTGTAGATAATTTAATGGCATACATAGGAAACAATGTCCTCAAGAATTTACTTAGCACAATATCATCATCTATTTTACTAGTAGCACCTTTTATTGCACTAACAACTTCATTTATTCTAGCAACATATTGAGCAATATTCTCACCTTCTTCCATTCTCATGTCATCAAACTTACCTCTGACGCTCTCTGAATTGGCTCTTTGAATATTTTTGTCTCCTCCATAGATGGTGGCTAGGGCATCCCACATCTTCTTTGCAATGTTAAGGCCTTTGATATCATCAAATTTGGCATAGCTTAGGGTAGAGGCAATCTCCAACATCGCCTGATTTTGTTCTTTCATTTTCTTTATATCTTTAGTAGTTAGGGCTCTTGTTGGATCAACATGCTCTACTACAACGCAAGATTGTGCATAATCTCCAAGTCCTCTAAGGTGTAGCTTCATTAAACTTTTCCATATAGGAAAGTTATCTCTATTGAGCTTAGGTACCTCTCTTTTTGACATCTTGATTTTCGTGCTTGTAGTACCTTTAAAACTAATCCTCTTAAGTAGATGGCTCTGATACCATTTGTTGGAATTATTTTTAGAATAACTAAGAGCGGGGGTGAATTAGTTATTCAAGGTCTAAATGTACAAATAGATTTTTTCACAATTCAGTGAACCCATAAAACATTCTTAATCATACATGCATTCATTGTGTGTTAACTAAAACTAATATGTTAGTGTGAAATCAACTTGCATAAATGTAAAGCATGAAACACAACACATCCATTAGCACATTTGACATAATGATTTAATGTGGAAACCCAATTTCAAAAAAACCACCAATAACATGCTACTCCTTTTTCACTCTTTTAAAGTGATGTCATATTAAAAGCCAACCCTATTAAAGGTTACAATACACATTATTAAATGTGACTTTCTTTAGGGATTTCAATCACCCTACTAAAAGTGAGCCTTGTTGGAGGACTTTAGGCCATTCACTTGGAATGCTATCTTGCTAAAAGATTTTCCAATGACTGTTATGTCAACCTTACTCCAAAGGATTTACCCTATTCTAATATAATTTTTAGAAGGTAATAGTAGAGCTTTGATATGATACAACTTACAACCTTATTTGTAGATTACAAATCTCTATTCAATCCTCAAGTCTTCTTGTCTTCCAATCTTTGCAATTCTGACAACTTGTTCACCCTTCAAGCATTCATCCTCTTTAAGCCTTCTAGCTCAGTACGCCATTGCAGACTTCTTCACTTGGGTCACTTGATAAAGCAAAGGCCCTTTCCTTCTCCTTATTAGATTTTTGCATCAAATTTTCTCTCTAACTCTTTGCTTCATGACCAAACATTCCTATATATAGAAGATTAGAACATTTTCCCACTCATTATCAAAATTAGGATTTTTGATGGATTAGGTAGGATAGAATGTATCTACCCCTATCTTGTCTTTTCTAAAAAATTCTCTTAGAATCCATTTGAATTTTTCTCAAAAATAGCTTACATAAGATTCTGTGCCACTAGCTCATCAATCTTATCTTCCTCTTGATTCACAAGTTCCAAGAAAATAAACTTGTCAGCTTTTATTTGGTGAATCTTTGATCTTTGTCATAATGCAACAACTTGGTATTATCAATTTTCTGATGCTTGAAACATACTACATTACTCAGAATCAACTATAAAATCACTCAGCATCAACTAGATTTTACTAGTGCTCGGCATCAACAAAAAATTACTTGTCATTTACTAACTTTCTCGACATCCACTAGAATTTTCTTTCATCGGCTCCAACTGAATTTTTGCTTGGCTTGCACTAACTTTGCTCGGTACTTACTATCCACGTGGTCAAGCTTGGAAAACAAACTTTGTTTAACTTTATTCTTCTAAACTTTTTAAGTGTAGCTAGTCATTTTGTAACCTCAAGTAGATCATCAATACATTATGCTATCACTATCTTAACTAATTCTTGCACTTCAATACATAATCATAACTCAAACTTTACTCTAGGTACTTTTGTTACATCTTGTTGATCAAATCCTCCTCATCAATCAACTAAGTGATAGTACTTGAAACATATAAGCAATTATCTTACCAACATATAATAGGTTTGACATCAATGGAGAAACAATGATTGAAATACACAGTCTTCTTTAGCAATCTTTCTAATCAAATGATCTTTTCAATCAGATATCAACATTAGTTTCTATCAAAAATAAGAAGATAATGGTTTTTTTGAAGTGATAGAAGTTTTACTATGATTTCATGGCTTCCAAGCTCCATTACCAGGTTCAAATGGAGTACTAAAGTCATGTCATTTTGCATGGTAGAAGTACTTTGAATGAACTTTCTACTGACTTTGAATTTGCTACATTTTGAATTTTTTAGATATATGTTTTTGCACATGAATTGAACAAAGGTTTGTTATAAAAATAAACCTATATATTGGACGCTCATGGAAAAATAGTAACTAAGAGATTAAAAAAATTTGAAAAATAACTATGGAGTTCATATTTGAATCCTCTTTCAATCAAAAAAATTGAAATTAGGTAAATATATAATAAGTTACATCTGTCAAAAGCCATGTATGTCCAAATTTGTGTTAGGTCAACTTTAAACTTAGATAAAATATGAAATACTAAGGATAAAGATATTAGATCACCTCCATGGTTTTGGTATGGATGTTAACAAACTAAATTCGAAATAATCACATTGATATCTATTGTAGAAAAAAAGTTATGTGTGTCAAAAACAATGTCACATTTTAAAAATCAATTTTATGATAACATACCAATTTTCGTGGGAGAAAAAATAATTCAATGATATCAATTTAAAAAAAACTTAAAAATATATTTGGATTCTACATATAAAATCTTAAGAGACTAAAAGACTCTAATTAACTTCATCTTCAAATTCCTAACCATTAAATGACAATTTGCATTTGAAAGTGAAAGTTTTCTTGAAAATTCATAGTTCAATACATTAGTTTAGGAAAAAAAGTATAACCCATTATTGTAGGTTCACCCTATCAACATCAAACCCATATCAATAGAAAATATTCTATTGGATACAATTGATTAATTGTGAATTGTCTTTGATGCTACACAAATGTCATATCTTTATCAATCAGTGCATGCTGAGCTCACTTGAGGAATGAAGACAATTTTCTATTTCTACTAATCATTCCTATGTTTGCCTAGTTCAGAAGGTAGTATCTACTAAGTTAACTCAGGCGTGAAAGGAAAGTCTATAGAAGATGAGTGTTAACTGAGTGCACTCAATTAATGAAGGAAATGTTGGATGGAACCATTGTTAATCAAGCTTAGTTAGTTACCAAATGATCTTTGCAAATATGTAGTGTTAGCCGAGTTCACTTGGTTAACACAGGAAAATTATTTTTGAGTTAGTGTCTACCAAGCTGGGTCAGATAATGAAGGATTTTTTTATTTTGGCATATTGAGTTTAATTAATTTATCTATTGGTTCTAGCCAACTAAGATGATGAATATTAGTTATTCTAAATTGTATATGAGCCGACTTGACAATATGAATGATATAAGTATAAGGTCAAATTGAGAATTTGAAAGCGTGTAAGAGTGTGAATGCATGGAAGATTTTGAAAATCTAATGGTGCAACAAGAAAGTGAATTAGAAGGATAAGAAGTATATCCTTTTGAAGCCGAGAATAAATATATTCAATTAGGAAGGATCAATTACAAGCTAGAATAGAGATCTATAATTAGAAATTTAGTTGCATCATAAATTAGGTCATCTCATTGTTACTCTCTAACCATTGTAGTAGTGATCTAAATCTCTTTATAGAGTTGGCTTAACAACTATTTGTAAAACCTCTAACAAGGTATAATTCTATTGAATTTCCTAAAGACCTCTAATAAGGCCACTCCTAATAGGGTGATTAAATCATTTAATAGGGTCACACCAAATAGAGTGTTTAGTAAACTTTAATAGGGTTGGCTCCTAAAAGGGCTCACTTCAAAAGAGTGAAAATAATAACTAGTTGCAATTGGTGATTTTTCCAAATTGGGTTTCCACATTAAATCCTAATGTCAATTGTGTTCATGCTATTTTATTTTATGTGTTTGCATCTAAGTTAAAATAATGGTAATCAAAAATAACATCTAAGATTTTCATGTTAAGTACTTACCAAGCATATTCAGTATTTACCGAGTTACAACATTTTATGCGTGTTTGTCGAGCATTAGCAGTATTGAGTTTTTAGATTTTATTTTTAACTAAAATCTAAAGGGTTCTAGGATTTATTTTAGTGGTAATTTATTCACCCCTCCCCTCTTATTTACTCCTCTTATATTTCCAACATATTCATCATGCATGCATCCATTAGATCATACAATCACTTAAACTTGTAGGTTACTATCAAATAAACTTTGCATAAATATAAGCATGAAACATAAAAAATTCAATAACACATTTGACAAAATGAATTTATTTGAAAATCCAATTTGGAAAAACCCACCAGTAATATGCTACTCATTCTCACTCTTCTGAAGTGATGCCCTGTGAAAGGCCAACACTGTTAAAGTTTACACTGCACACTATTAAATGTGACCTGATTAAAGGATTTCAATCACCCTATTAGGAGTGAACCTTGTTAGAGGACTTTAGATCATTTACTTGGAACGTTACCTGACTAAAGGATTTACAAATGATTTTTAGGTCAACCTTAATCCAAAGGATTTAACCTAGACTAATACAATGATTAGAAAGTAGCAGTAAAGCTTGATATGATAAAAACTTACAACATAGTTTGTAGATTATAGATCTTTTTTTCAGTTCTCCATTCTACTTGGCTTTCACACACTTTAGCTTTGATATCTTGTTCACCCTTCAAGCATCCATACCTTTAAGCTTCTTTCTTTGCTTGCCAATAACAGTCTCTTTTTTTTGGTCATTGAATGAAGCAATACCTTAGACACCTTGTCTTCCTTAGATTCTCGCACATGACAACCTTTGCTTCTAACCAACCATCTCTATAAATCAAAAATTAATATCTTTTGTCATTCAACCTATATCGTCCATTTTATGGTTATATAGGATTAGGTAAGATTCAATGAATATACCCATCTTTTCATTTTATTTCCTTCTAGGAACTTCTCCATCAATCCTCTTTGAATTCTCCTCAAAATAGTTTACCATGAATTTTGTGCCACCAACTCATCATAGTTATCTTCCAAACACTTCAAAAAATTCAAGAAAACAAAATAGTCAGCTCAGATTCATCAAATCCATGATTTAACATGAATATTGGCACTCGACATCAAGATGTTGTCACTTGGTTTCGATACCATTCTTCCACTCGTCATCTACTAGATATCTCAGAATAAGCTAAGTTTACCAGTACTTGAAATCAACTAAACTTTACTCAACTTACACTATATCACACATCATACACTAAAATTTGACTTTTCTTAGCTCCAATTAATTTTATGCTTGATTTGCACTAACTTTACTTGACACCTACTATCCACTTGGTCAAGCTTGGTAGACTTAATTCTTCTTACTTGTTCTTCTAGACTTTTTTAGTATATCCATCCTTTGTAACCTTCAGTAGATAATCAATGCACTGTAACATCACTATCTTAACTAATCCTTGTACTCTTTTTTGATACCATAAATTAGCCTTTCCTATAGGTGCTATTGTTATCTAATTTGATCAAAACCTCCTCATGGATCAAACAAATGATAGTATTCAAATCACATAAGTAGTTATCTTGCCAACAAGTAGCAAGTTTGACATCAATAACAAAACAATGATTGAAACATATTCTCATACTTGTATCAATATATTTTCAATAATCTCCCTCTTTGGTATTGATGGAAAACTAGTTCAACCAACAATAATACCAAAAATAAAATAATTCATTGTATTGAAATCTCTCCATCTATCAACAACTTTCATCTTCTGTATAGGTTACAAAATTTTGTTTTAATTAACAGACAATCAGCTCATTCTTATGACTCCCTCTTGAGCACTTCTTATATCTCCCTCAACACTATCTCCCTTTCTAGATTACTAGATGTCTCCCTTTCTTTGTCATTTCTCCCACTTTGAGAAAAATGTCAAAGATTTGTCATCTTAATATGTAGATATGAAAATTTTTAGTTTCTCTCTCTATCACCTAGCTTGTGACTAATTTGTAGCTCCATCTCTTTGATTACTTTAGGCAGCTCCTAAAGTAAGATCCACTGCATCAATGTGTAACATATGTTGAACATCTCATTTTATACAAAGTACTTCTAATGCTTCTTAAATAGCCTTAGATAGAGGTATCACCCCTAGTTTACCTCTTAGATACTCATAAGCATCTTTGGGTAATGCTTTTGTGAAGATGTTAGCTATTTTATCTTTTTAATTCATAATCTATCTTCACCTCTTTATCTTGAACTAATTCTCTCAAGTAATGATACTTGATTGCAATGTGCTTAGTCTTTGTATGCATTATGAGATTCTTTGATATATTTATAGCACTTTTATTATCATAATAAAGTATCATTGGTTCAATGATTTCCTCCTTCATACCTTTGAGTAGTTGTTTTATCCATAAAATGTTTGTATAATTTACTACAATATCAACATATTCAGCTTCAATAGTAGATTGAGATATGCAATTTTGTTTCTTTCTAGTCCATGTAACTGACCACTTTCCTAAGAAAAATTCTCCTCCATTAGTAATGTTTCTCTCTATCAATATTTCTTGCCCAATCAGCATCAGTGTAGGCTCTCAACTCAAAATTTTTATCTTTCTTGTAGTATAGACCATAATCTTTTGTGCTTTTCAGATATCTCATTATTCTCTTAAAAACCATCAAATGATTCTCCATGAGATTAGTAGAGAATCTTGCAACCATCCCAACAAATAATGCAATATCAAGTCTTCTATGCACTACATATTACAATTTCCCAATCATAGGCTTTTACAATGTTTGATTCACCTTAGCTGAATCATCTTTTTTAGACAATTTGTGTCCTATCACCATAGTTGTACTTACTAATTTGGAATCTTCTAACCCAAAAATTTTCAGTATCTCCTTTACATATTTTGATTAAGTGATGTATATACCATATTTCATCGGATGTACTTGCAAACCCATAAAAAGATTGATCACTCCAAACATAGACCTCTCAAATTCTCTCTTAATTTCATTTGAAAAAGCTTTACATAAAGTAGCCTTGTTAGGATAAAACCATGGATAGAAATAACAATTACATAAAAATATAACTAATAATAAAAAGTAGTATATCACACAGAAAAGAACACAAGGCACCAATATTTAACATGGTTCACCCAATCCCTAGGCTACGTCCACCAAATAACAAGTTTGATATTATTATGATCCAATGATTACAACTTGATTACAATCCATAATCCCTTATAGCTCAATACCACCACAAGAACCAATTTCACATCACAACATAACATAATGAAAAATAGCTAACCCTAAGACCTTTTATACAAGTATTTTATGCCATTTTATGGTTACAACATGTCGGCCATATGTCAGCTACAACGTCGGCCATGACCCAAATTTTTTTTTCGAGGTGCTGCCCCGAACTCCAAAGAATTTATGAAGTATGTACAATAATTTCTTGATTGGTCACCATAGTCTAACAATCTCCTACTTGGGGATTTATTAGGCTCCACACTAACCAACAATCTCCCACTTGGAGACTAATCCTATAGCAATACCACTACTACATGGGGCTCCCATTGGATCTAACCACCTTGAACTTTGCTATTTTTTTATTCATGTTTAGTCTAGAAGACGAATCGAAGCTAAAGAGGAGGTTAGTTTCTCCCTTGTTACTACCTTTGTCAACATATCTATTGGATTTTCATTTGTATGTATATTCTATAGCTTAAACTATCCATCCTCCAAAATTGACCAAATTAAATGAAATGGTACCGCAACTGGATGTGTTTGGTCTTTGAATGAAAAGTTGAATTCTTTGCAAGATGAATGGTAATTTGACTATTTGTAAACAAATAATTATCCCTCTGAGGGTGTCCCAATTCTTCCAAGAAGAACTAAAGCCATATCATCTCTTTGGCTACCTCTGTAGCAGCTACATACTCTGCCTCTACAGTGGATAAAGCATTAACCTTTTGTAACTGAGAAACCTAGCTCACAGTTTCCCCACCAATATTAAAGACATAACCTGTAGTACTCTACCTTGTATCAATATTCCTTACCAAATTTGAGTCAATATAGCCCTGTAAATTAGTAGTAGAGCCCCCAAAATGTAAACACTTGTTGGATGTTCCTCTCAAATATCTGAGAATCCATTTGACTGCATTCCAATGCTCGATTCTTGGATGACTCATATACCTGCTAATGACTCTCACTATATGTGCAATATCTAGCCTAGTACATACCATAGCATACATCAAGCTTCCTACAGCTAAAGCATAGGGTACCTTGGATATCTTAGCCTCCTCTTCCTATTTCTTAGGACACATCTTCTTAGTCAACTTCAAATGACCAGGTAAAGGTGTGCTAATAGCTTTAGCATTTTTCATAGAGAAACGTTGCAACACCTTCTCCACATAATCAGCCTGAGATAGCATCAATGTTTTGTTCTTCCTATCTCTACAAATTTTCATACCAAGGATTTGTTTTGCTGCCCCCAAATCCTTCATAGAAAATGCATGTGCTAATTGGCTTTTCAGCCCCTTAATGTGATCCATGTTAGACCCAGCGATAAGCATATCATCAACATATAAACATAAAATAATGTAGCTATCATCAATAGACACAATGATCTAAATGACACCTACTATAACCATGCTCATGCATAAAATATCAGATTTTAGATACCATTACTAAGGTGCTTGCTTCAAGCCATATAAAATTTTCTTTAATTTGCACACTAAGTTCTCCTTACCTTTGATTGCAAATCCCTGTGGCTGAGTCATATATATCTCTTCATCCAAATCTTCATGAAGAAAGGCTATTTTAACATCTAGCTACTCTAAATGCAAATCTTCAATAGCCACAAGACTTAAAACAATATGGGTAGAAGTTATTTTAACAACAGGAGAAAATATCTCATCAAAATCAATTCTCTTTTTCTGTGCAAATCCTTTGACAACTAACCTGGTTTTAAATCTTTTCTTACCTCCTTCCTCTTCTTTCAACATATAAACATAAACCCACCTATTTTGTAAAGCCTTTTTACCTATAGGAAACTTGCACAAATCCCATGTTTTATTCTTTAGAAAAGAATCCATTTCATTTTTTATTGTAGATTCCCACTGAATCTTAGTATCCACCTACACAACTTCATCATAACTTTCACGTTCACCAGCATCAGAAAGTAAAATAGAATACAAAGAGGGAGAAAATATTTTTGGAGGTCTAATTTTCCTTGTTGACCATCTAACATTCACTGGTGTGCGTGGTATTTGTTTTTGTGGTTGTTGCACATCATGAGGAATGGCTAGAACATTAGCTTTTACAGTATCATCTAGCACTACATAATCATCTTCTTTCTTCTCATGTTGCTGCAACAAATCTGTACAACACATTCTCATTGAATATGACATCCCTATTTCTTACAATTTTTTGATTTTCAAAATCCCAAAGCCTATAACCAAATTCATTAATGCCATATCCAACAAATACACATTTCTTTAACTTAGCTTCTAGCTTGGTTCTATTTTCAGAATCTGTGTGAGAAAATGCTTCAAAATTGAAAGTTTTGAGAAAAGAATAACTCACCTTCTTACTAGTCCATGCTTCCTCTAGAATACCACACCCCAAAGGAGTAGAGGGACCTCTATTAATCAAATATATAGTAGTATTGATAACCTCCACCCACATGTGTAAGGGCAACCTAGCATGCAACCTCATGTTCCTTGCATGCTCCATTATAGTCCTGTTCATGCATTCAGCCACTCCATTTTCCTATGGAGTTCTTGGAACAATTTTTTGTCTATGAATACCATTAGTGGAGCAATAATCTTCAAATTCATGACTGCAATACTCAACACCATTATTAGATCTGAGACATTTTAATTTCTTACTAGTCTCATTTTCAACCAAGCATTTCCATTTCTTAAAAGGTTGAAATACATTTGATTTTTGTCTAATAAAATAAACCCATACTTTTCTAGTTGCTTATCAATAAATGGTACATAATAATGAGAGCCACCAAGGGAAGATACCTGAGCCGCTCCCCATACATTGGTATGCACAAGCTCTAATTTTCCCCTTTTGTTTTCCTTCCCAGTCTTTACAAAATTCACTTTCTTTTGTTTTCCATACACACAACTTTCATAGAAACCCATATTAACACATTTTAGACTTGGTAAACCTTTCTTTGAATGAATTACTTTCATACCTTTCTCACTCATGTGCCCAAGTCTATTGTGTCACAACGCTGTATCAGAATCTACAACAACTATTTTTTCTACGTGCTCAACTGTAGTAGTTGTTCTTGAACATTCATTTTTCTTTGACACAATCAAAGTAGAAGGAAAAATATGACCTGTAAAAAGATATAAGGTGCCTACTTTCACACCTTTTTCTACTACAAGGGAACCTTTTGAAACCTTCCAATTTTTATCATTAAAAGTAACTACACAACCCTCATCACCGAATTTCCCTGCTGAAATTAAATTCCTACTCAGCCTTGGAACATGTCTTACCTCATGTAGTAGCCAATGATTCCCATTTTGCAACTTAATCTTAATTTTTCCCTTTCCAACAATCTGACAAGGTTCATTATCCCCCAAATAAACTAGCCCAAAATCCCCTTGGACATAATCAATGAAATAACCTCTATGAGGTGTAGCATAAAATGAAGCACCAAAATCTAAAACCCATGAATCATCAACACTTTCTAAAGAGAAAAGCAAAGCATCCTCTTTGAATTTTTTACTTACTAGATTTGCCTCCTTGTCTCCATCTGGTTTATCTCCTTCATTTTTCTTTTGATTCTAGCAATCTTTCTTTTTATGACCTAGTTTTCCATAGTACTAGTAGTTGTTCGGTCCTATTGATTGAGGCCTCTTCCCCTTTGAATTTCCTCTTGATTTCTCATGATTTTCAAAGTTACTTCCTCTCTTAGTCATTCTACCCCTACTTTGTGCATTCAAAGCACTTCCTGATGTAGATCCACCTAAGAATTTCCTACGAGTTTCCTGACTCAAAACAACATCGATCACATCATCATATTTTAGGGTACTATATCTAGGAACATAATTACTCACAACCATTACCAAGCCCTTTCAGCTTTCAAGAAAAGAACACAAAATCAAGAGACCCCTAATTTCTTCATCAAAATTGATACCCATAGAAGATAACTAACTAGTAATAGTATTAAACTCATTTAAATGACCTACAACAAATCCACCTTCTACCATTTTCATATTAAATAAATGCTTCATGAAAAATACCTTGTTTGAAGCAGAGGGCTTTTCATACAGTGTCACTAGGGTTTTCATCAACTCTTCTATCATCTTCGCTTTTGTAATATTAAATGCCACTAATGGTGCAAGGCATAATTGAATGCTTTTAAGTACCTTTCTGTCCAAAAGATCCCATTCATCATTTGACATAGATCCCTGATTCTTGACTTTTCCTTCCAATAGCTTCCATAAATCTTTCTAATAAAGATAATCTTCCATTTGCATCTTCCATAACTAGAAGTTTTGCCCATTAAACCTATCAACCCTCAGCTTACCCTTATTTTCCATAGCTCCCACTCAACCATGAGACTTTCTTGCAAAGGATAACTGAAAGACAACCTTGCTCTCATACCACTTATTAGGATTAAACCACAGACATAAATAACAATTACATGCAAATATAACCAATAATAGAAAATAATAGATCACACAAAAAAGAACACATGGCACCAATATTTAACGTGGTTCACCCAATCTCTAGGCTATGTCCACCAAATAACAAGTTTGATATTATTACGATCCAGTGATTACAACCTGATTACAATCCATAATCTCTTATAGCTCAATACCACCTCAAGAAACAATTTTGCATCACAACATAACATAATAAAAAATGCCTAACCCTAAGCCCTTTTATACAAGTAGTTTATGCCATTCTATGGTTACAACATGTCGGCCTTATGTTGACCATATGTTGGCTACAACATCAACCATGACCCAATTTTTTTTTTTGAGGCTATGCCTCGAACCCCAAAGAATTATGAAGTATGTAGAGTAATTTCCTGATCAGTCACCACAATCTAACAAGCTTAACCTCCAAATATGATATCATCAACATAAATTTTAAATATTAAAATGCCTTTTTCTTTTTTCTATCATCAAGTACAGATTGTTGTTATCATTTATCCTCTCAAATCCAATTTTCACAAAATAATTGTAAAGCCTTTCATACCATGCTCTTGGTGCTTGTTTCAAATTATATAAATCTTTGTGTAGTCTACATACCATGTTTTTGTTGTTAGCATCAACAAATCCTTTTGATTGTTCTATATAAATTTCTTTTTCTAATATGTCATTCAAAAATGTAGATTTAACATGAATACTGGCACTCAACTTCCATACTATTCTTCCACTCATCATCCACTAGATAACTTGAAAAACACTAAAGTTTACTGGTGCTCAACATCAACTAAACTTTACTTGGCTTACACTATATCACTTGGAATACATTGAAATTTGACTTGGCTTCAACTATTTTTTTGCTCGACTTGCACTAGTGTTGCTTGGAAACTACTATCCACTTAGTCAAGCTTGGAAAACTCAATTCTTCTTACTTGTTCTTCTATAATTTTTTAGTGTATCCATCCTTTGCAGCCTTACATAGATAATCAACACATTGTAACATCACTATCTTAACTGATCTTTGTACTCCTTTTTCATACCATAACTCAACCTTTCCTCTAGGTGCTATTGTTATCTGATTTGATCAAGACCTCCTCATTGATTAAAAAAATTATAGTATTCAAATAAAATAAGTAGTTATCTTACCAATAAGTAGTAGGTTTGACATTAGTGACAAAACAATGATTAAAACACATTCTCATACTTATATCAATCTATTTTCAATAGAATTGAAAATGAAGAGAATTTTAAGAATATATAATAGTTTGAAGCTCATAAAAAAGTAGGAGGAGCATAACAAAGAACTGGAAGAAAAGATACAACAAGAATTGGAACATTTTAGGAATGACACACAAAATCTGCTAGACTCCCCTATTCTAGTGATTATAACTTTAGATAGCTCGAAGCTTCAAGCATTAGAATATGATTTCTGGGTTCTTGATAGGGTAGACACTGAAAATGATGAAAGACTCCTTGAGTTCAACAAGTTTGTTAGTGATGATGAATTTTTCAAATCAAAAGAATTTATTTTTGTTTTATACAACTGTAGAGGCAAGATATTAAGACAAGGTGTTCAACACATCACTCTAGAAAATGAAAAAGAGTTGATGACCAACTTGAAGGAGGATATCAAGAAAGAAGTAGAGAGAATGACTCCATCAAAAGGGAGACAATTTCTTAATAAGGCCAAAATCATGGTTTTACTTGGATATGATTTGAGTGCATCCTATATCTTTGAAATCCTGATCAAATCTAGAAAGAAAGATATGAAATTGGATGTGTTGAGTGTGAAGAAAATGATCATTGGTTATAGATTTATGGAAGATGAAAGGTTTATGCTGTTATGAGCCTTCTATACAATACACAAGAGGCCACAAATTATTGATATTGATCAATATTTTGGAAACTTAATGACATTTAAAGTAGGGGTAACAAACCCTTATAGATCAACAATAATACAAGTAGACATGGCCATGTTTAACCAGTCACAAATAAAATAGGTGACATATGAAATAGATAATTGGAGAGAAATGTATGATATCCAACTAAAAATAGGAAATCCATAGATCCAACGTATGATTCAATTGCCAAATGATGCCTTGAAGATTGAATTGAAGAGATTGCAGGGGGAAAACAAAAGGCTAAAGGATGTACCCTTGATTAGAAGAGAAATATCTAGCTCTATATTAAAAAGTCATTTTAGGATGTTGTTGACCAAGCTAGGGAAGGTTTGGGATTTGTACAACATATAAAAACCCTTGACCCTCTAACATAATGAGATATACATAAATACTATCAAAGAAAAGAATAATCTTGTACAAGAGGAAGATACCTGAGAGGCCAATAAATTGATCCATTATCAAAATATATACACCTAGGAGTTTAAAAATAATTTCAATTTATTTGAAGATATGGTAACAAAGCATGGAGTTCTATCTTGGAATGATGTATATGGAGAGATAATCGATTGGGAAACATGGATGGGGATTTTTTATGTGATGTAGGAACATGCCCTAGGAGCAGTGAGGAATGACGATCTAGAGATGACAAGAACTAGTGAGCAGATTGAGTAGATGATCAATATTGAGATCAAAGCTCATGAAGTGATCAATGATGGATACCTAGTTGAGGTTGATAAATACTAGGAGTATATTAAGAAATGCAATGATTTTATTGAAGGATCGACATCAAATTCATCTTAATGAATTTTTTTCTCTTATAATCTTGAATTGATTAATCAACATGTAATAGTTAGTTATTTTATGGCCAATTAAAATTAATTTTGTAAATAAAGGGTCACACAATTTCATTTTGTAACCAATTCACTATCTATAATTATATAGACCAGATTTGGAGATATAATTATCATCATCATATATTTTTCCATACATATATTTTATAGAGAAAGTTGGTCCTTTTTACTTTAGATTGTGTTATCTATATGCACCACCAACACATGTATTTGTGGTGAAATATTTAATACAAGAGTCTCATTTTCTCAATTTATATTTTGGTGATATCATTTTTGTCTCATACATTTTGTTTCCTTAGATCAAATTTCAAGTTTACTTTAATTGATTGTTCAACTGATTGAATAAAGTAAGTTGTTTTAGCTTTTGTAACACAATAATATTGCATTGATTGATCAATATGCATTGTTGTCTTATTGGGCTCTTGAGGGAATTAAATTCAATAAGACTTAGTATTGAAATATACTTAAAGTATTCAATAATTAATACATCATTAAAGTGAATTTTTTTTATATTAATTGGATTTATTGTCTGTCTCTAAGGGTTACTTTAAACATCTTAGTAATTGATAGAATACTGATAAAGTCTCCATCGACTAAGGCTCTAGTTTTGATTATTGTTTTTAAATCTTCATGTTGATTGTAGAAAGGACATACATCCAAGTGATAAAGGTCTTCAAAACCCATTATAAATTTATTACACCAAAAAATATTTATCAACTCTTAAAAATCTTAAAACATTTAAATCTCATAGATTATCTTCTTTAAAAATCCTCTAGGGTGTGAGGTATAGGCCTACCAACCTTGGTTCTGTAGACCCAGATTTGCAGAGGTTCACATTCAGTTCATAATGAAATAACTTTCACAATAGAATAAATAATATGAAATATTATATAAATACTTGATAATAGTTGAGAGTAATAGGCCACTTCAAGGGGGAAACCTCCAAATATCTCCAATGAGAACACACTTCACAATATGATCTTGAAATAAGGCTCACAACCGTGTATATATACCTAATTATGTTTAGGTTGAATAGACACAACCATACATAACACTTAGGCTGACCTACCTACCTAAATAATAATATAATAATGATAATATGACTTAATTAAGGATTAAGATAGTCACAAGTTGACTATTCATAACCCTATATACAAAAATTTTAAGGGCATAACATTTCCCCTCTCTTGAAAGAAGCATTTTCCTCAATGCTAACCAAGTATAGATTCTTTTGAATGAACTCCTCATCCTCCCATGTGGCCTCTTAAAATAGTAAGTTCTTCCATTGGATGAGATACTGAGTGAGAGTTCTATTCCTCAACTTCTTTGTGCATGTTTGAAGAATGCACTTTGGTTCCAAAATTATTCTTCTTTCTTCATCAAGCTCTGGTAGTACTGTTTGAGTAGGAATATTCTGCCCAATTACCTTCTTCAAATAAGAAACATAAAAAATTGGATGTATCTTTGTTGTTGTTGGAAAATCAATCTTGTAGGCAACACTACCAATCTTTTGCATGATTTGGTATGGTCCATAATATCTTGGAGACAACTTATTATTCTTTTTTTATTGCTTCATTGAGATTTATTGATAAAGAAAGTGGTCCTCTATTGCCGAAACTCTTGGTGACACCAATTAAGTACCAAAACATGATAATAAATCTTTCAAAAAGTGACTAGTAAAGATTATAGGATCATGATCACTAACAATAACCTTAGGTGTACCATGTAGCTTTTGGATATCCTCCAATTTTTTTTTGCCACTATACTTGTTATAAATGGATGTGATAATGCAATGAAATGTGCATATTTAGTGAGGTGATCAACTACTACCATGATGACATTATGACCTTTAGATTTGGGAATCCCTATAATGAAGTCCATCAATACCTCTTCCCAATGTTGGCTAGGAATAAATAAAGGTTGCAAGAGACCTAGTGTCTTAATTGTTTCCCCCTTATTTCTTTGATAAAATATCATGGGGAGAGATGGGAATAACTAGGGCCAAAGGTACACCCAACTATCCAAACCATCCTGCAAGAGTTAACAGATCAGAAACATGACACAAAGAATAGAAACTGAAGGAGGAAGAAGAGAAAAACACTTTTATTGATTCATCAAATAATTAGCATACATGCCCAGCTATAAGGCCTTCTAGGTTACAATCAGATATACAAAATACAATTTTTAGATCTATGATCATATAGAAATTTGCATTCCTAGGCACATATCCTTCTCTTCCATAACCTCTAAGTTATCTCTCCTGAAAAACCTACATAAAACTCAATCCTAGACCTCCTTAAATACTTGTATGGCCATAGGTTAACCTATCACAAAACTAAACCTTACATTAAATGCATGCACAACCATAAGTTGGATCACAACAAGTATTAACTATCTATACCAAAATTAAATGAAAGCAAGGTTAGCCTATTAGAAATAATAGTCCACCAAGATAACGGGGGGTGGGGCAGGGGCGGGGGGGTGGTGGGTGAATCAGTTATCCAATAGTTAAAACACTTATCTTCATTTAACAAACTTAATCATTCAACCAAAGTAAATAGAAACCATAGAAAGATGCACATAGATAATTACACCAGATATGTTGACTGGGGGAACCCTTGATGAGAGCAAAAAGCCTAATGGGAATGATGCCCACAAGATGCTGTACTAATATAAATATTCCTTGTTAGAGGATAGACCCTATTAGGAGTCTAGTTAAAACACTTAGTACAATGAGTCACTATTAGGAGACTTTGAATCCTTGTTAGGAGATTCCAACCCTGTTAGGAGTTGTGGTATAATGTATGCAAGAAGAACCCACTGCCCAAACATGAAATTTCAACTACAAGAAGAGCTCACTGCTCAAACAAGTAATTTACTAGTATCTTCTTCTTTCCTCTATACTTTCCTCTATCTTGTCAATTGGACCAATCAATGTTAGACCTTTTAGACAAGGTCACAAAGCTTGGATCCAAATACCAAATCTTGGATCACTCAAAAAAACCTTGGCAATGAAGTTTCCTTCACTTTTGCGCTATTTTTCTCAACTTTGCATTCTTTACTTTCTACTACTTTCTAAACATTCACAATTTGCATATCAAAATATCCATACATATCATGATAAAGGAAAATGTCCTTCCTTTATAATGAGTCCATAAAATAATTCCTAAGTTGGTTGCTAGTCCTTTTCAATTAATTATTATAGGACCACATTAAGAACATGTTACACTTAGCAATGACACAAATCTTCTACCTTGCAACTTGAATAACTTTCCACATATGCAATATTATGATGAGCAAGCTTAGTCATATTATCATGGACATGTCTTCTCCATGTCCTCAACCTTGATCCTCAAGATATCAACACTGCCAAGAGATATAACCTGTTTACTAGAACATGCCTCTATAACCTCTATCTTAGAACAGACATCACCAAACTTACATATCTTCTTCTAGACTTATCCTTTTTACTTTTGATGTTAACTACACATACCAGGTACTCCAAAGTATCTCTCATATCCTTAGGTGGTTGTCATGCTCAACTAGCCATCTGTACCAACTTAATCTTTCTGCTGTTCTTCTATCAAATACCACAAAAGACATCAAATATGCTATTTGACATCAATGAAAAAATCAGTCATGAATGTAACATATCATCATCAAACCAATCTCTCCAATCTTACCAATATTCCAATAATCTCCCCCTTTGACATCGATGGAAAAATAGATGAAAAACATCTAGTTCCAAAAATACCAATGAAAGAAAAACATTCTTCAAAGCCTCTCCATCAATCATACTCCCCCATTGATATTCCTCAATGTGCTCTATACCAAACTATTATTCAAATACATGCCAAACTCTTTCCATATAATTAGCATAATGTTTTTCATGCCAATCTCTCCCCCATAGTGTTATTTTTTCATGCCAAACTCTTCCCCATTGACATCAATGTCAATGGTTTTTGCAACCAAAATCTCTACATCAACTAGTACTTGCTTAATGCGAGTGTCAAAAGACACTATTCCAAACAACATCAACAAGAGTCCTAAATGACTTTGTCCATCATAGATACACCCCCATATAGGAAGAGTCAATATCTAATCTAGACAAACAATGGTGCTCTGTTACCTTGGACTAATGCACTCTTGCATCTTCTTACTCTAATGTAGGAGGGGGAATAACCCCAATTATACCTTGCAAATACTCAAAAATCTCTTTGGGAAGAGGCTTAGTGAATATATCTGCAATCTTCTATTTAGTGCTCACATACTTCAATCTGATTTCCTTTTCTACAACTTTTTCTCTCAACATATGATACTTAAGAGAAATGTGCTTAGTCTTCAAATGCAATACTAGATTCTTAGAAATATTTATTGTGCTTGTATTGTCACAATGCATAACAACAGGTTCACTAATTTCTATCCTTATATCCTTCAACATCTACTTCATCCAGATTACTTGATTGCAATTATTTGCTACTACAACATACTCTACTTCTGCTACACTTTGAAATGTACAATCCTACTTCTTTCTTAACTAAGAAAGCAATCTTCCTCCAAGAAAGAAAGCTCCTCCACTAGTGCTCTTTTTGTCATCCATACTACCGACCCAATCTACATCAGTATAAGAACTTAGAGTAAAATCATTAGATCTATCATACCATAATCCAAATTTTGAAGTCCCTTTCAAATATCTGAATATCCTTTTTACTGTAGCTTAATGTGCTTCTCTAGGATCAACCTAGAATATTGCAACAATTCCAACTACATTTTCTATATCTAGCCTTGTGTGAGTCAAATATTGCAAACCTCTGATCATAGATCTGTACTTCTTCTACTCAACAATAGGTGTCTCATCCTTAGTAGATAACTTGTGGCCAGTTACAATAGGTGTTCCAATAGGTGTACATGTTTCCAAACCAAACCTTTTTAGAAAATCCTTCAAGTACTTAGTCTAAGAAATGAAGATTCTTTCTTTATTTTGTACTATCCACAATTGTAGGAAATATTTCATGTCTCCTATCATACTCATTTCAAATTATTTCTTCATTTCTTTAGAAAACTTCTTACTCTCTTCATCATTTCCTCCAAATATGATATCATCAAAAAATATTACCAAAATCATCAAACCATTATCAATTTCTTTCCAATATAGATTACTATCTACCATACCTTTTATATTTGAGCTTTGTCAGATACTTATCTAACCTTGCATACCAGGTCCTGGGTGCTTGCTTCAATCCATACAATGCTTTCCTCAGTCTACATACTATGTCCTTGTCATTTGTCAAAGGACATCCTTCAGGTTGCTCAATATATACCTCCTCTTCAAGTTCTCCTTTTAAAAATGCTGACTTGACATCTAACTAATATACTTTGAATTTATTTTGTGTTGCATAGGCTAAGAATAATATTACAACTTCTATTCTAGCCACTAGAGCATAAGTCTCCTCATAGTCTATTCCTTCTTGCTGTGAGTAACCTTTATATACCAATCTTTCTTTATTTCTTACAAAATCTCCTTGCTCATTCATCTTGTTCTTGAATACCCATTTGGTTCCTATCACATTCTTATCTAGCTAGTCTGGGGACCAATTGCTCTTTCATAGCTTGTTTCCAATAATCATCTTTACATGCTTCATCTACATTATTCTATTGAACTTGAGATATCAAGCATAGTTCTTCATTAACTTTGCTTCTTTTCATCACAATTTTGTCTTTACTTCTGATGATTTGTTCAGATGGATGATTATTTATCATGTTCTTTCCTGAGGTAGGAGTTGTTATCTCAACTCTTTTCTCTATTGAAGGTTCAAACCTTTGTTCCTACCTTTTCTCTCCTTCATTCTGAAAATCATTATTAGTCTCAAGAAATACTTCATCATTTGAATTGTAATCAATTATTCTCTCTTGTACTCTGAACATATCATCAATTCTTACATTAGCACTTTTCATAATAGTCTTAGTTCTTTGATTATAACATCTATAAGCCTTGCTTTTCAATGAATAACTAAGAAACATACCTTCATCACTTCTAGCATCAAACTTACCAATGTTATCATCTCTCTTAATGTAACACTTACTTCCAAATATTCTAAAGTACTTAACTGTAGGTGAGTGACCAAGCCATAGTTTGTAAGGTGTCTTGTTTGTATCCTTGCTAACTTGAACTCTGCTCATAGTGTGATTGTTGTATTGACTGCTTCTCTCCAGAATGTCTTGGATACATTATTTTCTACTAACATAACTCTAGCTGCTTCTATAACAGACTTGTTTCTTCTCTCTGCAACGCCATTTTGTTCAGGGGTTCTTGGAGCTAATAGCTATTTTTTAATTCCATTTTCCTTACAAAACATGTTAAACTCATTTGAAGTAAATTCTCCTCCTCTATTTGATCTTAAACATTTGATCTTCATACTAGATTCATTCTTAACTCTATTCTTGAATATATTAAACTTGTCAAATGCCTCAGATTTCTCTTTAAGAAATGCAACCCACATCATTCTAGAAAAATCATCAACAAGAATCATAAAATACCTTTCACCATAAAATCCTCTAGTCTTTGTAGGACTGCTAAGATCTATGTGTACAATATCCAACTTTGTTGTAATGGTAAACTGCTTGCTAGGGAAAGAATTTTTTCTATGCTTTTCCAAACACATTCCTTGCAAATTGTGTTAGTAGGCTTTACAATCTTTGAAAAATCTCTAATAAAATATATTTTACTAGTCCTCACAATACTATCAAAGTTTATATGATAGAATCTCTTATGCCATAATCAACTATCATCTACCTTTGCAACCAAACATGTCATTTTAGTAGGATTCAATTGAAATATATTACCTCTAGATCTAGTTCCTATTCTAATTACCTTTCCATCTTTATCTATGATCATGCATGTCTTTTCTATGAATTGTAGCTAATAACCTTTGTCTACTAATTTTCCAACACTCAAAAGATTGTGTTTAAAAGCATCAACAAAGTATACATCCTCAATATTAGTTTTACCATCAAGAGTTATAGATCCAATACATTTTACTTGACATGTTTCATTGTTTCCCACTTTGGCATTGCTCCATCTTGACTTTTGAAATTAACAAACTTGTTCATATCACTAGCTATATGATGTGAATAACTACTGTCAATTATCCAATTAGATTTCTTCTCGACCTGTGGTACCAAAGCTATCTTCTCTAGAATTTCCTCTTTAATTGCAAAAAATTCAATCTCATCATCACTAACACTTAATGCTTGATCATTAGAATCATTATCTTCATTTGCATATAAACAATCTCTATATCTTCTAGGCTTATGATTTCCCTTATACCTTTTTTCCCTTTTAGGGAACTTAGATGCATAATGACCATATTTATTGCAAGTCCAACACTTGAAGATTTTCTTACCTCTCTTTTCTCTTCTTCCTAGAAGGGCTTCTGCTTCATCAATCTTTCTTTTTTCTTCAAATTTACTGCTACTAGAAGAATATCCTCTAGCACTTGTGCTTCTTGATAGGTTAGGTCAAATGTTTAAGGCACTGAATGCTATCTCTATTTTGTTTAATTCTTTAGACTGTCTAAGTTCATTCTCAACTACTTCAAGTCTTCCAAGCAATGTCTCCTTTGTGAAATCCTTGTTACATGATATCAACTATTGTATCATCTAAATTGTTGGCTTGAATGGTGGTGTTAGAGTTTTCAAAATATTTCATATAACCTCATCATCTTCTTTGTTTCTTCCTTGAGCTTTAACACTTGCAGTAATTTCTGATATCTTGCCTATATATGTTCTTATAGATTCATCTTCCATCATCTTAGCATCTTGAAATGCACAAATCCAACTTTGTAGCCTCAACTTCCTAGAATGTGCGTCACTTTCAAAAATATTTTCCAAAGCTTTCCAAATCAAATGCAAAGTAGGAAGTGATTTTACCTGATTGTACTCAATTTTAGGAAGTGTAGTCAATAGTGCTTCTCTAGCTCTCATGTCACACATGAAAAGATCTCTTTCTATCTTAGTGCAAGTTTCCAAATCCTTTTCTTTGACAATTGTATTTGCTGATTTTGTCAAGATCCAATATCAAAGACCCATACACAACAAATGTGTCTTCATCTTTTCCTTCTAGCTATCATAGTTTGTTCTATCAAACTTCAGACTATCTTTCCTAAACATGTTAGCCATGGATCTCACTATTAAACTTTTTCTTCAAGGATCTGATACTTTGATACCAATTGTTAGAAAAAATAGTCCACCAAGATAATTGAGAGGGGGGGACGGGGGTGAAATAGTTATCCAATAGTTAAATCACTTATCTTCATTAAAAAAACTTAACCATTCAACTAGAGTAAATAAAAACCATACAATGATGCACATAGACAATTACACCAGATATGTTGACTAGGGAAACCATTGATTAGAGGGAAAACCCTAGTGGAAATTATGCCCACAAGATGATGTACTAATATAAATATTCCTTGTTAGAGGATAGACCCTATTAGAAGTCTTGTTAGAAAATTTAGTACAATGAGTCCCTATTAGGAGACTTTGAATTCCTATTAGGAGATTCCAACCCTATTAGGAGTTGTGGTATAATGTATGCAAGAAGAGCCCATTTCCCGAACATGAAATTTCAACTACAAGAAGAGCTCACTACTCAAACAAGTAATTTACTAGTATTTTCTTCTTTCCTTTGTGCTTTCCTTTATCCTTTCAACTAGACCAATCATTGCCAAACCTTGTAGACTAGTCCACGAACCTCAAATCCAAATATCAAACCTTGGATCACTCAACAAAACTTGAACAATGAAGTTTTCTTCACTTCCACACTGTTCTTCTCAACTTTGCATTCCATACTTTCTGCTACTTTCCAAACATTCACAATTCACATATCACCATATCCATACATATCATGATAAAGGAAAAATTCCTTCCTTTATACCAAGTCTATAAAATAATTCCTGATTCAGCTGTTAGTCCTTCTCAATTAATTATTATAGGACCACATTAAGAACATGTTACACTTAGTGATAACACAAATATTTTTCCTTACAACTTGAATAACTTTTCATACACACAATATTATAATGAATGAGCTTAGCCAAATCATCCTTAACATGTCTTCTCCATGTCCTCAACCTTGATCCTCAAGATATCAACTTTGCTAAGAGATATAACTAGTGTACCAGAATATGCGTCTATAACCTCTATCTCAAAACAAACATCACCAAAACTTACATAATTTCTTCTAGACTTATCCTTTCTACTTTTGACATTAACTACATATACTAGATACTCCAAAGTATCTCTCATAACCTTGGATGGCTATCATGCTCAACTAGCCATTTGTACCAACTTAATCTTTCCATTGTTCTTTTTCTAGATACCACAAAAGACATCAAATAACCTATGTTAACATCAATGATAAACTTAGTCATGAATGTAAAATATCATCATCAAACCAATCTCTCTAGTCTTTCCAATCTTCTAGCATGGCCCAAGTTAGAACCAAACATAGACTACTGAGTAAATGAAGACTTTGAAAAATATTGGCATTGAACATCCACATGAGTTTGGTGACCACAAAGGAATTGACAACCAAAGGATCCCTCAAAAACTAAAGAATCACTCAAAAACCAAAGGAATCACTTGGTAGAAATTGAACACTCAAAAACCACTAAAAGCTCAGTAATTCAAGACACTGTAACTCACTAGAAAGGAAAATTGAAAACAAGGAAGATATCAGTGCAAACCAGGATGCTCCTACATTAGACAACATGGGTTGGAAGAAATTATTCTCTTGAATCATTGAGATGTCACAACCTGAGATGAATCCAACTTGGATTGAAAAATCCATGAAGCATCTTAAATAGGTCTATTCTTCCACTTCATCAAATATTCATAGTAATCTTTTCCTCTTTTTCTCTTAACAAGTCTCTGATCCAATATTTATTTAACTTCTTCAATCTGCTTCTTAAGATAATCTTCTGATACAACAACTTAAATATCTAACTCATGATACTTATATAAATTGACAACATTGAATATAGGAGATATATCCATGTCATTAGATAACTCAACTTCATAAGTATTTCCACTCTCAAACTTCTTCAAGATCTTACAAGGTCCAATTTTCTTCATCTTTAGCTTATTGTATTTTCCAATAAGAAATCTTCCTTTCTTCAAATAAACCATCACCTCATCACCAACTTCAAAATCATGATATCTTCTAAACCTATTAGTATTCTCCTTATACTTCTAATTACTTTGTTCCAACCTCAATTTTACTTCCTTATGCAAAGACTCCATAAAATAAAAAAATACTTCCCCTACAACACTTCTCTTTTCTTAACCAACAATGTCTCTCAAATCTAATATACCTCTAGGCTACATTCTAGTAACAATCTCAATAGGTGTTTTCCCTGTACTCTTATTCATAAAATTATTGTATGCAAACTTAGCTTGTGCTAAAACTATTTCCCAATTACTTGGCTTATCTCCCACTAAACATCTCAACAAACTACTCAAGCTTCTATTCACAACCTCTGTCTATGGATGGAATGTAGAACTAAACTTCAACTCAGTCTCCATCTTCTTCCATAAAGTCTTCCAAAAATAACCAACAAACTTACTATCTCTATTAGAAATAATACTTCTTGGTAATCCATGAAATGTCACAATCTCTTTAAAAAAAAGTTAAGAAAAATTCTTTGTATCTGATGTCTTCTTACAAGGTATGAAATGAGCCATCTTAGAAAATCTATCCACCACAACAAATATAGAATCATACCCCTTCATTGTTTTAGGAAATCCAAGAATAAAATCTATACTGATGTCACTCTGAGGTTTCTTAGGAGCAATAATAGGTGTATACAAATTAGTATTCTAACTTACTTCTTTTGAAACTTATAAAACTACACAACTCTTCACAAAATCCTAAACATCCTTATACATTTGTAGCCAATAATACTTCTCCTTCAGCAAACTCAATGTCTTGTCAATTCCAAAATGTCTAGCCAATCCACCACTATGTTTTTCCTTAATCAAATTCAACCTCATAGGACTTCTAGGAATATACAACTAAATACCTTTGAATAACATACCTTCTTGAATAAAATATTCATCATACTTATTCATGTGATTGGTCATATTTGTGTTGGTCTTAGATTGGTTTTTATAATTGAGCATCAACACACATAACCAATTCTTAGTTGATACTGAGTATAATATAAGCTATAATGTGTGCTGAGATAGAGAATTCAATAGGTTCTAAGTGAACTTTAGGTGCCAAGTTGATGTAGGAAAAGGGGTGAATAACTAAGGCCAAATCCTCACCTAGCTATCCAAACCACCCTGCAAGAGTTAACGCAACAAAAAAAAACACAAAGAACAACAACCAAAGGAGGAGGAAGAGTGAAATACTTTTATTGATTCATCAAAATATCTTCATACATGCCTAGCTATAAGGCCTTCTAGGTTATGGCCAATTACAAATACATTCACATTCAAAGATCCAATTGCAAATTTGCACTTTCAATTCTGCTCTCAAATCTTCTTCTCAAAACTTGCCTAACTCTAAGCCTAAACACTCTATATATACTTGCCAAAATTGCTTACAAATTATTCTAGAACATTACATAAGAGGAGGGCCAACCCAAAAATGGTCTAGACACATCCCAAAAAAGATCTTAAAATAAATGTTGTGATTGAAAATAAATCCTACAAGTCAGCTTGCAAAAATCATGTCCAAATACTGTCACTCGACATACACTGGGTAACTCAGCACATGAAGAAACACTCGGATACACTAGGTAACTCAACACATGAAGAGTCACTCAGCATACCCTAGGTAACTTAGCACATGAAGGAATTGCTATAGTAACTTGGCACATGAAGGAATTGCTATAGTAAATTTGTTCCCATTGAGTGCTACAGTAACTCGGCTCCCATTGAGCACTACAGTAACTTGGCTCCCATTGAGTGCTATAGTAACTTGGCTCCCATTGAGTGCTATAGCAACTTAGCTCCAACTAAGTGCTATGGTAACTTGGCTCCCATTGAGTGCTATAGTAACTTAGCTCCCATCGAGTGCTATAGTAACTTAGCTCCAACTGAGTGCTACAGTAACTTGGCTCCCATTGAGTGCTATAGTAACTCAACTCCAACATGCAAAAAGAAAAAAAATGAGTAGGATAAAAAGGAAACCCAGGATGCTCTTGCATTAGACAACCAGGGTCAAAAGAAATTATTCTCTTAAATAATTGAGATGTCACAATCTAAGTGGAGTCCAACTTAGATTGAGAAATCCATGAAGCATCTTCAATAGGCCTATTCTTCCACTTCACCAAATATTCATAGTAATCCTTTCCTCTTGTGCCCCTACCAATTCTCTGGTACAATATCTATTCAACTTCTTCAATCTACTTCTTAGGATAATCTTCCAATACAACAACTTCATCATCCGACTCATGATACTTATACAAATAAGCAATATTGAATATAGGAGATATATCCATGTCATCAGGTAACTCAACTTCATAAGCATTACCACTGTCAAACTTCTTCAAGATCTTACAAGGTCCAAATTTCTTCATCTTTAGCTTACTATATGTTCTAACTAAGAATCTTCCTTTCTTTAGATAAACCATCACCTCATCACCAATTTGAAAATCATAGTTTCTTCTAGACTGATTAGCATTCTCCTTATACTTTTGATTACTTTGTTCCAACCTCAACTTCACTTATGCAAAAACTCCATAAAATCAACAAATTCTTCTCCTTCAGTGCTTTTATTTTCTTCACCAGCAACATCTCTCAAATCTAATATACCTCTAGGATGCATTCTAGTAACAATCTCAAAAGGTGTCTTCCCTATACTCCTATTCACAGAATTATTATATGCAAATTAAGCTTGTGCCAATACCATCTCCCAATTACTTGGCTTATTCTCAATTAAACATCTTAGCAAATTGCCCAAGCTTCTATTCACAACCTCTGTCTATCCATCTATTTGTGGATGGAATGTAGAACTGAACTTCAGCTCAGTACCCATCTTCTTCCACAAAGTCTTCCAAAAATAACTAACAAACTTACTATCTTTATCTAAATAATACTTCTTGGTAATCCATGCAATATCACAACATCTTTAGAGAAAATTTTAGCAACATGCTTAGCATCTGATGTCTTCTTACATGGTATGAAATGAGCCATCTTATAAAATTTGTCCACTACAACAAATATAGAATCATAACCCTTCACTATCTTAGGCAATCCAAGAACAAAATCCATATTGATATCAGTCCAAGGTTTCTTAGGAACAATAATAGGTGTATACAAACCATATTTTGACTCACTCCCTTTGCAACTTGACAAACTCCACAACTCTTTACAAATTTTTGAACATCCTTATACATTTGTGGCCAATAATACTTCTCTTTTAGCAAACTCAATGTCTTATCAATTCCAAAATTCCAGCTAATCCACCACTATTCTTTTCCTTAATCAAATTCAACCTCATAGGACTTCTAGGAATATGCAACTAAATTCTTTTGAACAATATACCTTCTTGAATAAAATATTAATCATACTTACTTATGTGGTCTATCAAATTTGGTGCTTTGCACTCTCTCCACTTCTCAGAAAAATTAGGATCAACATCATACAATTATTTCATTTCATCAAAACCAAGAACTTCAACTTTCATTTCAATCAACAAAGAACGTCTTCTACTCAATGCATCAACAACTCTATTAGTAACTTCACTCTTATGCTTGATCACAAATGTAAAACTCTGCAAGTACTCAACCCACTTAATATGTCTTTGATTCAATTTATGTTGACTTCCCAAGTATTCTAAAGCTTTATGATTAGTATATAACAAAAAATCTCTAGGAATCAAATAATGTCTCCACTTCTTCAAGGCTTGAACAATAGCATAAAACTCTTGATCATATATAGAATATTTCCTTTTAGCATCATTCAAATTTTCACTAAAGAAAGTAACGGGTTTAACTTCTTGACTTAATATAGCTCCTATTGCATTACCACTTACATCACATTCAACTTGAAATACTTTGTTAAAATTAGGTAAAGCCAATACAGGTAATTCAACAACCTTTTGTTTCAAAGTCTTAAAACTCTTATCAGCTCCACGTGTCCACTTGAATTCCTTTTTATCTCCCCTCATTGTCTTAGTCATAGCATTACAAATAACACTGAAATTCTTTATAAACTTTCTATAAAAACTAGCCAAACCATGAAATGATCTTACCTCATGCACATTCTTATGTGTAGGCCATTCCAAAATTTCTTTAACCTTCTTAGGATCCATCTTCAATCCATTAGCTGAAATCACAAATCCCAAATACACAATCTCCTCTTGCATAAAAGAACACTTTTTCAGATTAATCAACAACTTTTCCTCTTTCAACCTCTACAATACTTGTATAATGTGCTGAAGATGTTCTTCCTTAGTTTTGTTGAATATCAGAATATCATCCAAATAGACAATCACAAACTTACCCAAAAATCTTTTTAGAACTTGATTCATCAACCTCATGAAAGTACTAGGTGCATTAGTCAAACCAAAAGGCATAACCAACCATTCATAAAAACCATATTTTGTCTTGAAAGAAGTCTTCCATTCATCACCTCTAATTCTAATTTGATGATAACCAATCTTCAAATCAATCTTGGTAAAATACTTTGCTCCTTTCAAACAATCTATTATGTCATCCATCCTTGGCATAGGAAACCTATATTTCACTGTTATCTTGTTAATGGCTCTGGAATCAGTACACATTTTTCATTCTTCATTATTTTTGGGTGTTAATATAGTAGGTAAAACACATGGACTCAAGCTTTCTCTGATCAAACCTTTCTACAACAACTCATGGACTTGTTTGTTAAGTTTTTCATTCTCTATAGGTGTCAATCTATATGGTGCTTTGTTTGGCAAACTAGCTCTAGGAATCAGATCCATACAATGACTTATACTTCTTACTGGAGGTAAACCATCAAGAATATCATCAGCAATAATGTCTTTATACTCATTCAACAATTCCATAATTTCTACTAGTACTCGGCTATCAGTATCTGCTGTCACTTGGTCATTACTAGCTTTTGCTGCTCGGTAATGACTACCAACACTCAGTCCTCTAGGAACTATGGCAAAATAGACTTGATTATTTTTCATTTCCTTTTCAAATTGTTTTCCATTAACCATGTAAATTTTTATAGTAGTACCATTAACCTAATCTGGACTTTCAATTAGAGGTAGCACTGTTTGTTTCTTCCCATTTATCCAAAGAGTATATTGATTCAATCTTCCATCATGTACAACATATCTATCATATTGCCAAGATCTACCCAACAAAATATGAGAACAATCCATGGGCATAATATCACACAAAACTTCATCAAAGTAATGTCCAATTTTGAACTTCACAAGGCATTACTCACTTACCAATATCTTATGCTCATCTTTGATCCATGAAACATGATAGGGTTTTAGATGTTTCAGCCTTTGTAGCTGCAACTTGGTAACCAACTCTTCTAATGATAGATTTTAGAACTTCCACTATCAATGATCACCTTGTAGCATTTTCTAGCCATCTTACATCTAGTCTTGAAAAGACTTCTCCTTAAAATAGGTTCCTCATCACTTCCCTTATTACATAAGGTTCTTCTCACCATTAAATTTTATCTAGCCTTAGGTTCACTTGGTGAACCATCATCATCTTCTTGAATCACAACATTTCTATTACCTTGCCTACTTTCAGAGGATAAAAGATCTATGTCCCTTTTTACCACATCTAAAAAAATTACTATGAAACCCACCTCTAGAATAGGAATTACCTTTTCCTCGGTAAGAATTGGTGCCTCTTCGATAAGAATTACCACTTTTTGATTTGGTCTTACTTTTTTCATCATTTTTCCATTCAAATTTTCTTTTATCCTGCACAGAACTTTTAGATTTTACACCTTCACCATAAGATATACCTCTGCCTCTCTAGAATCTTCCACCTCTACCTCTTTATCTTTGTTCATGCTTCTTTGTCAAGATGTCCTCAGCTTTCAAGGCATATTGATATGCTTCTTGTACACTTTCCAGCTTCACAAAACTTATTTCTTCTTGAATTCCATATCTCAATCAATTAATGTATCTTGCAATTTTCTCAACATCATCATCCACATGTCTAGATCTAATGTCCAATCTATAGAATTCCCTAGTATATTCTTTCATAGTCATGTCCTTTTGTTTCAAATTTTGCATCTTTCTCAATAGGCTAATTTGGTAATCAGAAGGAAGGAATTTGTTCTTTACCTTGTTCACCATCTTTGGCCAAGTTCTATTCTTCTCCTTTCCTCTCCTTTGTCTATCCATTTTCAAGTGCTCCCACCATAGTGATGCATGACCTTTTAGCCTAGTGACTACAATATTCACCTTTCTATTATTACGAGTGTTTTTATACTCAAAGAACTTCTCCATATTAGAGATCCAATCGAACACAACATTGGTATCCAATTTCCATCATAAGAAAAAACTTCTATAGTAGGCTTTGAATTTTTCCTAGACAACACTCACAAAAATATTTCCTCATCTTGATCCTCTTCAAGTTTTGGATTATGGTTTGTTGTTATTGCTTCATCATTACTTACATCATCAAGATATTCTCCTCTCCTCTACGCTATCTCCACAACATCTAATCTGGTTGCAAAATGTCTCAACTGATCCAATATAGCATCATCAACATTTCTTCTACCATGAACCATCTTTACAAATTAGGTTCCTGCAAGATCATAACCCTCTGCAAGTTATAGGTCAAATCCATAGATTTTCCACCCTACAACAAAATTCAAATTAGGGTTCTACATGATCCAATCTCCACAAGGATGAACCTCAAGCTTTGATACCAACTAACATAGGAAAATGGGTGAATAACTAGGGCTAAAATCTCACCTAGCTATCCAAATCACCTTGCAAGAGTTAACACAATGGAAGCAAACACAAAGAACAACAACCAAAGGAGGAAGAAGAGTGAAATACTTTTATTGATTCATCAAAATATCTTCATACATGCCTAGCTATAAGGCCCTTTGGGTTACAAACAATCAAAAATACATTCACATTCAAAGATCCAACTGCAAATTCACACTTTCAATTCTGCTCTCAAATCTTCTTCTCAAAGCTTGCCTAACTCTAAGTCTAAACACTCTATATATACTTGCCAAAATGGCTTATAGATTATTCTATAAAATTACATAAGAGGATGGCTGACCTAACAATGGTCTGGACACATCCCAAGAAAATATCTTAACATAAATTTTGTAATTGAAAATAAATCCTGCAAGTTAGCTCATAGAAATCATGTCCAAATATTGTCACTCGGTATACATTGGGTAAATTGACACATGAAGAAACACTTAGCATGCACTGGGTAACTTAGCACATGAAGAGTCACTCGACATACCTAGGTAACTCAACACATGAAGGAATTGCTACAGTAACTTAGCACATGAAAGAATTGCTATAGTAACTCACCTCCCATTGAGTGCTACAGTAACTCAACTCCCATTGAGTGCTATAGTAACTTAGCTCCCATTGAGTGCTATAGTAACTCGGCTCCCATTGAGTGCTATAGTAACTCAACTCCCATTGAGTGCCACAATAACTTGGCTCCAACATGCAAAATGAACAAAAATGAGTAGAATAACAAGGCAACCTAGGATGCTCCTACATCACAAGTGAACTTTAGGTACTGAGCAAAGTTCAAGTGCCGAGTCACTATAGATGTTGAGTCACTATAGGTGCCAAGTAGAGTATAGATGTCGAGTGAAATAGAATTACTATAGGAGCCAAGTAAGACAAAATTCCTATATGTGCCGAGCATTAGAAACTAGTAAGTACTAAGTAACACACAATCAACATATGAGTTTGTGCCTTCACAAACTTAGATGTAAATTATTTTTGAGCCGACATAGGATGAATCTCGAAGGATCTTGAAGATAAGATCAAATCTTTTGCATTACCTATATAATCAACATGCAACCAATAAGAAAAATTGAGAAGGCATGCAACCAATAGGAAAAGTGCAAAAATTGAGTAGGGAATGAAGAGTAAATTTTGATCATAGATTCATACCTAACCCTAAGGCTTCAAAGTCTTTAAAAGGAGGAAAAAACCCCATTGTATGTGCACATGACAGAAGTGTATGGGTGAATTATATCAAAGCGTAGAAGGGTGTAAAGACTTTGAAAGAGCATAACAACATTGTAGAATCTAGTTGATCAAAAATAGAGTATCAAAGTTTTGAAGGGTGACATATTAGATCAAGCAAGGATCATAGTAGTTAGAGCAGAACAAGGATTTGGAATCAACAATTAAGGATTGCAAGTCATCAGGTCAATAGATTCTACCATACTTTCTAACCATTGTGTTGTGACAATTAAAATCCTATGTTGATAGGTTGGCTTAGTAGCTATATTGGTTTAACAACCATATTGTAGATCTTTAATAGGATTGTAAATCCTTTAATAGGGTAATATTCCAAATGAATTTTTGTAAATCCTTTAACTAGGTCACTTTTAACAGGGTGAAAAGTCTTTAACAAGACATGCCTTTCATAGGGAAAACCATTGGAAGTGTTCAAACTTTGTAACCTTGAAAAGTTACATATTGCTACAGTGATACTCTGTGGGTGTCATCAACATCCCAATTTTACCTTCTCATTTTGGAGGGTTTTTGGGTTACCAAATATTGTGTTATGTATTTTCATGCATGTCTTTACTTTTATGTTTATTAGATGAATTAGATGCATGTGAATGATATCAGTTAAAAAGTTTTGAAAAGGTTAAAGTTAGTTACTTTTGATTCACCACCCTCGTCAGAAGTAAATCTTCCCACTTGTAAATTCCAACAATTGGTATCAAAGCCAAGTTCTCACAAGGAGGAGCCTTACAACTTGGAAAAAAGATCTAGAAATGGAAATCTACAAAATTGGGAAGATCATAGAGAATCAAACAATTGATATACAACTTGCTTTACATGCTTTGGAAGAAGCTAGAGAGGAACTAAGAAATCCCTTAAAAAGAAGAAGAGAGATTGCCATAGCTGAGAATGATACACAATACAAGGAGATTGGCACCTCAAACCTATTTACAAATGGAGATTCTAAAGAGTTTGATGTAGAAATATCATACCTAATGGAGAAGAATAGAGCTCAAGAAGAAGAAATCAAAACACTCAAGCTTGAACAAGAGTCACAAGCCATGTTGCTTTGTGAGGCAACTGAATAGAAGAAAAGAGCTATGCTAGAAGAAGACAAGAGAAACCTTGCCAAGAGACTAGAAGAAAAGTCAATTGAGCTTGCAAGAATTTCAAACATGCAGCTAGACACCCTAAGCTAGATGGTGAATGTACATCATGAACTAAATGTCAAGGACATTGAGATCTCTACACTGAAGATGCAAAATGAACAATTACAAAATGACCTAAAAAGAGAGAAGGATATTGTAAAGAGCTTCAACAAACTTAATGAGGCCATCAAGTACTTTGAGCAGCTACTGAAATCACCAAGGGTTAGCAATGATACCTTAGGATTATTATACACTAGTACTAAACAAGGAGAGCCATCCAAGACTATAGAAGAAAGAAGTAACAAAGGTAAGAACACTAAACCTACTTGTCATTTCCGTGGTAAAAAGGGACATACTTCTAATGTATGTAGGATAAAGAATACCCATTAGCATGAAAAACTTAAGAATGTGAGTCATTATCATAAGTGCAAAAAGAAAGGACATCAAGCACATAACTGCAGGACATAGACTATTAGAACACCAAGATTTGAAGGTCAATACTACAATTGCAAGAAGTATGGACATAGAGATTTTGAGCGTAGATCAAAGCCCACGTGGACACCTAATTAACTAGCAAAGGGAAATAACCATGGTCATCACTACAATTGGGATTACAACACTAGGTATAGCTGTCACTACTATCAAAAGTATAAACACATTCCTAAAAATTTCATAAGAACACATTTAAGAAGGAACTACAATAGATGGTTGAGTCAAACCACATGTTTTAGTTGCTTGAAGATAGGTCATATCAGCAAGAATTACACAACAAGGACAAAGGCATCCAACTCAAAGAACAATAAAGGTAAACAGAAGGTAGATGTTGAGCACATCAGAGGAGAAATGGATAAGACATGAAAGAAGAAAGATGGGAGTAGCACATCAAATGAAATGATCACTTCACCTAAAAGGTCAAGTGGTCACACTTCATCAAACTAAGAAAAGAGAAGGCACAAGGGACCGATTCACAAAGCTTTATCATACATTAGTTCTTAAATGAGTAAGTACTGAAAAGAAGAAATTGACATGATTAAAGATGCAAAGTTAAAACTTCAAGTTTTCATCAGTGTTGCTGAGTTGCCCTTAGATGCCGAGTAAAATTCTAGTGTAACCTGAGTTGACTGTCAAAATTAGTAGAAGCCAAATGATTAGTAGAAGTCAAGTTGGTAGTGGTACCTGAATAAAGAGAAAAATTCAGTTGAAGTTGAGTGGGTAATACTTTTGTGGATGCCAAGTGATGAAAAGCCAATGGAAGCCAAGTAATGTAGAAATCCTTTAGAAGCTGAGTGGACAGATGTAAACACACTAAGCATTAAATGCTATGAAAATAGGATATATTATCATATTTTTAATTATTTTTCTTCATCACAAACAAAGAAAAAAAATGAAAAAGAGTGTAGAATGACCTCATAGTAGAGAATCCAATGTTTAAGTAGATTTCATTAGCATTTCAACATGATTTCATTAAGTTTGAGGTATTTATGTTTGTGTTGAGTTACACAGTTTCATATTTTATTTGTGTACAAATCCTAGATCACATAAATGGCTTCTAGTTCTAAGAAAACTCAAGAGAAGAAACCATTCAAAGTCCAACTAGTGTCCAATGAAGTAAAACAACCTAATTTTTGCCCAATACAAGAAGTAGCATATAAGAACGGCCTAGCTGGAGCCCTATCTATCATACCCCCTAAGGTAGTTATGGTTTAGGATGTTAGGAGATGCTATAATTGCAAGATTGGAGCCATAGGTGACATGGAGATGATGGAAACTTATGAGAAATTGTGTGAAAATGGAGTGTTGAAAGAAAAATATCAGATTGTTGAGAAGAAGGGTTTGATGTGTGCCCTAGAATTCCCTATAGTATTCAAGACTGAATGGATAAGGATAGTGGTTGGCAGAATACATGATGGAAGCTTATGGTTGGAAGATGGTGTAGTGAAAATCACAAAGAGAATTGTGCATAGAGTGATAGGGTACCCAAACCTAGATCAACCAAAGATGCTTAGGAGTGATTCTAAGGAGGCAATTGAGAAAAATACTGGTACTAAGTGGAACAATAGACGGATGACAATAGATACCATTCAAGATCCTCTTTTTGACTTTTTTGTTAGAGTTATTGCACACAAATTCTTCCAATCTAGTAGAATTAACAGTGTGCCTTGCATTGCAGTGGATATAGGTTACAAATTGGTGAAAAAGGATCATATTTATGATCTTGCAGAACTACAACTACAATAGAATAATGGAAATTTAGTAGCTATAAGAACCAAGGGAGCCCAATGCAAATTTCATGCCATTTTGATTTGTATATTCTTTTATGTACATAATGAATTTCCTTCTTTTGGTAAAGTAGTGTAGAAAGCTAATAGGTCAATCATAGCTCAAGTTAATGAATACATTGAACAATGGGAGCTAATTTTGAGACCCTAATGACTAGCTATTTTCAAGACTTCAAGAATAAAATGAAGCAAAGGCTAATAATACCAATTTCCTTAGTAAAGAAACATGTAAATGATGTATGTTTTCTTGTAGATATTGACTATACATACATTCAAGCTACCATACCAAGAGTGAGATGGTTAAGACTTCTTGGCTATGAAATAAATATAGATGAGGCATCAATAGCTATAACTGCACTAATAGTAGAGGAAGTAGACAAAAGTGCACCAAATTTTGGAACTTATAATGTGGTCAGGTCAAAGGTTGACATGGAACTAAAAACTGCCTCCACAATGAAGAAGAATGATAAATTTGTTAAGAAATTAAATGCCAAATTTGGTGAGGGTATGATGGAAGAAGAAGAAGAAGGTGAAGAAGTTGAGGATGATGAAGAGGAACAAGGTTAGGAACAAATTTCTTAAACCCAAGGTATGGGGGAGGATGTAGAAGAAGAGGAAGGTTTTGCATCTCCTGCTCTCTCATCCTGATGATGAATCATGTAGTATGATTTGAAACGTTGATGGTAAAAAATTCAACACAATCTAATACAAAAATTAGACTAATAAGAAGAGGAAGGTGCCAAGCAAGAAGCACCCAAGGCTGAGCCAAAGAAGAGAAAAGTAGAAAAACAACCAGCTGCATAGCCTAAGGGGAAGAAGAATGCAACAAAGCCAAGCCTAGCCAAGCTAATTACAAGGGCAGATACCAGGGCTACAACTCAATTGGCAAAGGAACAAGAGAAGTAGAAGGCCATAGAACAAGGAGGGAATATAGAGAAAAAGAAAAGAAGAAAATATGTTGTACCTCTAGAATCAGATGAAGAAAAGATAGAGTCTAATGAAGATCAATTCAGATTGTTAAGACATTCTACCAAGTCTAAATTGGAAAATGTTTGTAATAACATTAGAGATAATGCAAATATTACTAGTTTAAAGACCATTTATTTTAATAAGTTGCCAAGGGAACAACAAAAAATAGTGGAAGAGTCCATCTACACTATGATGGCTAAGTTCAAGACCACTCCACTTGAACTAGACAACTCTATGCCTAAGGAGCTAAGCTCCATTGTAGAGAATAAATGACATTATTGCCTTAAAATGGAGAAGGAATAAGGGAGTCAACATTGGCTTGTGTAATGCTAGACCTAACTAAAGGTGAAATAACTAAGGCTAGTAAGAAACATGGGAGAAAATTTGCACCCAAATACAGAGCCTTTAGAATTTTGCAAAACCAAATTGAAGATGTGCAAAAGTCCACATAGATGTGGAAATTGATCTATGGATTAACTACTATCAAGGTAGGGCAAGAAGATCCCTTTGAAGGGAGAATTTTGAGGAAGTAGAGGAGAATGAAAAAGATGAGGAAGGAGAGAAAGAGAAAGATGAGGAAGGAGAGAAAAAAAGAAAGAAGAGGAAATAGTGGAGAAGACACAAGGTGAAGAGGCAACAGTTGAAGAGCAGCAGCTAGAATAGAGTGTCCAAGACACCCAACTACCACCACCAAGTCCTCCACATATAGAACCTATAGAAATAATAATTGTAAAAGATGTTCTTAAAACCTTAGGTCAAAAATAAATCCACTCATTACAGAGGATCTCAAAAAGATCCTTCACCAAACTACATTGCAATCACAAATATGCACAAATCCAGTTTTGGTGAGTGTGGAAGAGTTACAAAAAGCTATAGCAGAGATAAATAAGGAGAAGGTGAACACACAAGAACCACCTTCAAAACCTCCCATACCTACAATAGATCAACCTAAAGAGCAAGAAACACAAGATAAAATTTCTAAGGTTGATCATACAGTCATAGCAACAACAATTACTAAGGAGCCAACAAAGGAACAAATAGGACAAGATGTTCCTATAGCACAAATCCAAGGTGCACCTCCTCAAATCATTATTATTGATCAAGGAAGTAGAGAAGAAGAGAAGGAAGAGGAGAAAACCCCTAAGGAGTAGGAGGCAATACAAACATTGGTGAACTTGCCTACCTGAGGGACTCCTACCAAAACATTGAGCACTAATGTAGTACCATTGTGGATCTCAACACTAGGCTCAAGCTCCACCAAAGTTGCAAGGGTACTTTACTATGGAGACCCTACACTTGATGAGGAAATAGTTATACCTAGTTATGTCTCTAGAACAATGAACCTAGTGTAGATAAATGAAGTGCAAGAGGCACTGGAGAGAAGGAAGAAGCAAGAATAATTAGAAATGAGCATAAAAAAAAGCAAGAACTTGTGGAAATCAAAGACATATTCCTTGATGCATTCAGCTTGCTAGTACCTGATGAAACCTAGCCCATCATAGAGAAATTATCCAACATAGTGGACCAGGTACAAAACAAAGACCTTGATAAAAATGTTAAATTATTACAATGGTTTGAAAATAAGTTTCAAATGAAAGTCAATGAGAAAATATCTAGTGAGATAGCACTTTCACAAGTTGAATTGGCTAAGAAGGTTGAGAAAGTGAAGATAGTACTTGAGAATATATTCTCATTGTACTCAAAATTGTGTGACTCATCATTTTTCACACAAGAAACTAGCCAAAGAATATTGAGCTTGGAACAAAATCTCAAGATTTATAGCACACAACTACCCAAAGATCCAACTCAAAGTGAGAAGCATTTTGTAACTATGCTTCACACCTAGAAAGAGTTAGCTATATTGATAGTAGAAGGGGCCAATATCAAGGCCAAATTGATATAGATTCAATTTTTCATTACTCCACATCTAGAAGTATTCCACAAAGAAATGGCCTATGTAGAAAATGTTCTAAAGAAAGACCTTGATCTTTCTACCATAGAAGACCTAGTACATCTTGCAGCAGAGACAACCATCCAACACAAATAACTGAAAATTGCTTTAGACAATTGGGATGCTTCTCTGAAGATGATCATGGAGGTAAAGAAAACATTTTTGGCTAAATATTCTATTCATTCTTAGGACCCTTTGACATAAGTGTCAAAAAGGGGGAGATGATTTGCATATAATAAGAATGGGGAGATAATAATATATTCTTTGATTTGCATATAATAAGAATGGGGAGATAATACATTGTTTGATGGAAGTAATAAATAATATCCAAAGGGGGAGATATTTAGATTCTATGGAAGTAATAAGGAGATAAAGCCAAAAGGATGTGAAAAGGGGAACATAAACAAAGGAAAAGTACAATCAAAGTAGAAACAAGGTACATAGAAATAGAGACAAAAGAATGATAAGTCAGACAAGGCAAAGAGTATTAGACACATCAACATGAGACAAATTCAGCACAACAGGCTTTGGAATTTTGGTTATAGAATTGGCACATCAACTTAGGGGGAGTTACAAGATTTTTGAGGTATATATAATTTTGAACAATTTTTTGGAAGTCTTGTACATATGCCAAACAAAATATTTAGTATACTCATAAAGATCAGATTCATAATGTTTAGTTAAGTGTTTTTTCTACTCATGTCAAAGAGGGAGATTGTTGGTCTTAGGTTGGTTTTGACAATTGAGTGTCAACACACTTAACCAATTCTTAGTTGATGTCGAGTATAATATGGAAGCCGAGCTACAATGTCTATTGAGCCAGAGAATTCAATAGGTGCTAAGTGAACTTTAGGTGTAGAGCGAAGTTCAAGTGCTGAGTCACTATAGATGCCAAGTCAATATAGGTGTTGAGTAGAGTATAGATATTGAGTGAAATAGAATTACTATAGGACCCGAGTGAGACAGAATTCCTATATGTGCCAAGCATCAACAACTAGTAAGTGCCAAGTAACACATAATCAACATATGAGTTTGTGCCTTCACAAACTTAGATGCAAACCTTTTTTGAGGTGACATAGGATGAATCTCAAAGGATCTTGAAGATAAGATTGAATCTTTTCCATTATTTATGTAATCAGCATGCAACCAATAAGAGAAATGGAGAAAGCATGCAACCAATAAGAAAAGTACAAGAATTGAGTAGGAAATGAAGAGTAAATATTGATCATAGATTCATACCTAACCCTAAGGCTTTGAAGTCTTTAAGAGGAGGACAAAATACCATTGTATGTGCACATGAGAGAAGTGTATGGGTGAATTATAGCAAAGTGTAAAAGGGTGTAAAGACTTTGAAAGAGTAGAATAGTATTGCAGAATCCAGTTGATCAAGAACAAAGTATCAGAGTTTTAAAGAGTGACATATCAGATCAAGCAAGGATCAAAGTAGTCAGAGCAAAACAAGGATTTGGAATAAAAAATTAAGGATTGAAAGTCATCAAGCCAAGACATTCTACCATACTTTCTAACCATTGTATTGTGAGAATGGAAATCCTATGTTGATAGGTTGGCTTAGTAGCTATATTAGTTTAACAACCATATTGTAGATCCTTAACATGATTGTAAATCCTTTAATAGGGTAACATTCTAAGTGAATGTTTGTAAATGCTTTAACTAGGTCACTTTTAACAAGGTGAAAAGTCTTTAATAGGACAAGCCTTTCACAGGGCAAACCATTGGAAGTTGTCAAACTTTATAACCTTGAAAAGTTACATATTGCTGTAGTGATACTTTGTGGGTGTCACCCCCACCCCAATTTTGCCTTCTCATTTTGGAGGGTTTCTAGGTCACCAAATCTTGTGTTATCTATTTTCATGCACATCTTTAATTTTATGTTTATTAGATGAATTAGATGCTAGTGAATGATATTAGTTAAAAGGTTTTGAAAAGGTTAAAGTTAGTTACTTTTGATTCACCCCCCCTCTTAGAAGTAAATCTTCCCACTTGTAAATTCCAACAATTTGGTGCTCTGGACTCTCTCCATACCTCAAAAAAATCATGGTTAGTATTATACAACTCTTTAATTTCATCAAAACCAAGAACTTCAACCTTTATTTCAGTCAATAGAATGTCTTCTGCATAATGCATCAACAACTTTGCTAGTAACTCCACTCTTATGCTAAATCACAAATGTGAAACCCTGCAAGTACTCAACCCACTTCATATGTCTCTAATTTAATTTATGTTGACTTCCCAGGTATTGTAAAGCTTAATGATCAGTATACAACACAAACTCCTTAGGAATCAAATAATGTCTCCACATCTTCAAGGCTTGAACAATAGCATAAAACTCTTGATCATACACAGGTACTTCCTCTTAGAATCATTCAAATTTTCACTAAAAAAACTAGTAGGTTTACCTTCTTAACTCTATAAAGCTCCTATTGCACTACAAATAGCATCACATTCAACTTGAAAGTCCATATTGAAATCAGGAAAAGCCAATACAGGTAACTCAACAACCTTTTGTTTTAAAGTCTCAAAAATCTTATCAGCTCCATGTGTCCACTTAAATTCCTTTTTATCTCCTTTAATTATTTCAGTCATAACATTACAAATAGAACTAAAATTTCTTATAAACTTTTTGTAAAAACTAGCCAAACCATGAGATGATCTTACCTCACCCACATTCTCAGGTGTAGGCCATTCCAAAATTGCTTTAATCTTCTTAGGATCCATCTTCAAACTATCAAGTAAAATTATAAATTCCAAATATACAATCTCTTCTTGAATAAAAGAACACTTCTTCAAATTAATTATCAACTCCTCTTTCAATCTCTGCAATACTTGTCTAATATGCTCAAGATATTCTTCCTTAGTCTTACTAAATATTAGAATGCTGTCCAAATAAATAATCACAAATTTACCTAAGAATCTTTTCATAACTTCATTCATCAACCTCATGAAAGTACTAGGTGCATTAGTCCAACCAAAAGGCATAACCAACCATTCACACAAACCATCTTTTGTCTTGAAAGTAGTCTTCCATTCATCATCTTCTTTGATTCTAATATGATGATAACCACTCTTCAAATAAATCTTTGTAAAATAATTTACTCCACTCAAACGATCCATTATGTCATCCATCCTCAGCATAGGAAACCTATATTTCATTGTGATCTTGTTAATAGCTCTGGAATCAATACACATTCTCCATTCTCTATTATTTTTAGGTGCTAATATAGTAGGTACACCACATGGACTCAAAATTTCTTTGATCAAACCTTTCTCCAACAACTCATTCACTTTTTTGTTAAGTTATTCATTCTCTATAGGTGTCAATCTATATGGTGCTTTATTTGGAAAATTAGCTCTAGGAATCAGATCCAAACAATGACTTATACTTCTTATTGGATGTAAACCATTAGGTATATCCTTTGCAACAATCTCTTTGTACTCATTTAGTAACTTTGTAATTTCTTTTGGTACTCGATCAATATTACCATCTATTACTCGACCATTACTACCCAAACTTGGTCCTCTAGGGATTATAGAAAAACAAGCTTGGTTCTTCTTCATTTCTTTCTCAAATTGTTTCCCATTAACCATGAATTTTTTTATTGTAGTACAATTAACCTCATATGGACTTTGAATCAAAGGAAACAATATTTTCTTCTTCCCAATCACCCAAAGAGTATATTGATTCAATCTTCTATCATGTATAACATATCTATCATATTGCCAAGGTCTACTCAACATAATATGGCAATAATTCATAGGCATAATATCACACAAAACTTCATCAAAGTAATGTCCAATCTTGAACTTCACAACACATTGTTCACTTACCAATATCTTATGCTCATCTTTGATGCATGAAACATGATAGGGTTTGGGATGCTTTAAACTTTGCAACTGTAACTTTGTAACCAGCTCTTTGGATGCCAAATTTGTAGAACTTCCACTGTCAATTATTACCTTGCAACATTTTATAGCCATCTTACATCTAGTTTTGAAAAGACTTCTCATTAGGATAGGTTCCTCATCACTCCCCTTATTACATAAGGTTCTTCTTATCATCTGATTTTTACTAGCCTCAGGTCCACTTGGTGAACCCTCATCATCTCCTTGAATCACAACATTTCTACTATGTTGCCTACTTTTAGAGGATCTACATTCAAAAGTTCTATGCCCTTCTTTACCACATCTAAAATAATTACCATGAAAACCAACTATAGAATAAGAATTACCTCTTCCTTGGTAAGAATTAGTACCTCCTTAGTAAGAATCACTACCTTTTCACTTGGTCTTGTCTTTATCATCATTCTTCCATTCAAATTTTCCCTTATCTTGCACATAATTGTCAGATTTGCTACCTTCCCCATAAGGTCTACCTCTGCCTCTCTAGAATCTTCCACCTCTACCTCTTTGTCTTTGTTCATGCTTCTTTGTCAAGATTTCTTCAGCTTTCAAGGTATATTAGTATGCTTCTTCCACACTTTCCAATTTTACAAAACTTATTTCATCTTGAATTCTAGATATCAATCCATTTAGATACCTTGCAATTTTCTCAACATCATCATCCACATGTCTAGATCTGATGTCCAACTTGTAGAATTCCTTAGTATACTCCTTCACTATCATGTCTCTTTGTCTCAAATTCTACATCACCAGGAAGGAATTTGTTCTTTACTTTGTTTACCATCTTTACCCAAGTTCTAATCTTCTCCTTTCCTCTTCTTTGTCTATCAGTTTGCAAATGCTCCCACCATAGTAAGGCATGTCCTTTCAACCTAATAACTGCAATTTTCACCTTCCTATTATTAGGAGTGTTTTCATAATCAAAGAACTCCATTTCATAGATCCAATCTAATGTAACTTTGGTATCCAATTTTCCATCATAAGGAGTTACAACTTCTACAATAAGCTTTGAATTTTCCTTGGATATTACTTTCAACAACCTTGCCTCATCTTGATCTTCTTTAGGTTTTGGATTAGGATTTGGTGCTACTATTTCATCATCACTTACATCATCAAGATGTGCTCCTCTCCTCGAGGATATCTCCATAGCATCTAATCTGGCTATAATTTGTCTCAATGTATCCAATATTGCATTATCACCATTTCCTCTACCAGGAACCATCTTTACAAATTAGGTTCTTGCAAGATCATAACCCTCAACAAGTTTAGATCAAATCTATTGACAATCGGATAATTATGATATGTAATTTTTCTCATTAATGGAAACACATGATGTATATGTTGATAGGAAACCTTGGAAATAAAGATACTTAGTGTTTGATTATCTAAAAATTTAATAAGTATAGAATTTGGTTTACAATAGTGTATTGTTTTGTTTATAACATGTTACAAACATCATATTATGACAAGTGAAGTTACATGGATTTAGTATACATGTTGGTGATGATGTGTATAAATTCAAAATTTTGTACAAACTATACAAAAAAGAGTTAATTATGTTTTGATTAAGTAGGACAATGAAATTGAAGGAAAGAATTATTTTGGTTGCAAAACAATTACTTGTCTAATTAGGACCAACATCCTAGATGTTTACTCTAAGTTGAAAAAATGAAATGTGGTATTAGCTAACCCAACAATATTTTATTTAAAGGCATGGTATTTATGCAAAGAACTTCTTGCAATAGAAAGTGTGTGAGCTTACGATTATGTAATTGTGAATTGCAAAGTGAGCAAACTTTTGTGGAAGTGATATATGAAAAGTTTTGTATGAACTATCTGGTGATCCAAGATCTAGCTAAAGATTAGAGATTAGTGAAGGAAGGAAAATAATAGTAGATTACTTGAGCTCTTCATGTAGTTAAAATGACATGTTTGGGCAATGGGCTCATCTTGCATACATTATTCCACAACTCCTAACAGGGTTGGAATCTCTTAAAAGAAAAGAACATATATAACAGTATATTATTTAGTGGGTATCATCCCCACTGGGGTTTTTCCCTTGGCTAGGGTTTCCCTAGTTAACAAAATATAATGTCATGAGTTATCATTATGCACTGTTACTATTACTATTTAGCATTACTTTATTTCTTTTTTATGCATCATTTAAAGTAAGTAATAATATCCAATTGGCAACTAAAGTTTGTAGATTACTGATTCACCCCCCCCTCTTAGTAATCCCTATTTCTAACAATTGGTATTAGAGCCCAGTTACTTTAAAGAGGCTTAAAAACTTAAGTAATATTCTTATGGATATGGAACAATTGATGAAGAACCTCAAAGAAGCTCTTGAACAAATTGATCTCCTTATTGAAGAAAGAGATAAGCTAAAGGACATAAATGAAGACTCCAAAGTATATATTGGTTAGTTGAAAGAAAAGATTGAACATCTAAAATACAAGCCTGAATCTATTGAATCTAGAACTATTGATCATGACTATTCAAAGTTGAAGATAGAATACAAAATCTTGAAGCATGAATTGAAGATTACAAATATGAAGTTAACTTTGAGAAATGATCCTAGCAAAGTTGAATCTGATTTGAAGACTAAAAATATAGATTTGAGAGAAAGTATAGCAAAGAAAACATCTAAGTTTGGAATATTAAAAGAAGATCATGAAGAATTCCATACATACAATACTATTATGAAAGGTGAATTAACACAGTGCAAACAACAACTTGAGAAACTTTATTCTAGCAGAGAAGAGCTTGATGATTCTATGTCTATACAGAGACCTTCTTATGAAAAGATTGGTCTTTGTTATTTGATTAACATGTCTATAAAGAAACTTGAGATAAGATTAGATCCAAAAGAAAAAGACAAATTTGATGATAAGATTGAGTCAACTCAATCTTCTGAGAAACCTAAGGAAATTTAGCAAATTAATGAAATTGAAATTTTAGATGAACCAAAGAAAGTGGAGACTCCCAAGACAACTAGGTATGAATTTAGAGGTAAGTGCTTTTTATGTAATGAAATAGGTCTTATGAAAAGAGATTGTACTAATAAGTCATTTAATCATTTTAAGGACTTTTATTGTCACCATTGTCATGGTGTGGGTCATAATGCAATTGATTGTATGAAACCTAAGAAATAGTAGAATGTATAGAAATAATAACCCTATAGATAGAAGAAGATCTAATGAAAGGACATTGAGAGAAAGAAGATCTTATGATGACAGAAGAGAGATCATGTGTTATAAGTGTAAAAACTTAGGACACATTACTCAGAATTGTCATGCACCTAATGATCATCAGAATCCTAGAAGTAGAGCACCTATATGTTAGTTATGCAATAACTTTAGACACACAACAGAGTACTTCAAAATGAACAAAAACTTTAGAGATAGAAGAAACAATGGAAGAAACTTTGGAAACAAAATAAATGATAGAAGGAACTCTAGAACTAGCAAAAATAATGAAGAAAAAAGAAACATTGTTAGTGAACTTCGAGAAGAACTTAATGAAGCATTCATGACAGAAATAGATATCTCAAAAGAAAAGTTAGATGATGATGAGACAAAAAGATCAATAAAGTTGAATTAAGCTTGTTCACAACATCAAATTTTGAGAACTTTAGTCAGAGACCAAATTAGAGGTAGCAAAGTTGGAAAAAGGTGTATCCAATTATTCTTAGATAAGCTTGCTTGTGATTTGGAGCTCATCCAAATAAGTTATGATGAAATTCAAAGTTACTGGTATTATAGTAAGAGTTTATTCTGTAACAAAAGATGAAAACTACCTTTTTGAAGAAAATTTCATGATGCAAAGTTTTGAGGATGATTTTCATGATGAAAGGAGGAAATAGTAAACCTTAGGTGGCATTTAAAGATTGGATAGATGATTCTAGACAATTATCTGATTGCAAAACATAAATAGCAACTTTTTCATTTTTGTGAAGTATGCAATTAATACATTTTCAAGTTGATACATAAATAGAGTACAAAATTGGTTTTACTTCATTGTGAATATATTCAAAGTGAAGAGCATTATAAAAGTGACTTTTCAAAGCAATTTTGAAGTAAACCCTATTTTTAGAAAGAGGTATTTTATCATTTTTCTACAAAATTTTCTTGGTAAAAGATATTGTTGATAAGAATTATGGATATGTTAGTTTTTCACAGTGTTGAGAATGAGGATAGCCCTAAGTTTAAGGTAGTTTCCATAAAACCTAGTGAAGGAAACCCTAACTCTACATTGTCTATCACTCCAAACAATGTAGTCTATTTGGAAGATGTAGAAAACTATTTGAATTGCAAGTTTGAGTGAATTGGTAGTGAGTATATGGATAAGGATATGGAATTGGTGCTTGACCATGACATGATAGTGAAGGCTAAATTTGAACATTTAAGTGAAATGGACCTGTTTAAGTATCATTTCTACTATAAACTAGATACAGATGAATTCACTCAAATAATATTGAGTAAGATTCATGATGGAAAACTATGGATGCAAGATAATGTAGTAGACATCTTGGCTAACTTTATTTAGAGAAACTAGTTAAGAAGAAAGTAGAGAGGTACACTAAGGTAGTTTATAATGGGAAGGCTATGATATTCAACTCCATCAAGAAGGATGATGTGAGATTTCTAAGTAGGATAATGACTTATTTAGTTTGTGCAAGATCTAAGATAGATGAACTTTTGGCAGGATTTATATATGCAACTTACAAGATTTGTGTTGAGAAAGAATAGGTGAATTTGAGTGAAATTCTAAGAATGCATCTCTTGGAGAACCTTGAAAAGATTAAGAGGACAAAGAATGCTGTATTTATATTCCAATCATTGGTAAATCACATATTCTTTCATGTGCTAAAGAGATTTTCCTACTTGTCAGTAACAAATATAATGAGTAGTGATAGATGCACTATGGAGAAGATATCAAGGTATGCAGAAGACACCCTGTAGACAAGGTATTGGATAGTGGAAATTTAATTATGAGAACATTCCAAAATGAGATGAAAAAAAGGTTTAGGATCTCACTTGAAATTATGGATAGGTTCAAGGAAGACATATGTATTTTAGTTGATATTGACTATACATACATTCAAGTAGTATAACCTAGGGAAAATTTTTTGGATCCTTTGAGCTATGAGTTGAGTGATGATGTTGTAGTTGGCTACATTGAGATATAATTGAATTCTAAGAAAGATAAGGTACAATATAGATTTGGCACATATGATGAGATCACACAGCATGCTCATCAAGCAACCTTGGAGAAGGCATCTCACAAGAAGGTTGAGTCAATAATGAAGAAGTCATTATTTGAGGCCAAAATGACATAAAGTGAGTTTGAGGCCATGAGACAGACTATGAAACAAGGTGTATTGAATATACAACCCTTTTTAGTTTCAGTCACTAAGACAAATTTTGGATAGAGTATACTATATGCAACAATATTCTATGTTCAACCCAACAAACATAAGAGAAAATCAAAGAGATTGGCTGAAGCAGTGCCAATAAAGACTAAGAGAGTCAAATAGATGGCTATAGGACTTGGTAAGAAGAAAAAAGCATTGTTGAAAATTGAATCAAGTAGTGATGAAGAAGTTGAGGAATAGGAAACAAAGAAAGCTAAAAAGATGATTCCACCTAAGAAACCAACAAGCAAAGCTCGAAAACCATGGAAGCCAAAGATTGAGAAGATTAACACAATGATTGCCAATAAGGGAAACTTTGTTTAGATGAACAAATTGTATGATCTTTATAATAATTTTGAGAAGGATTAGATTGATATATCTATGGTAAAACATATCATCAAAAATGATCTAAGTATGAAGGATATAAAAGGAGTAGTGAACCAGAAAGTCTATGAGAGACTCATAGAAAAGATAACTCCAACAAGAGAAGAAGATCTTGAACTCTGGAAGTCTATGCTATGGATAATCTACAACATTCATGATGAAGATGAGATAAAGAGATTGCTGAATAACCTTGTACCATACTTAAGAAATAAGTTTAGGCCATTCTTATTTATGGTTAGTGAGAAGGATAACTCGAGGAAGGAGACTATAGTAGCTATTAGCCAAATGTTGTTAGAATCACAGATAACAACTGATCTAGCTCCTAGAACCACAAAAGTATTAGTTAATGGTGATACAATGAAGATTGATCAAACCAATGCTACAATCAACATTAATGATACCAATCCATTTGGTGGTTCCCAAACAAATGTACCTGATAGTAAAGATACTGAAGAAAAGTTAAAACAAATTGAGGAAGAAAAGAGACTAATAGAAATTGAAAAGCAAAAGATAGAGGAAGCTGAGCATAAATTACTTGAGGATGAAAGAAAAAGAAAGGAAGATGAAGATATTAGGAGAATTGTAGAAGAATAAACAAAAAATAAATCTAAGGAAGAAGAGAAGAAACAAAGAGAGGAAAGCTAAGGAAGCAGTAAAGAAACAGATGGAGGATGAGAGTAAACCATCTAGTTCATCTACTCCACTCTCTCTTGCTAGTTTGTCCATGATGATGATGATCAAACTAATCTTATTTCATCCTTATCCAAATTCCTATAGAAAAATAAGACAGTGAAGAGTTTGGAGAAATCATTGACAGAAGTAACTGACAGATTGCATAGTACTTTGACAGTACAATTGGATACAATTGATTAATTATTTATTGTCTTTGATGTTACATAAACATCATATTATAATTAGTCATCATATGTCAAGCTCACTTAGGAAGTGAAGATAGTTTTCTATGTCTACCAAGAATTCTTGTGTTTTCTTAGTTTAGAAAGTAGTGTCTACCAAGTTGACTTGGTGTTGAAGGAAAGTATGCAGAGGATGAGTTTAACCGAGCTCACGCAGTCAATGAAGAAAAGTTGGATGGAACCAGTGTTAACTAAGCTCACTTGATTGCTAAAGGATCTTTGTGAGTATGCAGTGTTAACTGAGCTTCAATTGGTTAACACAAGAAATTATTTCTAAGTTAGTGTCTATTGAGTTGGGTCAGCTAACGAAGGATTTTTCTTATTTTGGCATATTAAGCTTAATTTATTTATCTATTGGTTGTTGTTGACTAAGGTGATGAATATTAGTTATTCTAAGTTGTATATGAGCCAACATGACAATATGAAAGATATAAGGATAAGGTTAAGTTGTGAATTTAAAAGTGTGCAAGTAAGTATGAAGATGTGATGAATGTATTGAAGATTTAATGATGGAGAGAGGAAGCAAATTTGAAGGATAAGTAGGATATCCTTGTGGAGTAAAAAAGCTACATAGGATCAAGAAGGATCAATCATAAGCTAGAATAGATATCTATAATTAGCAAATTAGTTGCATCCAAATTAGGTTATCTCATTGTTACTCTCTAACCATTGTAGTAGTGATCTAAATCTCTTAACATAGTTGACTTAACAACTATTTGTAAATCCTCTGACAAGGTGGAAGTTTTGTTGAATTGTCTTAAGACCTCTAACAAGGCCACTCCTTATAGGGTGATTAAATACTTTAATAGGGTCACACCTAATAGTGTGTTTTGTAAGCTTTAATAGGGTTGACTCCTAACAGGGCTCACTTCAGAAGAGTGAAAATAGTAACTACTTGCAATTGGTGGTTTTTCCTAAATTGGGTTTCCACATTAAATCCTAGTGTCAAATATGTTCATGCTATTTTATTTTATATGTTTGCAACTAAGTTAAAGTAAGGGTAATCAAAGATAAACATTTAAAGATTTTCTTAATCAGTACTTACTGAGTTACAACATTCTATGTGTGTTTACCAAGCATCAACAATATTTAGATTTCAAACTTTATTTTGTACTGACATCTAAGGGATTTGGGATTTATTTTTGTAGTAACTCATTCACCCCTCCCCTCTCAGTTACTCCTTTTATATTTTGAAAAAGCACATCATATTGAGTCAAATTTTAAACTGAGAGTAGAGGCAGTGCTAAAATATTTTGATGAAGGGTTTAAAAATTTGTTGAGTGTTGCAGAGGCAAAAGCTCAAATTTCCCATGATGCTAATTTGTTTAGCACCATCTACAATAATATCAAGAATGACTTAGTCAACCTTGATACATGCATCAAAGAACTTCAAAAATGCATCTAGAAGGGTAAGATTTGTATGTTAAGTGAACCTTATCATATATACAAACTAAGGATCTAGATAGTTAGTTAGAGGAAAAGATGAATGATCTAGAGGCTTTATCTAGCCTAATCCAGCACCCATCTAGCAAAGTTGATGATTTTGAGAGTCAAGTTGCAAGTACTCACAGTGAGATTAGGAAACTAGAACTTCAAAAAGAGTAGATATTGAAGAGAACATATGATTTTAGAGAATCTATTGCTCTAAATTTATCATTTGTTGAAAAGCATCTAGAAAATTGTGTCAAGGCTAAAGATACAAATACAAACTTTTTGTGTTCAGATATTAATGCAGTTGAGATTGCATCATATGAAATATGTAGAATTCTCACATCAACAGATTCTACCATAGAAAGATGGACCAAAGGTATGGATAGTTTGAAGGCTATTTTTGATGATTGTATGAAGATTATTTTAGCATAAAGGAAAGGACAAGTAGTTTTGACAGTTTTGGACAGAATCTTGACATTTTGAGACCTCTACCATTGATGTCAAAAGGGGAGTAATAGTAGAAGAAAATTGGAAAGTAAAAAATTTGGATAGTAAGGGGGAGAGATACATGTGTAGCAGGAAGTATATTGTAAGGGGGAGCATATTTGTAAGGTTGTAATAGATGTAATATTTATTTTGATAGTTTGTTTTTGTCACACAGCCAATTTTCCTTATTTTATTGCCATCAATGCCAAAGGGGGAGATTGTTGACAATTGGATAATTGTGATATGTAATTGTTGTCATTAATGGCAACACATGATG